>CM050429.1:31358499-31456135 GCA_027564155.1 Gymnocypris eckloni scoliostomus | reverse complement strand
CTATCATTAAGCACCCGCAAAAGGTCCTCCCCTAACTCTGTCCAAATTTTTTTATAAAATTCAACAGGAAGACCGTCAATTCCTGGCACCTTCCCAGAATTCATGCCTTGAAGGGCCTTATGCAACGCCCCCAGGTTTAATGCTCCTGAGAGCTCTGCATTGGCACAGTCTGACACTTGGGTCAATCCTTTAAAAAAAACACTTTCAGTATCCCATCCTGTTCCCAACTCATTCTTGTACAAGTTCTCATAAAACCCACAAGCTCTTGTTCGTATTTCTGCATGACTAGATAAAATCACTCCTGCCTCAGAGCGTAAAGAGTGCAAAAAACGTTTTTGCCCATTTTTCTTTTCAAGGCTAAAAAAATATTTAGATGGTACATCCATCTGTTCAATACTTAAAAAACGAGAACGAACCAGACCTCCTTGTGTTTTCTCCCGAAGGTCAGCTAGCTGGGTTTTCTTGTTTGAGATCATCTCTGTATATCTTTGATTACTTGTTGAATCAGCTAAACTCTGTAATTTAATTATTTCTGCCTCCAAGGCTTTCATAGAACTATTTAATTCTTTGGTGATATTTCGAGTGTACTGTTGGCAAAACTGTTTTATTGTGACCTTTCCAAAATCCCACCATTGCTGTAGGTCTTTAAATGAATCTTGTGTCTTTTTAAACTCTTCCCAAAATACTTTAAATACATCCTTAAAATCCCTACTACACAATAAATTAGTATTGAAGTGCCAATATGCACTGTGTGGTTTAATTTGATTTAAGAAGAAAAAACCCAATACCATATGATGATCAGAAAAACTGACCGGTGAAATGACACAACTTTTAAAAATACCCAACTGATGTTTAAAACCATAGAAACGATCTAATCTAGCAAGAGATAGAACATTGTCACGAGCATGGGCCCATGTATACTGTCTCTGACCATCATGAAAATGCCTCAAAATATCACATAGAACATTCACATTTATCATCTTAGTGAGACGTTCACGTGAAGGCATATGGGGCTCAATGTGATTTCTGTCAATATTTTTTTCAGTACAATTAAAATCTCCTCCTAAAAATAAATAATCTTCAGTACTACATGTTTGTAAAGTTGAACTAAGTGCATCTAAAAACACCAATCTTTGCATTGCTGATGTTGGAGCATAAACACAAACAAAAACAAAGGCATATTTTTCAAAAATAGTTCTTATTTTTAAGAGTCTTCCTTTCACAATCTCATCAACTTGATAAGAGACTGGACTAAAACTCTTAGTGAATAAAATACCCACATCACCACTAAGTGTGGTATTATGACTAAGGACAGAAATGCCATCCCACTCCTGCATCCAATCAGCAGCATTTTTAACATCACTGTGCATCTCTTGGATAAAAATAACATCTATTTTTTCTGTTTAATAACTTCAAACAAATCAGCTCTTTTTTTCCATTTCTAGCACCATTCACATTCAGTGACGCAATACACACTTCAATCATGCTTAAAAACAAAAATAAAATCAAACTATGATTCATAGTCATAGATTTAAACTTTCTCACTGCCATCATTTAAATTCATGTTGAGTTTCCGCACTATTTTCTTTAAACAATACACCTCCTTGTTTGAAAAACAGCTTTCAGTCATAAAATTCTTTGCTTTTTCCAGAAACTGTCCTACATCTGGGAAGTACTCATTGACTAAAACCCCCGCTCTTATTCTTCGTTGATTGAAGGAACAGTTTAATGTCATCTACATCGTAGTTGCGGCTGGAAAACTCACTTTGTGACAAAGTAACACTCGAGTCAGATAACTCACTGTCACTCTCTTAATCAATATGTTCAGCAACATCTTTAAGATCTATTTTCTTTTGTTGTCTATAATCATGAACTTTATCTGTCTTCTTCCTTTTTAATGGCACTTTAAACACCGTTTGTTCTGAAACAATTTCATTAGGCCTAGTACTGTCAGCCTCCCGAACATCCCTCATAACAACTTCTACAACTCTTGTATCGCTTGACTCACCTTTGTCTTCCTCGGGTTCAACATTTTTTTCACTTTCGATTTCCTCCTCTACTGAAACCAAAGCATCCTTCGAAGTCCCAGCGCTTTGAGCTCCATCAGGATCGCTCGCCCGCGCCACCGCTGATTCCGCTCGGCCTCACCGGCTTCACCGGTCACACCGGCCGTCTGCACAGTACCGTTAGCTGCACCTTCCGCGTCAGCTGAACGATTGTCTTCTTCCACTTGTTTGCTGGGACAAGCTCGAACCAAATGGCTGAAATTACCGCAGCCGAAGCATTTGATCTTATCCGTGGTGATGAAAACCACATAATCAAAATCATCCACTCGGAAATTCAGCACAAGATCTAGATCAGCGTTGTTGTTTACACCCATGCAAACAGAACGTCTAAAAGACACAACATGTTTCAGTAAAGGGGAAACGCGGCCAATTAGAATTTTTTTAATCGAGGAGACCAATTTTCCATAGCGAGATAGTGCTTGTGTTAAAACAACATCACCTGGAACCGCCATGTTCATCGCACACCCAAAAAACACCCACCCCCTACAAACCCAAAGAAAAATACCTAACCCACCAACCAAAACTAGATACTTCTAAACCATACACCAAAAAAAAGAGAAAAAGAAAAAGGAAAGGATAAAACAAGCACGAGTCACGCTCACACTCAGCTCACAACGCTCCACTCACTCCCAGCATGCACTCAGAGAGAGAGAGAGAGAGAGAGAGAGAGAGAGAGAGAGAGAGAGATTTGATTTTTAACCACATATTTATTAACTACACAGCTTCAGGTATAATTTACAAAATGCACATAATTACTAAAATTTTCAATCCAACACAAAACATTTTCTACACTCCAAACTTCTTCAAACTTTTCCAATTTCTTCATATGAGAGTAGAAAATAAAGTCATGTTTTATTCTAGCTTTTATGAGTCCTTTGAACAACAATTCAACATTTTTACTACTGCCATAAGCAATTTTATATTTCCTACTAATATAAACTGCCATTTTGGCTTGACCCAAAATAACATTTGAGAGAGAGAGAGTGTGTGTGTGTGTGTGTGTGTGTGTGTGTGTGTGTGTGGGGGCATGTTTATGTGGTTTGATGTATGTAGTAGCAACTTTACATGGCCGCTCAATATGATGTTAACCTAGAGAAATGTGCGCTATTGAAGTGTTTGTGTGGAAGCTCGTTTGCTGCAGGACAGGCTCCGGTGCGTTCACTTGCTCTTAAAATCTCTGTCATTCTTGGTCATACAGATAAAAGTAGCCTAATACATCTTTCGAATCTGTAAAGACTCTACGTTTATTTGTGTGCACTCAGAATAACAACGAAACGTTGCGCTTTTAAGCAAACAGGATGCGCTTTAGGTCTCATGTGAACTTGAGCGAGAAACTTCGAAACTCGAATATATCTAAAAATACAGTACATAGAAAAATATATCTATAGAGAGTGAAATGTCAAAAAAAAAAATAGAAGACGTGTGTGTTAGCATGGATGATTTACATGAAATTTAATCTGTGCAACACTGTGCATAATAAGATGGCTTTCAGTTCAATATAATAACAAAAAACGACATTTTGGGTTTTTATTCAACTAATAAGGTGGGCACGCTGTGATCTGTACTATATTTTTACTGTAATTGACAGTTATCGGCAAAAAAAAAAAACAACACGGAGTGGGAGGGAATGGGAGTCATTCTTCAGGGAGTGGAACGGGATTTTCCTCCATTTTTTTTCGTGGGATTGGGACGGGAAGAGATTAAAGTTTGTGATGCATTTTGGAAACAGGAGATGAGCCCTGGTCTAATCGCCACCTGGCTTGAGAAACCCGTTCTCAAAGACTTACTTTTAGTCATTATTTGGGTAGCACACATATTCTGAATGCCTTGACAGAATTCAAATGAGCCATTTTAATCTAGATTAAAAAATTAATCTATGCCCACCTCTAATATATATATATATATATATATATATATATGTATTTTGCCATATGTCTGTTCTAGAGACATGTTACAACTTTTTGGTTAAGGTCTAATTGGTTTCCTTTGGAAATATGTTTTAAATTCACACAGAATGCATTTATAACTGTAAAGCATGTCTGTTTGTGTCAAAATCGTGATTAAAATCAAAAAAAAAAAAACGTGATAGTTTTTTTTGGTCCATATCGCACAGCCCTAATTAGAATTTGGCTGAAAATAGTAGAATCAGTAATTGAGCCCATTGCACTCTATGGCAGTGAGGTGTGGGGTCCACTGACAAACCCAAGTCAAGATCTCACCAAATGGGAAAAACATCCGATTGAGACTCTGCATGCAGAACTCTGTAAAAAAATATTACACGTGCACCGGCACACAACAAATAACGCATGCAGGGCAGAATTAGGCAAATATCCTCTAATCACTAAGATACAAAAAAGGGCAATTAAATTCTGGAAACATCTGAAGCTCAGTGATCCCCAATCATACCATTATAAAGCCCTGCAATACCAAGAGATGAGCAAAGAAAGCCCTTCCTCCAGCTGATCCAGAGCTTCAGTCCTGATGCTTCACTAACATCTACTGATGCTCTGAATCACAACATCAGAACCAATCAGATCACTGCACAAATCAAACAGAGCTACATCACTCACTGGCAAACCCAAACTCAACAACAGAGTAAAATGCAATGCTATCTGTCCCTAAAGAGAGAGTACAGTATGGCAGAGTATCTGTTCACAGTGTCAGATAAGAAACTGAGAAGCACGTTGACCAGATACAGACTCAGCGGACACAAGCTGATGATAGAGACGGGCAGACACAGACAAACATGGCTGCCCCCGGAGCAGAGATTGTGTTCACACTGTGACCTGAATCAGATGGAAACAGAACTGCACTTCCTGACAGAGTGCTCCAAATACACAGATATACGGACAGTGTACTACGACAAAATACAGCAGATCCATCCCACATTTACAACTCTTCCAGACCAGGAGAAACTAGCGTATCTGCTCGAAGAACACAAGACCTGCTGTGTGTTTGCTGCTCAATATGTGTCTCTCTGTCACCATAGAAGAGAAGACACTCCACCTGAGAGAGAGAGAGAGAGAGAGAGAGAGAGAGAGAGAGAGAGAGAGAGAGAGAGAGAGACCTGCTGTGTGATTACTGCTCAATATGTGTCTCTCTGTCACCACAGAAGAGAAGACACTCCGTCTGCCCTGAGCTGATGTTTCCAGCACATGTAGATTATATTATGACATATTACTCCTTTATATTACTTAAACGTATATTTTGCCTGTATAAATCTTATACTGTACTTTATTTAATTTTATTTCTATCACATACTTACAATAGTCATTTATGTTGCACTACATATTTAATACGGTTTAAATATTTGTTTTATTACTGTTATTCTTTTTCTTTCTGTTAATTCAAATGTGCACTACTTATGAGCAGCCCAGCTGCAATTGTTTTGGCAATACAAAAGTATAGTTTTTGTCATGCCAATAAAGCACACTTAAATTGAAAATTGAATTGAGAGAGTGTGTGTGTGTCTTTCTGTGTGTGTGTGTGTGTGTGTGTGTGTGTGTGTGTGTGTGTGTGTGTGTGTGTAAGAGACTTATAAAACTAATTATGGTGACACATCTCATCCTGTAGAACACCTGCAAATAAGCACAAGTGTTTATATTAAATAATAAGCATTTTATGTGGGGTATACTTTTAGCAGCCCTGCTGAATTCATATGGCATTCTATGAATATGCTCAATGTAAAACTATAAGCAGATGGTCTTCTGTGTGGTATCAGCACAAGTGCAGAGTACTTTAGTCAGATTTAACAAAACACACAAACGATAAAAGCACAGCTAGACCGTCCACTTTGTAAATACATCAATCAAAGGCAAATACACGATCAAACAAACACACAAATCGCAATGCATTAGCCTACTTACGCCGTCTAACGTCTGTCTGTTTTCGCAACTGGCGGCATCGTATGACGTCATGCGCGCGCGCACGCAAGGGGAGCGCAACACCGGCTCATTCAGCATTAGTCACGTGATGAACGAACGCCTCTCAGGTGAACTAATAACGGAATCCAACCACCGAACAACATGGTCCTAGTTTTAATTTTGCCATTTTCTACCGCAAGAATAAATAAACTGTCGCAACATCACTGTGTATTAACCATCTCCCGTCAATGTTTCGAATGTTGAATCAATGACTTTAATTATGTAGATGGATGCCGGTTAAGTGCGTGCTTCACTCAGAAAAGTCTCATTTACATGTGCTGAGCGTCTCAAACTCATCTCTGCGTGTTGATGTAAGTTTGGGTTTATTATCACGTTCATCTGGGAACGCAACGTGTGCCATTTCATCAGATTTGTAAGGTAAATCATTAATAAACCCACGCAAACTGGGGAAACATCGCGATTTCAAAATAAAAGCCTCGCTCTGAGTGTCCACATATTCATCTAATTACAGCGGCTGCAGCATTTCTGTCCTAAAAAAATGGACAAATACTAAAGATTAAGTGGATATTTGAATTAAATGGTGCTTGGTTAATATTAAACAAGGATTAGATCATGTAGAAATAATTACCAGGCCTTTGTTGTCATGCGTAATCTACATTAGCTCTATTGTTTATTATGTATTAAGTTTAGTTCAGTACATCCATATGATTTCTTGCTTTTGATACTTTATTTGAACTAATTATTATTGGTTATGTATATGTATTTTAAGTCATTTTAAAAGCTGTTGTTCACTTTTTAATTTTTATTGCCACCCAAAAAAAATATTATAATTATAGGCCTCTATGAAATCCGTTTTATTTCCAAAATCTTTTATAAATATATATATATATATATATATATATATATATATATATATATATATATATATATATATATATATATTCTGTTTTAATGGTTAAATTAAATTGAGTAAATTAACTGAGTTTTACAGTTTTATCTGTACCAAAATTATGTTTTCCATTATTTTCTGGATTCCATTTTAATGGTTTTATTAAAGTTTAATAATCAAAACCATCTCCAATTCATTTTTATATTTGTTATACAGAATATAATCAGTAGTGAAATGGACCTGATTGACGAGTCGTTCATTACGAGAAAGCAAATGCAGAGTACTTTAGTCCAGGGGCGTAGCCACGGGTGTGCCAGGGTGTGCCGGTGCCACCCACAGTGGCAGCTGGCACACCTAAAAACAGATGCAGAATTATAATTTTTTTAATCGTAATAAACATGGGCAGCGCAAAGGAGGGGCTAGCAGATGCTTCAGCACCCCCAAGAAAGACCAAAGCACCGCCATTGCACCCATGAGAAATGAAATAAATTAAAAACATTTTACTTATTATTACGCATTCATAACTCTGCATTGCAATATAACGTGACGTGATTAGCAGGCGCACTTTTCTAATTGACAGCATTTTATTTAAAAAATTGATCGGTTCCTTGTGCCAAGAAGGCCTGTCCCCTGTTATGTGATGAAAACCACATAATCAAAATCATCCACTCGGAAATTCAGCACAAGATCTAGATCAGCGTTGTTGTTTACACCCATGCAAACAGAACGTCTAAAAGACACAACATGTTTCAGTAAAGGGGAAACGCGGCCAATTAGAATTTTTTTAATCGAGGAGACCAATTTTCCATAGCGAGATAGTGCTTGTGTTAAAACATCACCTGGAACCGCCATGTTCATCGCACACCCAAAAAACACCCACCCCCTACAAACCCAAAGAAAAATACCTAACCCACCAACCAAAACTAGATACTTCTAAACCATACACCAAAAAAGAGAAAAAGAAAAAGGAAAGGATAACACAAGCACGAGTCACGCTCACACTCAGCTCACAACACTCCACTCACTCCCAGCATGCACTCAGAGAGAGAGAGAGAGAGAGAGAGAGAGAGAGAGAGAGAGAGAGAGATTTGATTTTTAACCACATATTTATTAACTACACAGCTTCAGGTATAATTTACAAAATGCACATAATTACTAAAATTTTCAATCCAACACAAAACATTTTCTACACTCCAAACTTCTTCAAACTTTTCCAATTTCTTCATATGAGAGTAGAAAATAAAGTCATGTTTTATTCTAGCTTTTATGAGTCCTTTGAACAACAATTCAACATTTTACTACTGCCATAAGCAATTTTATATTTCCTACTAATATAAACTGCCATTTTGGCTTGACCCAAAATAACATTTGAGAGAGTGTGTGTGTGTGTGTGTGTGTGTGTGTGTGTGTGTGTGGGGGCATGTTTATGTGGTTTGATGTATGTAGTAACAACTTTACATGGCCGCTCAATATGATGTTAACCTAGAGAATATGCGCTATTGAAGTGTTTGTGTGGAAGCTCGTTTGCTGCAGGACAGGCTCCGTGCGTTCACTTGCTCTTAAAATCTCTGTCATTCTTGGTCATACAGATAAAAGTAGCCTAATACATCTTTCGAATCTGTAAAGACTCCCACGTTTATTTGTGTGCACTCAGAATAACAACGAAACGTTGCGCTTTTAAGCAAACAGGATGCGCTTTAGGTCTCATGTGAACTTGAGCGAGAAACTTCGAAACTCGAATATATCTAAAAATACAGTACATAGAAAAATATATCTATAGAGAGTGAAATGTCAAAAAAAAAAAAATAGAAGACGTGTGTGTTAGCATGGATGATTTACATGAAATTTAATCTGTGCAACACTGTGCATAATAAGATGGCTTTCAGTTCAATATAATAACAAAAACGACATTTTGGGTTTTTATTCAACTAATAAGGTGGGCACGCTGTGATCTGTACTATATTTTTACTGTAATTGACAGTTATCGGCAAAAAAAAAAAAAAAAAACAACACGGGAGTGGGAGGGAATGGGAGTCATTCTTCAGGGAGTGGAACGGGATTTTCCTCCAGTTTTTTCGTGGGATTGGGACGGGAAGAGATTAAAGTTTGTGATGCATTTTGGAAACAGGAGATGAGCCCCTGGTCTAATGCGCCACCTGGCTTGAGAAACCCGTTCTCAAAGACTTACTTTTAGTCATTATTTGGGTAGCACACATATTCTGAATGCCTTCGGCAGAATTCAAATGAGCCATTTTAATCTAGATTAAAAAAATTAATCTATGCCCACCTCTAATATATATATATATATATATATATATATATATGTATTTTGCCATATGTCTGTTCTAGAGACATGTTACAACTTTTTGGTTAAGGTCTAATTGGTTTCCTTTGGAAATATGTTTTAAATTCACACAGAATGCATTTATAACTGTAAAGCATGTCTGTTTGTGTCAAAATCGTGATTAAAATCAAAAAAAAAAAAAAAACGTGATAGTTTTTTTTGGTCCATATCGCACAGCCCTAATTAGAATTTGGCTGAAAATAGTAGAATCAGTAATTGAGCCCATTGCACTCTATGGCAGTGAGGTGTGGGGTCCACTGACAAACCCAAGTCAAGATCTCACCAAATGGGAAAAACATCCGATTGAGACTCTGCATGCAGAACTCTGTAAAAAAAATATTACACGTGCACGGCACACAACAAATAACGCATGCAGGGCAGAATTAGGCAAATATCCTCTAATCACTAAGATACAAAAAAGGGCAATTAAATTCTGGAAACATCTGAAGCTCAGTGATCCCCAATCATACCATTATAAAGCCCTGCAATGCCAAGAGATGAGCAAAGAAAGCAAGCCCTTCCTCCAGCTGATCCAGAGCTTCAGTCCTGATGCTTCACTAACATCTACTGATGCTCTGAATCACAACATCAGAACCAATCAGATCACTGCACAAATCAAACAGAGCTACATCACTCACTGGCAAACCCAAACTCAACAACAGAGTAAAATGCAATGCTATCTGTCCCTAAAGAGAGAGTACAGTATGGCAGAGTATCTGTTCACAGTGTCAGATAAGAAACTGAGAAGCACGTTGACCAGATACAGACTCAGCGGACACAAGCTGATGATAGAGACGGGCAGACACAGACAAACATGGCTGCCCCCGGAGCAGAGATTGTGTTCACACTGTGACCTGAATCAGATGGAAACAGAACTGCACTTCCTGACAGAGTGCTCCAAATACACAGATATACGGACAGTGTACTACGACAAAATACAGCAGATCCATCCCACATTTACAACTCTTCCAGACCAGGAGAAACTAGCGTATCTGCTCGGAGAACACAAGACCTGCTGTGTGTTTGCTGCTCAATATGTGTCTCTCTGTCACCATAGAAGAGAAGACACTCCACCTGAGAGAGAGAGAGAGAGAGAGAGAGAGAGAGAGACCTGCTGTGTGATTACTGCTCAATATGTGTCTCTCTGTCACCACAGAAGAGAAGACACTCCGTCTGCCCTGAGCTGATGTTTCCAGCACATGTAGATTATATTATGACATATTACTCCTTTATATTACTTAAACGTATATTTTGCCTGTATAAATCTTATACTGTACTTTATTTAATTTTATTTCTATCACATACTTACAATAGTCATTTATGTTGCACTACATATTTAATACGGTTTAAATATTTGTTTTATTACTGTTATTCTTTTTCTTTCTGTTAATTCAAATGTGCACTACTTATGAGCAGCCCAGCTGCAATTGTTTTGGCAATACAAAAAGTATAGTTTTGTCATGCCAATAAAGCACACTTAAATTGAAAATTGAATTGAGAGAGTGTGTGTGTGTCTTTCTGTGTGTGTGTGTGTGTGTGTGTGTGTGTGTGTGTGTGTGTGTGTGTGTGTGTGTGTAAGAGACTTATAAAACTAATTATGGTGACACATCTCATCCTGTAGAACACCTGCAAATAAGCACAAGTGTTTATATTAAATAATAAGCATTTTATGTGGGGGTATACTTTTAGCAGCCCTGCTGAATTCATATGGCATTCTGTGAATATGCTCAATGTAAAACTATAAGCAGATGGTCTTCTGTGTGGTATCAGCATAAGTGCAGAGTACTTTAGTCAGATTTAACAAAACACACAAACGATAAAAGCACAGCTAGTCCACTTTGTAAATACATCAATCAAAGGCAAATCACGATCAAACAAACACACAAATCGCAATGCATTAGCCTACTTACGCATTTAACGTCGTCTGTTTTCGCAACGCATCGTATGACGTCATGCGCGCCGCACGCAAGCGGGGAGCGCAACACCGCTCATTCAGCATTAGTCACGATGAACGAACGCCTCTCAGGTGAACTAATAACTCCAAACCACCGAACAACATGGTCCTAGTTTTAATTTTGCCATTTTCTACCGCAGAATAAATAAACTGTCGCAACATCACTGTGTATTAACCATCTCCGTCAATGTTTCGAATGTTGAATCAATGACTTTAATTATGTAGATGGATGCCGGTTAAGTGCGTGCTTCACTCAGAAAAGTCTCATTTACATGTGCTGAGCGTCTCAAACTCATCTCTGCGTGTTGATGTAAGTTTGGGTTTATTATCACGTTCATCTGGGAACGCAACGTGTGCCATTTCATCAGATTTGTAAGGTAAATCATTAATAAACCCACGCAAACGGAAACATCGCGATTTCAAAATAAAAGCCTCGCCTGTGTGTCCACATATTCATCTAATTACAGCGGCTGCAGCATTTCTGTCCTAAAAAAATGGACAAATACTAAAGATTAAGTGGATATTTGAATTAAATGGTGCTTGGTTAATATTAAACAAGGATTAGATCATGTAGAAATAATTACCAGGCCTTTGTTGTCATGCGTAATCTACATTAGCTCTATTGTTTATTATGTATTAAGTTTAGTTCAGTACATCCATATGATTTCTTGCTTTTGATACTTTATTTGAACTAATTATTATTGGTTATGTATATGTATTTTAAGTCATTTTAAAAGCTGTTGTTCACTTTTTAATTTTTATTGCCACCCAAAAAAAATATTATAATTATAGGCCTCTATGAAATCCGTTTTATTTCCAAAATCTTTTATAAATATATATATATATTCTGTTTTAATGGTTAAATTAAATTGAGTAAATTAACTGAGTTTTACAGTTTTATCTGTACCAAAATTATGTTTTCCATTATTTTCTGGATTCCATTTTAATGGTTTTATTAAAGTTTAATAATCAAAACCATCTCCAATTCATTTTTATATTTGTTATACAGAATATAATCAGTAGTGAAATGGACCTGATTGACGAGTCGTTCATTACGAGAAAGCAAATGCAGAGTACTTTAGTCCAGGGGCGTAGCCACGGGTGTGCCAGGGTGTGCCGGTGCCACCCACAGTGGCAGCTGGCACACCTAAAAACAGATGCAGAATTATAATTTTTTTAATCGTAATAAACATGGGCAGCGCAAAAGAGGGGCTAGCAGATGCTTCAGCACCCCAAGAAAGACCAAAGCACCGCCATTGCATGAGAAATGAAATAAATTAAAAACATTTTACTTATTATTACGCATTCATAACTCTGCATTGCAATATAACGTGACGTGATTAGCAGGCGCACTTTTCGAATTGACAGCATTTTATTTAAAAATTGATCGGTTCCTTGTGCCAAGAAGGCCTGTCCCAGACTAATCAATCACACATAAATTGGTTAATATAATAACTTAGGCTACTAACTATCCTTTAATATATAGGCGATAGCCTATTCCGTACCAAGCGCAAGTCTAAAGCTTGCAACGGCAAAAGTAGGCTAATGATTATGAATGTTGGGGAAAGGCAAAATAAAACATTTTAATTATTCATTAATAAACTAGTGATTTCTTCTCAGTCAGTGTCGGCTGAAAAGATAAAGTTGCAGAATGCGACGCTGACTTTAATAAAGAAATGCACCTTTTCATTCCGACTACATAATTAAAGATTTGTATTTTTTGGTTCGTTCGTTCGTTTAATAAAGTAGCCGGTTCATTGCTGTGACGCGCTCCATTTCACGGAGACTGCATGAGACGGCAGAGAGCGCATCTTGTTTCTCTATGTATTGTTTCTCTGTGTAGCCTACATAAATACAAGCATATATATATATATATATGAACTTGCTGTTGAATTTTGTATTTTTGAAAGTTCAATAATAATATTAAAAAAAACTTGCCGTACGGATTCATTACCCCGCTTTGTTCCGGGACCTCACAATTTACAGATTAAGCAGTGCTTACAATATTAGTTAATTTAAAATTTAATTACAATTTTAAATTATTTTCTAAAAAAATAAAATAATAATAACATAATTGAGGCATTCAAGGCCAGACCACGCCGTCTCGCCCTTTGAGCAGCTAACAGGCACCATTAAATGTACTGTGCTATGTTGTTGGCGATCCTGAATGTAATGTATAAAAAATATTTGCACAATGTGCAAAATGTTAATGATTTAATAAAAGGAGGGATTATTTAAAAGCATTTTGTTTTTATTTAGTACAGCAGCTACAGCTGTTTTTACATAATATATTTTTACATAGCCTAGTCACTGAATTCAATGATTATTCTTTGATAAAGTAAATGTGCTTTGCTCACTGTATAATTTGTTCGTTGTTTGAATAACCGTGGACATGCGGTGTTATAATTAGAAACTTAAAATGTATTTTTATTAAACCTGTGATCATCAGGTTAAATAGGAGTTTAGTCTTATTAAAATATGTGACATAAATTACTTGCCTAAAAGGGGTTTATGATGTGTGTAGTTTAGGCTACAATGATTAGGCTACAGTGAGCGCGTTTGACTAGAGCACAGTTAAAGAGCTGTTGTAGGTTATACTGTATGTGATTGTCGGTGACCCTCTTGAGCGAGAAAGCTTCGGAAAATGGAAAAAAACAACAAAAACAAAAATATAGCTGCAAGCAGCGATAACCAGGGTTCAAGAATTTTAAGGCCTAAGGTGGTATGATTTTAGGGTCTAGGCTAGGGCTGGGCGATATGGCTGAAAACTGTATCACGATATCAGTGTTTCATATCGGTCGATATCGATAATTATTGATATTTTTTATGACCCATTTAAAATAAGGACCAGGAGAAAAATATATTACATTTAAACATTTTTATTTTAAACGTAACCTTCCTCTGATCATAATCCCCTCAGTTATTAAGACAGAAATGTCAACAACCATGGAAAACTCAAATAATTCAAATGTAAACATAAGTCTAAAGTCACAATGAACACTTAACAATTATCTCTTAACATTTGTTGTTGGTTGAATACGGCTGTGCTCCAAAGGGTGAGCGCGGCTAAGGAGGTACATCAAGTTCGTGGTATTACCAGTCTTGGCGGGGACGACGGTCTTGCATAATTTGCAGACGACATTGGTCTGACTACGGTCAGACTTATACTATCCAAAAAACTGCCATACTGGCGAGCTGACTTTTCCTCTTTTATTTACAATTTCCTCGTTCGCTGCGGCACTCATTTTCTGCTTATGAAAAGGAATCCAGCAGACCAGCATGAGACAACGATATGGCGCAACCAAACATGATACTGTTACATGATTGGCTGGTAGCGTGTCACTCCCTACGTTGCTAGGTTACCAGAGAGCGAGTGCCTTTGTTAATGCAACCAAACTTGCTTCGCAACCTCTGTTTTCTTCCGACGAAGAATACAAAATATCGAACGTTTTATCGAACACATTTTTTATTGATATCGATCACGTGTCTATCGCGATACATATCGTTATCGTTTTATCGCCCAGCCCTAGTCTAGGCCAACATAGCTGGATGCATAGCTGACAGTGAAACTCCGAAAATAGACAATAGGCTCACAGAAACACACACACACACACACACACACAATATAAATGAAATGGTTTAACTATCATATTAATAATCATTAAGCTTGCTTACACAGATACACAGAATAGAATAACAGACACATGTAGCCTACACAAAAATGAAATGGTTAAACTAACATAACATACCCAATAAGCATGCTTTATTTTTTTTATTTTTTTGCATTAATCTGACAATAAATGTGGCACACCCCGTTTTTCTGATGCACATCCAGAGTCTCCTTTCTGGCTACGCTCCTGTTTAGTCAGATTTAACAAAACACACAAACGATAAAAGCACAGCTAGACCGTCCACTTTGTAAATACACAGCTCGGGTCCAGCTGGGGAGCAGAAGACGGGCCGCAGCGGCACAGACAGCACTCACACACACACTTACGCCGGCTTCACACTGCAAGCGTAAGCAGGGCGTAAGCAGCGCAGAAGCGGTGCGTATGCAGAGCAGGAGCAGCGCGCGCCCATTGCCCTTTCACACCGGTAGCGTTTGCAGCGCGCGGCTGAACAGCGTCTTCTGTACAGAATGGGCAAATTCGAATCTAATTTTAAATACAATTGGTCTTGATTTATTAGAATAGTTTATATTACTGTATTTGTTTTATTTACACTGTACATGTGCATCTGTGTTTATGTGCATAGATAGAAGAAAGGCAATTGCGCTGTATTTGTTACTACGGAGATTACGAAGAAGGATACGACGTAGATTTTGGGTGCCCCCAGGTAGCGGAACAGCAAAAACAATAACTGACCATAGCAGAAATGTTATAGTTATTTTATACATTGTGTTTATATTGAATATGGTCAATATTTTAAAGGTTTGTGCTTGTAACCAGAAGTTTCTTTTTGTACATATACTGTTAGCTGCTGTTCTTTATGTTTGTTTGTATTGATTGTTATTTACAGATTGTAAAAAGTTGTACTGATTGGACAGATTGTACTTTTTGTCTTTCAAAAAAAAAAACATAAAAAATGACGTACCATCTGCCAACGCAAAATGACTAGTCCTTTGTAAAAAAACACACATTAATTATAGGAGAATGACATGCCTTTGAAGTTTTGGTCAAAAGATTACATCTACAATGTTGACATATTTTGCATCTTTATTCAACATTTAACATTTATTAGCAAACCTCTTCATAATGCCTGCTGACGAACGCTAATTTAATAATGAAGCAATATCTGATAAACATACTCATAAATAGCAGATTTACAAGCAATCTCCATGCTAACATCTTCAACATGCATCGTAAATGTCTTTATTAACACTATGTGTAAACGTTTTATTAGGGATATAATCCCTAATAAACGCAGCAAAAATAGACTCGGCGCCGAAACGATCGCGGCACTGCCGCTCCTGCTCTGCTCCTGCTACGCGCTGCCGCGCCGCCCCTGCGTGCTGTGTGAACGCTCTCATCCGTTAACATGGGCGCCGAAAAAAATACGCGCTGCTTACGCCCTGCTTACGCTTGCAGTGTGAAACCGGCGTTACACTCGCACACACACACTCGCTCACTCGCACACTCGCACGCACACTCGCACACACACGCACACGCACGTTGGTTTTTATGGTTTACAGGGACTCTCCATAGGCGTAATGGTTTTTATACTGTGCAAGCTGTATGTGCTATTGTCCTACACCTACCCTACACCTAAACTTAGCCCTCACAGGAGACTGTGCATTTCTATTTTCCCGCAAAAAAACTCATAAACCACATAAACATGCCCACACACACACACACACACACACACACACAGAGAAGCTCTATTCCTTTTCCCATTAACACGTCATCTTTGTTGTTCACAGCCTGACCTGCCACCGCCATGCATTGAGGTAATATTATTATGATTCTGAAGATCATCGAGCTCTTCTATGAGCTCTTTCGTTCAGTAGACTCTTGTTCTCTAAAGTAGAAACAGTCAGTCTGTCTGTAGTTCAGAGTTTAGCTCGTCTTGTGATATGATTCACTTTCAGGTCTGCTGCTGTGCAAATGATTCACTTGAGTTTCTGTTTACATTTAATTTCAGATGCAGCAAGAGCGATGCCCCCCTCTCCTAGTTTTCTAATATTTCTATTCATTAAATATATTTTTTATACTCTCTTTCTTTCAATAATTTGTGTTTGGCTGAAGGGATCCATTATATGTTTTTGTGATTTGGTGCTATTGGCATAGACAGGTTGGTCTTTAATGTCTAATAATAATAACTATCATTATGGCCCATCAGTGTGACTGTGACTTTGAGGCAGATAAGAGAGAATGTGAGGTATTTTATTTACAACACAGTTATATTAGACACATAATGAAAGTCAAAGACACATTATTGTGCACACTGGTCTAACCACAGACTTTGAGTCATTTTCATGTTCAACAAGTAAACCATACCTGATATTTACGTGTGTTATTTAAGTGTTTTTGCTTATTTACATGGATTTAAGAAGAAAATAACCACCATCAGCAAAAAGGGCAACTATTCCCTCAGGTCATCAGCTCCTAAACTCAGTCTCATAACATTTACATAACTCAATTTAATAAACTAAAACATTCATTATTCTCCATCATTCATACTGTTGCTATGTGTATACCCGGTACAACCTGTTTGTACATTCTTGATCAGTAGTCAAGGAGCTTGTTTTACCCTCGAATATCACTTTATATCTGAGAAACTAATGGTTATTAAAATCTGTTTTTGAACGGAGCAGGCTTTTAATAATCATAAACATGTTCTAAACATAGACTCGTAGCATTCATCATGAAACAGTGTGTATTACTTTTATTGTTTTATATAGAGCATGAAAACATCATCGCCCATTTAACTAAAATTAATTGCGTATGGTATTCACAATGTTTTACTCATTGTAGTCAGGAATTATAGTTTGGGGAAAACCCAATCATGATTTTGTAGTCATATAGCCTGATATTATTCTGTAGTTATAGACTCAAGCATGCTTTGTACTATAAAAGGACATGTTATATCTGAGAAATGAATTATTGTTGTTTAGCATGCTATATTATATATTTGTGAACTGAGTATGAACATCGTGTTGCTTTCATGCAGATTACTTCATCACAGAATATTTGTTTTCGAAAAAAGGATATATATTTCCAAACAGGCAGTAAACAGGAATTAAATTACACCTAAAAACTTTATATTATGATAACTTTATTAACAGCCTTTTATACATATTTATGCATTGTAAAGTCGTTTAAATAAAAAGAACCCCTCCCGCCACACACACTTGGTTTCTCCCATTTCCCATGATGCCCCACGGCACGGGTATAAAAGCACAGTACGCGGTCACGCCGGGTTCTTACGAGGATCCAACAAGATGGCGGCCAGCTGAGGTGAGTGAGTGCTGCTTGGAAACAGCGCCTAGATTTATGTGTTATAAAGATGGTCAAATGTAACTTTTCCCTCTCTAGTTGTGTTAGAATAATTGTGTGATCGCCGGATGGTTTACTGTGTTTGTGTTTAGTACTCGAAGGGTCTCCTGTGACCATAGTGGTCATAAAAATGAACAACACCTTCCAAACTGCCCTGATTAATTACAGCTTCTGGCTTCTCATCTGGTTCTTTATTTTAATTTATTGTATAAAAATGTGTCGGTGTACTGCCATTAAAATAAATCAAACAAACTCTTGAATTAAATCTGTGATCTGTCAATGTTAACTTTCAGTCCTTACAATCATGTGCAAAAGTTAATTTGCCCTTTAATATATGAATTAGAATAAATGCTAACGCATTATGTATTATAGGGATGGCTCGGTACACGTACCGGTACCCGTTGAGTTCTCGGACAAAGTCCAAATGGAAGTGATTATCATTATTACCTCATTATCAGCAGCTGGCATGTTCAACGCAGCACGGGCTCCGTCAGCAGATTCGCCGTTTTAATGCCTTTTTATTGTTGTTAGCATAACATACATTTTTATGTTAAACCGTTTTTAAAATATGATCTATAAAAACTAATATTTATAAAACGTGTTAAAATATCAAATAGGCGAATCTGCTGACGCACACGTGCTGCGTTGGACACGCCAGCTGATGATAATGAGGTAATTAGATCGCTCCTTAAGTGCGTTTCAAACGAATACATAATGACATACATAAAAGACTGCTTCTTAAACCAGAGAAGGTGACACAAATAATACTGATGAAAAAGAAGGGTTGAATGTTGAACACTTTCGTTACCATATAGCTATAAACTAGATTAATCAATGCATGCTGATGAACTTTTATCATAATGTTGTATCAAAAAGATAAAGTTGCGAGCAGTGGGAAGAATGAGCAGAGCCCTGAATGACTTGATCAAGAACGCATGCAGCTTGTAAATGAACATGGAAATGAATAATAATAAAGTCGTCGTCTTTATTCTTAAAACAGCAAATTAAATGAACAATAACAAAATAATATTAATCTCTATAACTTTTTTTTTTAAATATCTGAGTTTAATAGGAATTATGGAACAGTCTTTGTCATTGTTTGTAACCCATTCTTTGTACAACAAATTATTAAAAGAATAATAACCTGAGCAAGCTGCAGAAAGAACAAGCGAGCTCAACATGCCCCGTGCTTAGTTCTGGTGAGTTAACTAAACTTCGATTCCTATCTTTAGACATTGTTTTTCGGGTAAGACTCCGTGGGTATAAACGCACTTGTCCAAGCGCAACTTGTTGAGAAAATGTGTTTGTTGAAACGGATAGGTTGTAACAGCAAATTAGGATGTAATTAATATTATTTGACTATTCGTTAGGCTACATTTATAATAACAACCTTTTTAAAGTGCAGCATAAAAGAGGCTTTTTCTTCTTCCTGACCCGAACGCTCCCGCGAAATATATCTCGTTTCCAGAATCTCACAATGACATTTCCTCTACTGAAAGAGAGAGAGATAAATACAAATGTAGTCCGCACAAGTTATTTTATTGTAGGCTATTTATTTTATTCGTCTTGTCCAGAATCAAATTAGTTTTACATTTTGTTGTCAACGTAATAATAAGTGTCGCAGAGAGAAAAAAAATAATAATGTAGGCCAGTTTGTACAAAAATGTAAAAATAGCATATTTGTTCTTTTTATTCGTCTTGTCAAAATACTAATTTGTTTAACCTTTTGCTGTCAACATGGAAAAGTGTCGCAGAGAAAAAAGACATGTCATTTAAATTTATATGTAAAATATGAACAAAACCGTTGGCTTAGACATTGCAAAATTGAATCTCTTTTTCATGAAACCAAACAATTTAACTTCCCTGAGAAGAATGTCTCGAGTCAGACTTGCCTGTCATGGGTTTCTTCGCAGTAAACTGACCATTTTCAGCATCCACACTGTGCTTCATCCTTATTCTGCTCTGTCACTCATGTACAGGGCTCTGGGCAAAACACTGCCCTGCCCACTTCACTCAAACACGATTTTAAAGATGCATGTGAAAGATTGGATAATTTGTTTATTAACAACTACATTAAAATAAAAGCAAGCACGGGCATGTGCTATTAGCAGTCAGGGCTTCATCTGAACAGACCCGGTCCGGATCGGCACCTCCGAACATCTCATTTAGCATATCCTCTTCCTCCAGTGAAATACGTTTGTGTCAGGGTTATTGTAGTGTTGCGTTTTTAAATTCGTTTTTATTTTAATATTGCTTTCAATTTTCGCTAAAAAGTTTCATTTGTATTTTTTTATAATTTGGTTATTTTGGTGTAGTTTTTATTTTGTGAAGTTTTCTACCCTATACAGGTTAGTTTCCGTTTTTATTTTAGTTTTAGTAATTCAAGTTTAGCAGAACTAACAGAACACTTCCAGAGCACAGACATTTTAATTTAAACTTATTGACGCAAACCACTAGCGACACTAAATTAAAGCATGCTGATTAGAGAATTATTAATTTGATTATTTTATTTAGTTGCTGTTGGTTTCGTTTTGTTTGAGTTTGTTTTGTTTATTTTAGAAGTAAAAATAAAACCTTTCATAGTCGCAAAAAAACCCTGATGCGGCTCGTTTTGGTGACTTGGTTTGCTTTGCATAAAATAAAATCGTTATTCGTTAAAATCGAATCTGCGTTCGAGTTCCCTCACTCGTTCATTTATTGTACTTATTAAAAATGTGGTCTTTATAGTCCTCAAAATGTATTAATGTCCCATATCTCAAAAACGCTGCAGTAAAATGGTTTCATATGAGTGCATGTAGTATGGGACGTCCTATATAAGAACTGACCATTCATGTCTTGTACTTATTAGAAATGGGGTCTTAATACCCTTCTAAATTGATTAATGTCCCATATCTCTTTTTCTATGAATCTTGCAATGATTTGAAAGGTAGAAACATATAGTAATACAGAACCGTCAAAGACACCAATAAATAACACAAATATTAAAGCAGATTTACAAAAAAAATCAGGATAAATGTCATTATATCTCAGTTCTGGGCGTCTAGAAGAAAAGCGCTGTAAAAGCACGTCCCCTCTGTGTTGGTCCTGTGATTACTGTAGTCATTGTAATACACGCGCACCTTAATTTCAATCGCGGCTGGCTTGACCGTGTTTTTCTGAACTGCCGGCTGGCTTGACCGCGGTGAACTGAACCAATTGACTCGCGAAACGCGCTCTGAAGTCCCGAACTGAATCAAATGACTCGCGAAACGCGCTCTTAAGTGCGCTCTTAACGCGCTCAATTGACTCGCGAAACGCGCTCTGAAGTCCCGAACTGAACCAATTGACTCGCGAAACGCGCTCTGAAGTCCCGAACTGAATCAAATGACTCGCGAAACGCGCTCTTAAGTGCGCTCTTAACGCGCTCAATTGACTCGCGAAACGCGCTCTGAAGTCCCGAACTGAATCAAATGACTCGCGAAACGCGCTCTTAAGTGCGCTCTTAACGCGCTCAATTGACTCGCGATACGCGCTGTGAAGTCCCGAACTGAATCAAATGACTCGCGAAACGCGCTCTTAAGTGCGCTCTTAACGCGCTCAATTGACTCGCGAAACGCGCTCTTAAGTCCCGAACTGAATCAAATGACTCGCGAAACGCGCTCTTAAACGACTGTGTTTCTCCACATGGAGGAGGAAGGTTTTCAATAAGCTCCTCACAAACAATCCCTCTTCTCCAGGCCATAGATGATGCCTGCAATGTCTAATATCAGGCCTTTATTTGCCATACCAGAAGATCTTTAGCTAATGAAATCCATTATAATGTGGATGAGAACCTGTGGCCAAACCCATAAGACAGGGTTGGTAAAAACAGTAAGGGACACTCTATTTTATATTTTACTGTAGTTTTATCTTTTGATAAGTTGAACATGAATTGCGAAAAAAAAGCATGTTTGAATGCGTTTCTTCCCCCATGCCATCAGGCTCCTAAACTCAGTCTCATAACATCATAACATCCACAGGACTCAATTTAATAAACTGTAACACATCCATTATTCTCCATCATCCACACTGCTGCTATGTGTACATACCCGGTACAACCTATTTGCACATTCTCTTGCACATCCGTGTTTATATTAATATTTATTAATCCACAGTATACTGTATTGCACATCTTACTCCTTATTTTATTTTGTTATTTGTTCCTATATTCATTCTCACCTATATTTATAAATATTCTCTTGTGTTATGTTTCATTGTTTTTTTGTGTTTTTTTTGCACTTTCCATTGAGCGGACCGGACCTGTCCTGACTTACATTTCACTACTGATTATACCCTGTATGATTGTGTATGTGACGAATAATAAAGAACATTGAAACACATGAATGTCCAATTTAAACAAATTATGAAAATGTGAAAATATTTTCGAACACGATGAATATATGAAAATACCCGTTTGAAACGCATGAAAATATCAGTTTAGTACACATGAATTAAAACATAAATCAAGTGCCTTTGTTTTGTGATGCATATATAAAAATGATGTAAATATCCTAATTGAACTTTGGCCTGATCCTATCTTAGTCTAAGCCCTGTCTGTGAAACCAGGCCCTGATTTTTAATGTAAAACGTCAAAGCTTTGCACTCTCGCTCTTAAAGAGTCTCTATACACCTCACACAGTTTCTGCTTCTGACTGGATTTGCTCATGTGCTGTTTCGCTCCATGGGAACTTTAAAAAACATAAAATAAATAAATCAAGCTCATACCTTGCCATTTCAAAACAAGCACTTGCATCAACCACAAGCAGCAGTTTTACATCTACAGAACTATAGTACTATCATTTTGCATTATTATTTCAAATGCAACACTTGCATCTTGGTTTGCTGTCAAAGGATCAAAAATTGCTGTTTTTTCTGCAGCTGGTAAAGTTACAGCAGGAGCCCATGTCTCTCTTGCCTCCATTGAGTTTGTACAGACCCCTCGAGTGTGTGCTGGGTTTGGTGGGGGTAATTGAGAATGAATGGAGGAATCCTCTATCAGGCCGGGCTGTCAATGGATACGATTGGCTAATCATCACTTTGTGTCAAGTATAGATCTAACTTTAGATGGCTTGAAAACATGATCTAAGCAGTAGGGGTGTAACGGTACTCAAACATGACAGCTCGGTATATTTTTTTGTGCACAAAGTGTTCTCATCCTATAATAAAATTCAGATTGCACGTCTGATGGCAGATGGACGGTTTTGATGACGTCTTTCATGCTTTTATGGACCTTAACAGTGCAATTTACTGTGCAGTCAATGGGACATTCACAAGCCTCCCGGTTTTCATCTAAAATATCTTAAATTGTGTTCTGAAGACGAATTAAGCGATTAATGACAACGTTTTCATTTTGGGATGGAGTATCCCTTTGAGAAGTTATTTGTATGGGTAAACGTGTCGCCCTCACACTGTGGTGGCTTGTATTTCCAAATCAGATTTATGCATTTAGACGCAGGTCAGATGTCCAGAAATAGTTTCCTGGTTTCATAAATCATGTTTCAAATGGACATTTTCATAATTTATGTATTGAAAATAAAATGTCATAATTCATGTATAGCAAACAAATATTTTCATGTTTTCATAATTAATGTATTGCAAATAAAAAGTCATAATTGTAAATAAACAGTAGTTTAAAGCAGGGGTCAGCACACTCAGTCCTGGAGCCCGTGTCCTGCAGAGTTTAGCTCAAACGTGCCTCAACACACCTGCCTTGAAGTTTCACGTATACCACGCAAGACCTTGATTAGATGGTTCAGGTGTGTTTGATTAGGGTTGGAGCTAAGCTTTGCAGGACCCTCCATGAACAAGTTTGGTGACCCCTGTTTTAAAAGACCAACATAGAGCCCCACATCTAGTGGGTTCAACTCGATAGGCTTTAAAAGCAGTGAAACCTACATCATCGCATCTTGTGTCGCATGATAATTCAGCCTGATGCACACCTAACGCAACATTTTACGCATAAATTTGACGAATATTCAAAAATCAAATTTTTTTTTTGACACCTAAGAACTATCAGCTGTTCATGTACAGACACAAAACTAAAATTAGTGATCAGCCCCTGAATAACCTGCACTGCATGTATTTGTACTTTACTACTCAAGAACATTTTTCATGCAGAAACTCCTGATCTGATTACAGCTGTTCTCAAGTCAACAACTGTACACTGTAACAACACTGTAAACCTGCACGGACACATCTGTGTTATATAAATAAAGGTGACTTAAGCAACAAACACATTTTCCACTAAACGCATACTAGTTTATCCCAGGTCTTCATTGTGTGTTTCACTAACAAATGTACACAGCAGATGGCAGTGCTGCTCAAAATACATCCACAAGCCATCGTTTTGAGCATCAGCCACGGGTCCGAGATCCTGCCAAATCTCTACAGAAGCATTGAATAGAACGAATGGAGGTCTCAGATGGCCAGCTTCATGTTTGTCACGGCCTATCTCAGAAGCCAGACAGGCTTTGTACCATACAGTAATGGCATATTATTACCCAAATCACATTCAAATGGAGGACAGCCCGGAGCGTGCGAGCTCTGATTGTGGAGCTGTAGGTAATTTCACATTAGTTAGGAATGAGTCCAGATTCACTTGTAGCCGCTGCGCGCAGAGAAATAATGTGCACAAAAATGTTGGGAAGCCTTTTTTGATTAAATTCTAGTAAAAATCACAATGCTCAGGCAACCCGCTATAGAGTTAATGTCGCTATAGAGTTAAACCCGGTGAATGAGGTTTCATAGAAAGACTGAAAGAGAATGATGCTAAATAAATCGCTGTAGAAACCCAATACTTCAATGGTTGTGGACGAAATAGCTCAAATCGAGAGCCAACGCAAACGCAGTAACGTGAAATAAACCGAGGTCATGTATTAAAGAGTGTTTTGATGAAGTGCTGGAAATATCGGAGGATGGACACAGAACCGTATAACTGAGACATTAGATACACAAGTGTATTGTGCAAACTACACTTCATAGAGATGTTTAGATACATATATAAGAATTCACACGTTCACGTTTCAGTTTTTGATATTATATGATGTTACGTTAGGCCTATATCATAAACCTAATAAACAATTAAACTTGTTTTTAAATGCACGCTCTTCTGCTCATCAAGGATGTATTAATTTGAGCAAAATACAGAAAAAAACGAATATTGTTGACATTTCTAATATCGGTCTCCTGTTTTATATACTTTATTTCTGTGATCAAAGCTGTGTTTTCATCATCATAACTCCAGTCTTCAGTGTCACATGATCTTCAGAAATCATAATATGCTGATTTATTATCAATGTTGAAACTGTTGTGCTGCTTATTGTTTTTGTAACGTGATACTTTTTTCTTTGATTAACAAAGTTTTAAGGACAGCATTTATTAAAAATAAAATGCTTTTCACATAATATAAGTCTTTACTATCACCTTTTATCCATTTAACACATTCCTCGTGAATAAAAGTATTACTTTCTTTAAAAAAAATTAATTACTGACCCCAAACTTTTGAATAGTAGTGCATATTGAAACACAAAATTTATATTTTTAATAAACATTGTTCTTTTAAATTTTTATTTATCAAAGTATCCTGAAAAATTATCACATGTCCCAAACAATATGAAGCAGCACAACAGTTCCAACATTGATAATAAATCAGCATATTATTATGATTTCTGAAGATCATGTGACACGAAGAATGAAGTAATGATGCTGAAAATACAGCTTTGATCACAGAAATAAATTATATATTAAAATATTTAAAATTGCAATAATATTTCAAATAGATACAGCATTGATGAGCATAAAAAACTTGACTAATCCCAAACTTTTGAAATGCAGTGTATTATACTGTAAAACATGTTTTCTCAGGTAACATCAAATGTACATAATTTAGTTAAAATCAAGGGTCAAACATAGCACATTAAAGTTAAAAGATTCACAGTTTTGTGTGTGCGCGCGCTGTGCAGGTCTGGTATAACGAAAGTTTTTGCTCAGGTGACCGAAATGTCCGCCCAATAGAGAAGTTTTGCATAAATTAACGTGAACATTGCCTGTAGCCAGTTCTTAGTCGTACATGTACAAAAACATCACTGCAGAAACACTTGGATCTGTATGATTATAGAGTAATATATCTCAGATTTCAAGTCTTAATCGGAAGCTTTATAAGTTAACCAGTTGCATTTTAGCCTTATTAAATGCTGAAAATAATTTCAAATACAAACATTATATATGGCTATTATTAACCATTTAATTCGGAAGCTTTCTAAACATGAGGAAACTGAATGTCCCAATTCAGTACTGATAACGAAACACTGAAAACCATGTGCAAGTAAAGGCTGGAAAAAAAGACATTTCTCAACTGAAATCATTAGTGTTCTGAAGTGCACGGTGCTTATAATATTACCAAAGCTGATCACACAGATTCCCCATAGCTCCTTAAACATGTCAATGCTTATTCATACATCTATAAGTAATCATATATAGTATAACTGGCAGAAATGAAGGTCAAAGAACCAATTGTTCCTTCGTAAGTTGCATGAGCTCGAGAAAGGAGAAAGCTGCTGCTCGGTGTTTTTCTATTTCTCATTTTAGGAAACTATCAGGAGAAACATTCCCTACTTTTCCTCTTTATTCTCCAGCTCTCCATTTAACGAAGTAATCATTCCTCACACCGTTCTTAGGGATTAAATCACTATACTGAAAGTGAAAGATTCCTGGCATGAGCGTAGTTTTAAAGAGGTCCTACTATGCTCTTTTACAAAGTCTTGATTTAGTTTCGAGGGTTTACTAGAACATACACTCATGCTTGGTATCATATCACCATGTTACAAAACTCGGATGCTCGGATGCTCCTGAAGCTCAAGCCTCAAATCCTCTTAAACACACTAATGATTCCTGACCATTCCATTAATGCTGCACTCTTGCCGTGCCACAGCTGAAGGATCCACTTTAACTGCAATCCACGGCTAGAAGATGCTGCCAAGTACCTGCGTTAGTGATGCCAGCTTAATCAGCAAGGCTGCCGTTTCCAGACAAACATCCAGCTTTTCTCCTGCATATATTATTTGGTGCTCAGAAGTGCAGCGCTGCCTTTAGCTCTCTCAGTACCAGTGTCGATCTCTCTCAACATCTGTCAAATGCACTTTTGTTTTAAACATCAGGGGCCTCATTTATAAAACTCTGTAGATTTCATCCTAAAAGTGTTCGTATGCACAAAAGCTAGATTTTGCGTACACAAGTCTCCAGATAAATAAAACCATGCATACACCCGCACCTGTGCAAAAATCCCTTTAAATCCCAGTCAGGGGACTCCTGGAAAAAGGGTTCGTACGCACGGGTCAGTTTGTGTGCAGGTGTGCAATTTTTTTTTTTATAAATCACACCTTTTGCGTATTAAGTGGCGTACGCAGTTTAGTGTGTACGCAACAGTTATAAATGAGTCCCCAGATTGGTTTATCTAATGCAGCGGTTCCCAACCATATTCCTGGTAAAGGTTAAACTACACATAATCCTCAAAGATCTGCTAATAAGAATAAATACCATGTGCTGTAATATACTGCTTGTGTGTTTGCAGCTCGGTTTATTTGATCTCATCTCAATCACTGAAAGGTTTTTTTGTGGTTCATCATGTTTGGGGTCATAGTGAACTCTTGCTATTATAAACCATGGCATACTAGTCAAGAAGGGGCAATTTATTGAGACATCAGTTTCTGAATGATCTTGTTCCATTTCATCAGAAAAAAAGCAACATTTTACCTATAATTCAGAGCCTTCATGACATGGAATTTAATCCAATTATACTATTACTGCTCAAAGCAATCTCTGTCGTCGCTAATAACCGCTCTGAAGTCCTGATCTGAACCAAATGATTCCCGAACACGCTCTGAAGCCCCGAACTGAACCAAATGATTCGCTAAACGCGCTCTGAAGCCCCGAACTGAACCAAATGATTCGCTAAACGCGCTCTGAAGCACCGACCTGAACCAAATGATTCCCGAACACGCTCTGAAGCCCCGAACTGAACCAAATGAATCCCGAACACGATCTGAAGCCCCGAACTGAACCAAATGAATCCCGAACGCGCTCTGAAGCCCCGAACGCGCTCTGAAGCCCCGAACTGAACCAAATGAATCCCGAACACGCTCTGAAGTCCCGAACTTAACCAAATGAATCCCGAACGCGCTCTGAAGCCCCGAACGCGCTCTGAAGCCCCGAACTGAACCAAATGAATCCCGAACACGCTCTGAAGTCCCGAACTTAACCAAATGAATCCCGAACGCGCTCTGAAGCCCCGAACTGAACCAAATGAATCCCGAACACGATCTGAAGCCCCGAACTGAACCAAATGAATCCCGAACGCGCTCTGAAGCCCCGAACTGAACCAAATGAATCCCGAACACGCTCTGAAGTCCCGAACTGAACCAAATGAATCCCGAACACGCTCTGAAGTCCCGAACTGAACCAAATGATTCCCGAACACGCTCTGAAGTCCCGAACTGAACCAAATGATTCGCTAAACGCGTTCTGAAGCCCCGAACTGAACCAAATGATTCCCGAACACGATCTGAAGCCCCGAACTGAACCAAATGAATCCCGAACGCGCTCTGAAGCCCTGAACTGAACCAAATTAATCCCGAACACGCTCTGAAGTCCCGAACTGAACCAAATAATCCCGAACGCGCTCTGAAGTCCCGAACTGAACCAAATGATACTTTAAAATATAGTTACTGAAAGCCAGCTTATGCACAGTACATTGCATTATGTTGCTTTGGTCGCGGAAGCATGGCAGCGGGCTTTGTATTGGACGCACTTCATTCCACGATACTTTTGTTCCTTCTTGTTTATTTGAGAAGATAGTTGATCAACAAAATATATATTAAAATTAAGATACAAATCATACAAAACGAAATTCGTTCCCAAAAAGATATTCCACACAAAATAAGGGAATATGAAGTGGTCAAAAATATGTCTGACCCACTTCCTATCTTACGGCGTATATACTGCCGTCCCATTTGCTGCGGCCTTATGACGTTTACAATTTCCTTTTAATTAACAAATTGAACTAAAACACAAACAAATAATATTTAAACATAAATAACAAAAATAAAATGTACACTTTTTTTAAATGACTACAACACATTAAATTTTATGTAAATCATCCATGCTAACACACACGTTTTAATTTTTTTTATTAGTTTTTTTATTTGAAAGACATTTCACTCTCTTTTCAAATACGGAGTTTTTAATGAGCGGAGTTTCTCGCTCAAGTTCACAGAGACCTAAAGCGCATCCGGTCTGCTTTAAAGCGCAAGGTTTAAATCACAACTTTGGTCGATATTGTTTTTTTTATAATTATTTTAAAAAAAAAGTTTTACATACAAGAACACGTTATCTGATAATGTTGCAGTAAAATTAATTAAAACAATTACATTATAGAAAGTGAGAAGTGAACGTAAGCACGCTCTTGTCAGAAAATCTCTTCAGAGGCACATGCGCTGTCTAATGAAATCCAGACTTTGGAATTTATGACTTGTCTTGTTATTTGGAATGACATGATGACCGAGATCACACGCGCCAGCACAGCCATGCAATCTGCCGACATTTCGCGGGAGAGGATGGGTTTGTTTGAAAAGGCTGTGACAGATGCACGTCTTTTAGCGAATGAATGTGATGCCTCTACAGAGTTTGCACAGAAGCGCAATAGAAAGCGCAAAACATTTCGCGATGAAGTGAACGCTGGAAAACCAGGGCACCAAGATGCCCAACTTCATTTCAAACATACGGCGTTTGTATGTAATCGTTGAAACACAAGATTTGAAAATCTGGGGCAGATTTCAGAGAAATTTCGTTTCATTTTGCAAATGAGTGAAATATCAAAGGAGTATTTAGAATAATCCGTCATCACTTGACTTCATCTTAAAAAAAAAAAAAACTTCGCTCCTTTTCCCTAATTTTGCTCTCCTTTCCCTAACCTCTCACTGTCTAGCTAGAATTTGCTCTGAACACTACCTAAAAAATGGTATTACAAGCACTTCATGTGTCTGTTTGCCTCTTTATAATGTATTGCTTATTGTATTCCTGAACTGTAAGTCGCTTTGGATAACAGCGTCTGCTAAATGAATCCGCAAGGTGTTATGCAGCAACGTCGCGGGATGTGTCGAACGACCTAATTCAAGAAGTCTGTAGTGCAAGCACCCTTTTATGTGCGTGCAAAACCGCAATTGACTAAACTTAACTTCATTCTTCAGAGAAACCTTGATTCATTATTCCCGAATTTGGTTGTTGCATTAAGAGTGTTCCTTACCATGCTCGTCACAGTGGCCTCTGCAAAGAGGTCATTCAGTAAACTAAAACTTATCAAAAATGAGCCTATCCGCGATCTACAATGGACCAAGACCGGTTAGTGCCTCTGTCACTCATATCAATAGAGCACGCAGTTGCACGATCCACACCCTTTGATGAAATGTTAGGAAAATGTGCAAGCATGAAAACAAGACGTGTTCAAATTGAATTGTGTGTTACCTTTATATCTGAAAAGTTTAGGAGAAGAAACTCTTAATTTTGCTGGCTACCAGTTCTTTTTTAATGTTGCCTATAATACTGCAGAGTTAAAACTTCTGTTGCGCTATTCAGTTTCGCTTGTTGCGGTGCATGTTTATAGCCGCTTTTATGTTTTTTTTTTATTTCTTTATTGTTAGATTGTAATATCGTACTAAGAATAGAAAGGAAACCTGTTACAAATAATTTTAACTATTAAAAATGATAATTTGAAACAATGAAATAAATAATAAGGGTTGTATACATATATAAGACTAGTTAAAACCGCAAGCACGGTTAGCTAAAACTGAAACTAAAATTAAAACCTTAAAAACATTTTCGTTACTTGAAATAATATAAATGTTAAGTAATAAACTATTTCATTTTCTTATTCGGTGTCTTTCAATTTCTTATTAAATGTCAAACGCACGCACGCACGCAGGCACACACACATATCAGGAAGAAGGTCTTGCATATCCCCTTTAAAACTCGCCATGGGGCCCCTGGTTACTTCATACATATTTCAGATGAAAATAAAAATAGGCGTGTTCGACTTAAGAGGGCTGTGCAGAGTGGTCAGTGTATGACATCGAAGTATCGCGAGTCAGTCGAAAGCATAGGTTTCATCTGCTCTCGTATCGCTCTCGCGGTACTTTGATGTCATACACATTCAGCGCTGCTTAAAGTCCAACGCGCCTATTTTTTCAATCCCAATCAGGTGATTCGTAGCGATTTTGTTTCCCATTCCGCGGTATTCCCGAAAAAATGTCAGCCTCTATATTGCATACGCTTGTCAAAAATGATGATTTGTCAGTTTCAGTTAGTCCCACCCTCATTTATGTTTACGAGGTAAGAACATAGTAAAATGCGCACGTTTGAAAATAATGTGGAATTTGAAAGTAGTGAAACAAACCTCAATCAGGCTTTAAAAAAATATTGGAAATCCCAAATGAAACTTAAGTCTTAGTGTAACGGATGTATGCCAGTAAGGGCTGTGTGTAAACCTCACTCTCCTGACCTCAAAAGAGGCGCTCTAGCAACTGACGCTAGAGGCTGTAGCCTTTGGCGTTCCTTGTTAGAGCGCCCGCCTCCCGCGCCGGAGTCCTGGGTTCGCGACCCGCTCGGTGTGTGTGTGTGTGTGTGTGTGTGTGTGTGTGTGTGTGTGTGTGTGTGTGTGTGTGTGTGTGTGTGTGTGTGTGTGTGTGTGTGTGTGTGTGTGTGTGTGTGTGTGTGTGTGTGTGTGTGTGTGTGTGTGTGTGTGTGTGAGAGATCTCCTCTGGAATCATTTAACAACTTCTGGCTGACTGTGACCATAGTTAGCAGTCTGTGCAGACAACATATGATGTTGTTTCAACATATGATAATAATTGGAAAGGAATAAATTTACCCATTAAACATATTAATGACATTTTTACAATACAATAATGACAATACAAAAACACCCTGAGACAGAAGAAATTAGATTATTATAACAACACACTTCAGAAGATGGAAGACACCATTGATCAGGGTCAGTTCTGGAGCATGTGGAACAGTCTAAACAATACAAAGCCACAAGAACTAGCCATACAAGATGGTCAGATTTGGAAAGATCATTTTAAGAAGCTCTATACACATCAAACTGACCCCCTGAATAATCCCAACCAGTTAAAAGTCATTGAAAAATTGAATGCTCTTGAATCCTGTATCAAAAACAACCAAAATCCCCTAGATTATCCATTAACCCTAGAAGAACTTAATGGAAAACTGAAATCCCTCAAATGTAATAAATCCTGTGGCCCTGACAACATAAAAAACGAGATGCTTAAAATCAGCTCTCCTGAACTTCAGATTGCTTTACTCAAACTTTTCAATCTGACTTTGAGTTCAGGTGTTTTTCCTGAGGTCTGGAACACAGGACTCATCTCTCCTATCTTTAAAAGTGGAGACAAAACAGATCCTAATAACTACAGAGGGATATGTGTAACCAGTAATTTGGCAAAAGTATTTTGCTCAATAATAAATTCTCGATTTCATCTTTCTTAGAGCAGCACAATGTCATCAGCAAATCTCAAATTGGCTTCCTACCTAAACATCGAACCACTGACCATATTCACACGCTACACATTAATAAATGAACATGTACACCTAAAGAAAGAGGGAAAATATTTGCATGCTTCATAGATTTTAAGAAGGCTTTTGACTCCATTTGGCATAATGGATTGTTTTATAAAATCATTCAAAGTGGCATAGGGGTAAAATATATGACTTAATTAAAACATGTATAACCAAAATAAATGTGCAGTTAAAATTGGACTGCAAAGGACAGACTATTTTTCTCAAGAGCGAGTGAGACAGGGCTGCTGCCTCAGCCCTACTTTATTTAACATATATATATAAATGAATTGGCAGATCAACTGGACCAATCAGACAGTCCAGGACTAGAATTATTACACACAGAAGTCAAATACTTACTGTATGCAGACGACTTAATAATTCTATCTAAAACACCAGAAGGTCTCCAGAACAACCTTAACATTTTAACTAAGTACTGCCACGATTGGAACTTAGAAGTCAACATCCCAAAAACTAAGATTATGATATTTCAGAAAAAAAACAGAAATCTAGAACATAAACATATATTTACTTTAAACAACACCACACTTCAACATGCTTTACAATATAATTATCTTGGTCTGGTGTTAACTCCCACTGGAAATTTCAATTTGGCAATAAAAGCATTACTTGTAAAAGCCCGCAGGGCACTGCACGCCATTCGAACTAAATTGTTCAAAATAGACATCCCCATCAGAATCTGGACAAAGATTTTTGATAGTGTCATATTGCCTATTGCCTTGTATGGAAGCGAGATCTGGGGTCCAACGAGTAACTACAGCCATAAAGATTGGCACAAACACCCTTTAGAAGCTCTGCATGTAGAGTTCTGCAGAAGCATCCTTCACGTGCACAGAAACACACCCAATAACGCCTGCAGAGCGGAGTTAGGCCGTCTACCCCTAAACCTAGTCATTAAAAAAAGAGTGTTAAAGTTCTGGATCCACTTAAACTCTAGTTCTGAAGATTCTCTTCATTTTAAGGCAGTAAAAACACAATTAATGAGTGCCCGAAATAGTAATCTTTGTGTAATGGTGTCAGATCTGACTAACAGAGCATTCAATATCACCAACCCTGAAAAACCTGGAAGAATCAAAGAAATTATGAATGAAGAGAAGGAGACATACATACAGCATTGGAAAGAACAAACCAAAGACCAAAGTCGTCTCCAATGTTATCTGAAACTCAACAGAGAGTACAGTCTGGCTGATTATCTGGTCTCAGTCAGGAATATAACTCATAGACATTTACTGACGAAATACAGACTGAGTGACCACCAGCTGGCCATAGAAAGAGGACGACATAAAAAGACCTGGTTACCTAAAGAAGAGCGAATCTGTAACGAATGTAGATCTGGATCAGTTGAGACGGAGGAACACTTCCTCCTCCACTGTGACAAATACACGTCCTTAAGAGACGCGCTATACAGTCAAATACAGCAGATTATTCCTGAGTTCCAGTCACTCCAGGAACATGAGAAATTAAAAATATTACTTGCTGAAGGACCTGCTTCCTCTTTGGTAGCACTTCATATTTATAAATGCCACAAACTAAGAAGTAAAGAGTGAACACATCTGCATTAGTAGTACCAATAATGTATATATAAATATATTTATGGATGTATTTTACATGTATTTTGTTTTGTTTTGTTTATTTATGGATGTATATTATATATATTTTTGTTTTGATTTTTATTCTGATATGTACAATGCTTTGGCAATATGTACCTATGTACATCATGCTAATAAAGCAATATGAATTGAATTGAATTGAGAGAGAGAGAGAGAGAGAGAGAGAGAGACTAGATGCGGAAAATGCAAAAACAGCTGTGAGCAAAACATTCAACACAGCAAAACAAATGAAATCTCCATCACACCAAGCCCTGGGCACACAAACACATTTATTATGATCTTTAATTAGGAGCTCAGTCAGTGTTTGGAGGAGAAGCAGAGAATAAACTGCAGAACACGACAACGTGTGTTTTTCTGGACACAGTATCATCTGTCACTTCAGCAGTAGCATCCTAAATGACTGATCTATTGCTTTTCATAGTGTAAATAGCCACTGCCTATATTGAATAAGTGAAAATAGCAGTATTTTTAGTGATATGATATTTAAACTAAGTGCAAATAGCTATATATTCTATTTACACTGTTAAAATAGCATGAGTTTCTGCTGTTTATATTACTTATTGAAAATAATGGCAATTATCTGCACTTCAGAATTGTAAAACAGTATGCAATAATAACGTATTAAGTGTAAATTATTATTTTAATTTAAATTATTAAATGGAGGCCACCTTATTGGTAGGAGAAAGCCCTCCCTACGCCTACCCAATAATTTATTTTCAACTTTTTAGTTATTTCCTTGAAAATAAATGCCTTTATGATGTGATATGAGATTTGAAAATGGTGAAAAAAGTTGAAGATTATTCATACCTGTTTTCTTATAATCTTGACTTGCCCAATCACATGTTGGTGGGCGGAGCTAATGTAAATAGCCTCTGCCAACAAGGCAGGCCATTGATATCTTTCACTTGACGTCACACTCTTATAGGAACGTCCACCTGGAGGGCAAAACTAATCTTTGCTCCATTGACCGCCAGCTATTTTTATGCATATTGCATCAAGTATTAATGTAGTAAAACAGATATTAAAAGGCGATATTCAGTGGAAACCTTATTGATGTATAATTTGTACAGGCAAGAGGATGAAGCTAGAATATAAACACAACGTGCAAAGTTTCACATTAAATGGCTTCCCATAGAAAACCATTAGAAGGAAAACACTGAAACGTTAAGCAGATTGCGTTCATATTCCAGCCTCATCTGCTTGCCTGTGTAAACTATGCATCATTAATATTGTGATAAAATCTTACTGTTTTAAATATATTAAGGCACTTTTAGTGTTTTTATAATGTTTTGTTGCACTGTTTAATGATTGAAATATCGCAGCGGGCCCTTATTTTGGATTGCAAATGGCCATAACTTGCCTTTTATTCATTTGAGAGGTGATCAAAATATTTGCGGATGAAAAATCGATACGCTTGTGCTGCAGTTCTGTGGATATTTTGCCCTCCAAGCAGGGGCGTCAGTTTGTGTTGAAAAGTGGTGGGGACAAAGATCAGATGAAAAAACATTACAGCAGGACGGGAAAAATATTGAATAACGGCGCATCAAAAATGGGCATAGCGTAGGCCAGTCAACAACACGAAAATACTCAGCATAAAACCCTCAACAATGTCGACTGCACATGTAACAGTCCCTGCAACACCAGCTCAACCGAACAGTGCCAAAGCACCATACTGTAGAAAACAGCAGCGCGTTAAGTCAATGATTACAATGAAATTCATTACATATGTAAAAGAAAACACACCATAAGCATACAACGCAACATATCTGCATCAAATAACACCAGATAAAATTAAAACAATGTGGGGTGCAGTTAGAGAACCAAATCCACAAAGTGTGAAATCCTCCTCTGCCATCGCACATCGCAGCGTAACCAATATAAAGTGCCGTGATAAATACTGTCATTATGTATGCCACTAAAATCCAAACTGTTTTAAAACTATAAGATGGCACGCAGGCCCTCTCTCTCGCATGCACACGCGCGCGCATGCACGCACACGCACACGCACACGCTCAGTGTTGCCAACTATTTTCAATGGAATGTAGCTAAAGTCTGCTCGAAAAGTCGCTAGATGACGTCATGCGTAAATTTGCATATTGGTGACGTAATCACGTCCTATTTTGCATTCTGCCTAAAATGACGGTGTATAACTGTTTTCCCTAATCCGTGCTCACATGATGTACTTTAATATACAAGCCGAGTGTCCAGTATAAAACTGTTATCATTTAACGTTACATATTTTCTGTCAGACAATGGAACTGAACTTGTAAAACCAGCAGTTACATCATTTGCAATGATACAATTCTGGATTTTGCTTTTATATGTGTATATGAGTTTAATAACAAGTTTAATTAAGTTTATTGTTGTGTATGAGTAAGTACAATCACATACAGTCTCTCAGACGTAGCCCAGTAAGCGATCTTAGAGGAGTTCAGAAACTGGGAATGAACTAAAGCTCTGTGACAGTGAGTAATATAAGTGCATGAGATAAAAAAAAGGTAGGAGAAAAAACGGTCAAATTAAATAGTTTTATTTCAAACAAAGGAGAAGCAGGCAAGTGATTGGTCCGTGGTAACACCGTGTGCACATGCGCAGCTCATTGACAGCTGCCGTGCGGTCACTGAATGCGCTGCTCTTCTCAGCACTCACTGATCAGAGCAGACACAGGGAGAGGTGTAACTCAAGATCTCGCGCTCGCAGGACAGTACTGGCCACATTTGGAAAGCTGCTAAGGTTTTTCCAAAAGTCGCTAGATTTGTCGCTAGGCGCTTTTTAAAGAAAAAGTCGCTAAAGGGGTCTGAAAAGTCGTTAAATCTAGCGACAAAGTCGCTAAGTTGGCAACACTGCACACGCTATTTATGTTCACTGTGGGCCTCACTGTGTCAGCCTGGTCACACAAGCAGCTTGCTCAACCACACCGATTTTGAGGGATGCATTGCAGTGGACCCATGAGTTGGGGTGCTTGTTTGGACAATCAGGCAAATTTAAGACCATTTTCAAGTCTGTTGCAAAGTCCACAAGTGGTTCCTACATCACACTCAAACCTTTGTGCCCAACACGATGGACAGTGCTCACCCCAGCCATTGACGCCATCCTTGGTCAATATGAGGCAGTCTTGGCTGCATTGGAAGAGATGGCTTCGTCCAACACATCCGACACAGCTTCTAGAGCTAATGGCCTTCATGAGCGGTTCCAAAAGTCCTTGGCCTGTTTCTGGCAAAAGAGGTGACGATGATGGGGTTAGAGGGCCTGAACACTTCACTGCAGGGGAGAGGGAAAACAGTTGGAGGCATGTTAAGTGCAGTTGACTGTGTGAAAAAACACTTTCAGAGCCAACGAACCGAAGAAGCATTCATCACAGTCTACACCAGTGCAACTGATCTCGTTACATCTTTGGACATCGAACCAATAAAGATGCCACATTTACGAAAGCCACAGAGGAGACATGCTGGCCCAGCTGAGCCCTACGTTCCATCCACAGATCAGGAGTACTACCGTGTACAGTTCTTCCAAGTCCTTGACATTGTAACAACACAGCTGACAAAGCGGCTTGAACAGGAAGGGCTACAGCACCTGGTCAAGCTGGAGAAAGTCCTACTCTCTGGTCAAGTTGATAACGTGGTTGACCTGTATCCAGAGCTGCAGTTCCAGTCCCTAAAGGTGCAGCTGGCCATGTTCACTGCCAATTACACCTACAAAACCTGCTCAGAAGTGACAGAAATCATGAGGAACATGGTTCCCGAGGTCCGTGGTCTCTCTTCAGTCAAGTTGAGGCACTTCTGCATTTGTTGCTCGTTGTTCCTGCCTCATCTGCTGAAGCAGAGAGAAGCTTCAGTGCCTTGAGACGCCTGAAGACCTGGCTGCGCTCTTCAATGTCACAAACCCGACTCAACAGTGTGGCTGTTTGTCATGTTCACAGAGAGAGAATGTATAACTTGGACAAGAAGAAACTGTGTCAAGAATTTGTTAAAGTTACTGATTGGCGCATGCATGTTTTTGGGTCATTTTAGAATCAGTAATAGTTTTTTTTGTTTAAGTTACTTTTTTTGGACAATGTACATTGGTTCTTTCTGTATCTAAACTGCATTGCATGTTTTATTTTGTGCAAATAAACCTTTAACATTTCTTGGTTCGCTTGATTTTTCAGAACATTTTAACCAAATGCTTTCAAAAAGTGGTGGGGACAAAATCAGCCATTTCAAAAAATGGTGGGGACATGTCCCCAGCGTCCCCAGTGTAAATGACACCTATGCCTCCAAGTCTTTGTCTGAACAAACGATTCACAATCAGGATAAGACATAATTGCTGGGAATGATTTTTTGGGGTGTGATTTTAAAATTAGCCTGGTATTTCCATAGCTGAATATATGAGAACGTCTCCCTCAGTAGTGTTCATCATATCTGAAGTCATCAGTGCTGAGCAATCACAGCTGTTGGCGATGAGAACCACTAAGCAGCTCAACGCTTTGATGAAAGTCACATCAGATGACTTATTATCGGCATTGCACACAAGACTCAGGGTTTGGTTAACCTGACTTAATGGTTTAGCTAAAAGAACAGCAAAGCATGCGACTCAATGGATCATCTCAACAGATCAACAATGTGTATACTGGATACAGATGGGACTTACATTACATTACTTTAAACGAGTCTACCTCCTAAGATTACTGTTATAACTTATAAACATGAGCCACGTCTTCAAGGTAAAGGGGTGGTGTTGCTACTGTTTATAGCAAAATCTTTAGTGTTTCTCAGAGGTGGGGTTTCATGTTTGTTTTTCTTAATGCCATTCCAGCATCTGTGGCTATATTCATGGCAAGAACTAGTTAATCCATACACAAGGGCTCGAACCAGGGACCATCTTGCTGTGAGACAACAGTGCTAACCAACGAGCCACTGTGCTGCGCCGTTGGGATTTAAGTATAATATGTTGTAAGTAATGGTGCTTCATATAACGTTATCCAGAGAGACAAGTGTTAATGATAAATCTCCTGTGGTGTTTGTACTGGCTACTGTATACAGACTTTATTAAAGACATTCTGTCATCTGAGTTAGTGCTGGGCACAGATAAAGTCCTCATTGTTGGTGATTTTAATATCCATGTTGATAAAGATAAAGGTATTAATTATCGGACCTAAAAACCACACAAGTAATAACCTAGAACACGGTCTAAGACTTGATGGCTGCTCTCTCGATTCTTCATCATCAGTCAGGAACCTAGGTGTGCTTTTTGATAGAAATCTCTCCTTTGACAGCCACGTATCTAGCATTTGTAAAACCGCATTTTTCATCTTAAAAATATATCTAAACTGAGACCTATGCTCTCAATGTCAAATGATTTAAAATGCATTTTAGACACTCAAGGTATAAACCTAAGTGGTGAAAATTAAATAATGTTCCAATAAAACATCACGATTGTTTCAATCAATCGATAAATCCAAAAGTTTGGCCATATTCCCACAGCATTAGCAACCTGCACTGATTCCATAATGAGCCAAGCATCTGTGGTCCATTTTTGACTCTGGATAACTGAGGGAGAAACAAAGATGAGATAAAATATCCATATAAACAACGACATAAAGGATATGTTCTCACTACTGACAGTTATTGGGTATGACTGTATGTTAAACATTCATTTCTAAAACCTTGACATGGTGCTAACCTGCGGAGGACTTTTTGGCGCAGCCCTAGTGAAAGCTGTATTCTGGTTAAGGGTCAAACCCTGTAAGTGCATATACAGGATTCTTACAGGTTTTTAAAGACTGAATAAGCTCAGGTGGGAAGAAACCTGCTTATTGAAAGAGACGCAGGCACGAAAGGGTTAAGAGTGCATCAAATGATGCTTATTGCATCTTGAGTAAATTCTTTGCATTAACAGCCTTTTAACATATTCATTGTCTAAGTTTTATCACACGCACGCACGCACGTAACACTGGTTAAGGTAGAAATAGACTCTGTCTATTCTATGGCTACCAGTGCTACACATTACTATTGTTCTACCATTGCACCCAAATCACTAATTAAAAGGTCCACATCTTAATTTTGTTTGTTATCATAAACAATCACAAAGCAATAGAACCGTTTGAGAATCTCATTCACCGTTATCCTGTACATGCCAACTGCAATGCTTGACTCCAGCATCCTCTAACTAGAGAAGAGCTATTGAATCTTAAATAGAGATATCACTGAGATGTCTGAGGCTGAGTGTCTTAAACGCCTATCACAGACTCCTCTAATGTTTGATCTTATCCATCCTCTCCAAGAAACGGTTGTACCTCTCTGACAATATTAGCACATTACACAGAATCCGATGCCTTGAGAAATGACAGTGAAATGCATTAGACCACTGAAGTCCTTTTGTGTGGTTGATTTCGGCACACTATACACATGTATCATGAATGGTTAGATTATGTAATGTATTTTTGCACTGAATTATGATGATTTGCACTGAATTATGATGATATGCACTGTCTTTGTAGATCTAATGTTCTTCAGTTACTGTTACAAAATATATAACAAAAACTCAAAATGGAATACCTTCAGGCAGAGGTGGAAAGTAACGAATTACATTTACTCGCGTTACTGTAATTGAGTAGCTTTTTTGTGTACTTGTACTTTTTTATGTAATTTTACTTAAGTATATTTTGTGTGAAGTATTGTACTTCGCTACATTTTAAAACACATTCGTTACGGAGTAAAAAAAAATCGCTCCGTGGAAACAACTGCAGCAAATAATGGACAGAAGAAGAAACTGGCGCTAAAATCACTAGAAAGATGCAGACGAACAAGACAGGCGTTAATGGTGCAGACCCAGCTGAAAACCAGACCCCGTCGTACTCTGCTGAAGTCTAACTCGAAGGAAATGAACCCCTGGCCACATTCATGCTCTATTATGCAGTGTAAGCTGTGTTTGCCTCGGGAGACCGAACTAGCAGCTTATAACATCTCGACATCGCCCTTCGCAAGCATGTAGAGGTAACGTAAGGTAAATACTTACATCGTTGCATTGGTGGTTAAAATGAAGCTTTGACGGTTTAGCAAAAGGTTTTGCACAAATGAGCCAAAAAGACAGTGGTGCAGGGTGTGAAATATCATCTGAGATAATATAGTAATTGTTGTTTTAACGATGTGCGATTTGACATTATCAGTATTTTGCCCAAAACCAAACAAATCACTCTAAACAGTGTGCCGTGAAATCTAGTAACGTTAGATTAGACTAGTCCACGTGCATCTGGAGTGCTTTCTTTCACTGCGTGATTCAGTCTGTTAAAATACGTTTAGAATGATCACAAAATTGAAGATATAGAAGCAGAAAATGTATATATTTATATAATTTAATATAGTAAGTCAACATCACATGAAGAATGCCGTTTTTCTCAAAAAAATCACCATGATTACACAGGCCTGTAGTTTTTCTTTTTACAACAGTTCAAAAAACAAGTTAATTAAGAGACTTGCGTATTAGACACCATATTGCCTGTTTTTGCTCTATTTCGACAACAAAAATAATACCAAACACAGCCACCATACACAGGTTTGCGTCTCTGACTCTGAGCAATGACGTGTTTCATTCCTTGAATTAACCATTTAAATGATTCTGTTCAATCGCAATGACTCTCTTATCAGTGACTTGCTGACACCTACTGGTGGTTCTAATTTAACATTTAAAGTATCTTTTTATTTATTTATTTCAAATGACTATTTAACATTTGTGACCCTGGCCTGGAGCACAAAACCAGTCTTAAGTCGCTGGGGTATATTTGTAGCAATAGCCAACAATACATTGTATGGGTCAAAATTATACATTTTTCTTTTATGCCAAAAATCATTAGCATATTAAGTAAAGATCATGTTCCATTAATATATTTTGTAAATATATCAAAACTAAGAGCTTAATTTGAACAACTTTAAAGGAGATTTTCTCAATATTTGGATTGTTTGCACGCTCAGATTCCAGATTTTAAAATATTGTCCGATCATAACAAACCATACATCAATGGAAATATGATTTATTCAGCTTTCAGATGATGTATAAATCGCAATTTAGGAAAATGGACCCTTATGGTTTTGTGGTTCAGGGTCACATTTTATGCCTTATTTATCAAAACATTATTTCTGCATTTGTAACTGCCGGCTAAATGCATTCATGTCAGTGTGTAATACATCTATGCCTCTTCAGATGAAGCTTCTGCGTTTCCTCTGCATTGCAAAGATTAATTTTGTTGATACTGATTTAATTTCCCTGGTAACAGCCTAAATGTGTTATTATTCTAAATAACTGATTCCTTTAATTAAAAACACCTAGTTTGAGATTTATAGGCCCATATCCCAGGGGTGTCAAACTCAGTTCCTGGAGGGCCACAGCCCTAAAGAGTTTAGTTCCAACCCTGCTCCAACACACACACCGTGTAGTTTTCAAATAAGCCTAAATGATTAGTTTAGCTGGATCAGATGTGTTTAATTCGGGTAATATCTACACTGTGTAGGGCTGTGGCCCTCCAGGTACTGAGTTTGACACCTTTGGTCGATCCCATTTTTTCCTCCCTCCCATTGTTAAAATGTAACTAAGTAATTTTTACTCTGAGAAAATTTTAAATGAGCTACTTTTTACTTTTACTTGAGTATATTTTTAGACTGGTACTTTTACTTGTACTTAAGTAAAATTTCAGTAATGTAATGGTACTTTTACGTGAGTAGAATATTTTTGTACTCTTTCCACCTCTGCCTTCAGGTTTCAACCTAATTCAAACTATAGTGTTTTTTTGGTTGTTTGTTGGCATCACTTAAACTTTAAGATGTTATGCCATCTTTCCTAATTGCTTTCTCTTGGTGTATTAAACACAGGAGGCATGCTGACCACAGCAATTGCTAACTGATCTGTTTACTCTGTTTAGTACCAAAAATTAAGTTAGTTAAATCACACGCGTGCATTGTCACATGTGGCCACAAAAGAGTGCCAGCCGTACTGCATTTCGGCCTGATAAGAGACATAAATGGCAGCCATCAAATCTTCCTGTAAGCCTTTTAGATCCTCGACCAGATTTATAAAGTGCCGAGTCTTCATAAACACGGCTCCTCTCTGCCAAGCCTGTAGGGAGTTCAGATCGAGTGTTCTCCAGTCTACCCAGGTTTAAAACAAATAGTGCACTTCCATAATGAACTTAAAGTACTAATTTTGTACTTAATATACTAAAAATGATTCTCAAGTACTTCTTCAGATAAACTTAAGATCATCAAAGTGTACTCAACTGCTTTTTTGGGACACTCTGAATATAAGCTAAAAAGCACTTTTAACACTATCTCTGTATTTAAAATGCATGTAGTCACCACTTGTAGTACACTTGAGTGTATGAAAGATGGTTTACATTTAAACACAGAGAGAGTATGTTAAAAGCGCATTGTAGTTCATATGCATGGTGTCCCAAAATAGCACACTTAGTTTATCTAAACTCTAGTGAATCAATTTTAGTATATCAAATACTAAATTAGTACGCAAAAAAATAGAGCACTTTAAGTATATTATGGAAGTGCACACCTGGGTCACCTGAATGAGAAACTGTGATTGGCGTGTTTGATTCCTCACTCCAGGTATGAGGACCTAGATGGAAAAAAATGCGTAAAATATCATTAAAGTTTTGCAGTTAAAATAGACAATAAGCACACCGATTAAAAACTCAAAATAAAACCGTTCCCACTAATAATTAAAAGACAAAAGAGAGGCATTAGGTCAGCGAGAGCTGATGGCAGAGACAATCCCAGCTGAACGAATGTCCAAAGAACACCCCAGATAGACCAAAATTAATAATTGAAACTGACAGATAAATATCTAAAACAACCGTCGATGTTCTCGTATCTAAACTATCAAAACACCTGAGCACAGAGACCAACTCTAAACTAAGCACAGACTCTGTAAACACGACAGTCGCCAGGCAGATGGAATTATGAATTTGTGTGACTTTGAGTGAAAGACAAGCAATGAGACGATTTTTATTGATTGTCAAATTTTAACCACTCACCCCTATAAATAGTTTTTGTGACCCCTTTCGTTCACACTGCAGTTCAAGAGTCTTTGATCTCCTTCAGTTATTGAGAAGTGACACCTGCATCAACTCATCACTCACTCAATCCCTGTAACGTGAACTGAATGGAATAAACGGAGCAACTTTTTTATGCAGTAATGCCAATATTTCTTAAACACTGATGGCTAAAAAAAAAAACAATAACAAAGGGATGTCTACAAATGTTGGTGCAGTTTCTGCCCTGAGGTCGAGGAAACTCATACATTATGGTCCAGTGAGAGCAGCTGTTTAAAACCCCAGCTTAATCACCATAAAGCAATAGATGGTGTCGGATTGAGCTTCTCCATCCAGAGCTAAAGTCTCTTTACATTCAGAACAGATCATTACGTGTTTGATTTCATTTCGACTAAAAGACTGCTGAGACACAAAAGATACAACAACAACAACAATATCCCAAATAAATCCTCTGAAGAAACTGAATCTGGGACATCTTCAGAGTTCAGAAACTAATGATATCTGCACTGTGTGGACAACATTATTAAACAACCCAAAGAGCTGAACTCAAAATGATCTTTAGTAGCACTTTCCAAGAGAAACACACTTAATTGGAAACCAGTGAATTTGTATGACGTCACTTGAACATGGCGGCACCCAGAGAGAGAAAAGAACAAGAATGAATGGTGAATTAACACTTCTAAACAAGCATATTGATTAATTTAATGAAGCTTGTATCTAATTTACCTTATAAGTAACTTCAGACTTTTCTGATCACTGGGGGTTTGTGACACTAATCTTTGTGAAGCAATGAAACAATATGCAATGTGAAAAACAGCAAACAAGATAACTGAATTTGGTTCAGCAATGTGACATCTGCATGCTTCTAAATGTCCTTGTGTTTTCAGTGGACTTGCATTGGTTTAAACATCAGTGCATGGATGCACAAGTGTGAACTTCACACCACGCGACAGCCTCAGCTAATGCACCAGCGATATCAGCTACTGACCTACATTTAACATTTATTCAGATCCCATCAGGCAGTGGCCACTAATGCATCAATGGGAAAATCTGCTTAATTTTCCTAACATGCACATTCATTTGAGAAATTACATATTTACAGAGTTAATATGAGCTCGGCCTAGCTTCGATGACAGCTGGCAAGGCAAAAGACCCAGAGTGCAAACATATAAGGCAATTAGATCATAATATCTCACCATATGGAGATGAGCACATGCTATATTTCTTCTCATAAAGCCTGTGGTGAGAGTGAGACCGGTGAGACCATTTACCTTCATATTCAATGAGGAAAAAAAACACTTCAAAACATTATTTAAGCATGAGCTGCTGTGAAGCGTTTCTCACTGTGACATTCACACGGTCACCGTGCTGTTGTGAATTAATCATTTGAGCCCTATACTGTTGAACAGATCATACATGTAAATCAAAAAATGTAAATAAAGCTTGCACTGAAAAAGAACATTGGGGGGAAAGTATATTATTGGTAAGTCTTTTTTCAGCTTAATGTAGTTAAAGTTAAAATTGATTAAATGTACTATACTTAAAAACTTGAGTAAAGTTGCTGCCTAAACTTTTTTGGTTAAATTGTGACAATGGACCACAAAACCAGTCATAAGTGTCAATTTTATGAATAAATAATAATCTTTCCATTGGTGTATGGTTTGTTATGATCGGACAATATTCAAAAATCTGGAATCTGAGGGTGCAAAAAAAAAATCTAAATATTGAGAAAATCATCTTTAAAGTTGTTCAAATGAAGTTCTTAGCAATGCATATTACTAATTGAAAATTAAGGTTTGATATATTTATGGTAGGAAATTTATAAAATATCTTCATGGTACATGATCTTAATATCCTAATGATGTTTAGCATAAAAGAAAAATGATAATTCTGACCCATATAATGTATAGCTACAAATATACCTGTGCTAGTTTATGACTGTTTTTGTGCTCCGGGGTCATAAACAGGTGGGAGTTTTTTACAGTAAACCGCCTGGCTAGACAGAAAGTAGTGCCTAACAGGTAAAGAAACCACCTAGAATCAGACTGGCCTATAAAAACACAAAATAAATAAACAAATGCGTGCAAAGCTCCAAACTCATGTCTTTTCAAATGTAAAATAATAAGGATTATTCACACACAGAGCAAAATAAGTAGGTGTGTGGTTGTCTGATTTTCTTGCTACTCAGCACCTCTGGTTCTTCCTCGGCCCTGCTCATTATTTCAGCATTTAATCAGGATAACAGACTTATTTAAGCCGGTGGAAACTGACTTCCAAAAGTTGAGCAATCTGATTTGAGCTTGCGGTTTTCACACAATTTGTATTTTGGTGTGGAAATGAGCAATCCAAAGATAACCCATATGTTTCATCATCACTAACATCACACAGTTTTCCCTGCTATATTGGAGCTGTATAACTGGACAGATGCTGCTTTGAAGCACACTTCATTTCAGACAGTTTACACTTTAGTCCTGACTGCCTTGTATACCGAGCATGTCACCATTCTCGTCATGAAAACCTGTCAGAGAGGAAGCTGCTTTATAAATGACCATGAACTGCAGTCCTTCATTAGAAAGTTTAAATTGCTCTCTCACTGAGACTGCATTGACGGTTCAGGTTTACACGCTCATACAACACATCATGAAAGAGAAAGTACAAGATTTAAGGTTAACAGGAGAACCAAAACAAGCATCAACTATAAAAAAAATCATGCATAAATTAAAGGAAGAGTTGCAATCTAACAAATATGTTCCCATCAATAAAAAAACATTTACAGAATTTAGCACTCAATAATTTAGAAGCATTGAAACACATTTATAATGCGTTGTGTGTGAGTGACTGTGTGAGTGACTGTGTGTGTGTGTGAGTGACTGACTGACTGAGAGTGTGTGTGTGTGTGTGAGTGACTGACTGAGAGTGTGTGTGTGTGTGTGTGTGAGTGAGTGACTGACTGACTGACTGACTGTGTGTGTGTGAGAGTGAGTGAGTGACTGAGTGTGTGTGTGTTGTGTTGCAGTTGAACTGCCCCTAATCCAGCACAGCACACCTCTACAGGGTGTGAAATCACCTGATTCAGCCAAACCAACACAAAATCTTATCTTATATAAGCTTGTCACCGTGACGCTGCACACACACACACACACACACACACACTGCAGTTTAGTGCACACTTTCCACCCACACTCTCAGGAAACCTAACTCTCTACCATCTCCAGCACTCGTGTCCTTTTGAAACTTCACCTGCTGATAGTTCCTGTCCTGAGATGATCCTGAATGATTTAATTCTTTGATGCTTTACACCCTATGTAAAAAAAAATTAAAAAGCAATAACAATAGAGTTGCAGTTACAAACAAATGATATGAGAAGAGAGCCACCTTTCCCCCATGGCTTTATAATAGTTGTAATGATCTATCAATGATAAATGCTGTCTATAATTCCACAATGTAATGACCAGCTTCGGGGTCTCGTGCAGGGTAATAATCACTTTGAAGACAAATGACACTTGTGAAGAATTGTTTTGTTCCGAGCAGCACTTCCCTCAAGGTCATAAAATCACAGCTTCCAGAGCTGCTGCGGAGAGAAATGTTTCTCCTCATGATGACAACCGGCCGGCCCTTTACTACAGATTAACATTCCTGCTGCCTGTTTGTGTTCATCTCGGATTATTTATTCTTATGAAATGTTATGCTCAAACACAATATGACATGAAACAAATTGTTGGTGAAGATAAATGACAAGCCAGTGATTTAAATTGTTATATTTGTTACAGAACATTTAACCCACCATTACCGAGCCATTAAATGATTAATTGCTAGGTTTGTTCTCCCTGCTGAGCAATTAACTGCAATTAAGATGTAAATATAGTTGATTACAGACATGTTTTCAGTGTTATTCTTAATACGTATGAGGTGTTAAACCAACACTTGAGACGGATCTCATCTCATCAAAGACTCATGTTAGTCAGACTCAGATGTGTTCAAATTAGGGGTGGGCATAGATTAATTTTTTTAATCTAGATTAATTTTGGAATTAATCTAGATTAATCTAGATTAAAATGGCTCATTTGAATTCTGCCGAAGGCATTCAGAATATGTGCTACCCAAATAATGGCTAAAGTAAGTCTTTGAGAACGGGTTTCTCAAGCCAGGTGGCGATTAGACCAGGGCGCATCTCCTGTTTCCAAAATGCATCACAAACTGCTTGAGAAAGCTGTTCTACTATGATAATTGGTGATGAAAATAAACTATGTTCAATAAGATGTACTTGTGTTTACTAACTGTTTATTCAGTTAAACATGAATTTTGAACTGTAGGCCTACATAAGAGGTCGTGATGAACTGTTTACAGTTTCCATTGGGAAGCTTTAAAATAAATTTTCCCTGAAGCAAACCCGGCGGCTTCATAGCTGCATCCATGTTAGCACGTCACGCCTGATGTGGTAATTTCACAGTAACGTTAGGCATACACACAGGTTCGAAGCAGAGGGTGACACGGGAGTGAATTCTCAAGTTCACATGAGACCTAAAGCGCATCCTGTTTGCTTAAAAGCGCAACGTTTCGTTGTTATTCTGAGTGCACACAAATAAGCGTAGAGTCTTTACAGATTCGAAAGATGTATTAGGCTACTTTTATCTGTATGACCAAGAATGATGGAGATTTTAAGAGCAAGTGAGCGCACCGAGCCTGTCCTGCAGCAAACGCCTTCCACACAAACACTTCAATAGCGCACATTTCTCTAGGTTAACATCATATTGAGCGGCCATGTAAAGTTGTTACTACATACATCTTTCAGATGAAAAGCCATATTTGAGGTTGGTGAATGATAGGTGAGCGTTTGGATGTCCTGCCCGATTGTATTACCACATAGACCAGCCGTTAACAATCTGTCCATCACGGACTGCGAGCCTCTAGTTCAAGACTGTTCTCGCCCCTACAGTGCAATTCGGCTAGGTATACATCCGCGCTAAAATATCAGGGTGAAAGTCATCATAGCTTGCGTAGTATAGACCCAGCTCCCAACCCAACTTTGAGAATAGATTAACGGCGATATATTTTTTATCGCCGATAAGAGTCTCCCGTTAACGCAGCACGTTAACGCCGATAACGGCCCACCACTAGTTCAAATATTACAAGATTACACTTATTTCAATAATAATGACAATATTTAATCAACTCAGACGTTCCTGAGGATTTGTCAGGGAAACCTATCACTTCTACTTCAGAATCACAATAGCTTTTTAGCTTTGTCACTAATTCTTTAAAGTCAACAAATAAGCATTAGAAAATAGAAAGTTTTTAATATTTGAATAGTTACTTGGTTATACAGTTAACTAGATTAGTTCTTACTCCGTAGTTCTCATATCAACCTTGCTTTTAAACGTGAGTTAGGGTAACTATAAACTTGTGCCCATCAACCTAATGAAGAGTAGCCGAATGTCAAGTGCTTTTGGTTTTGGTGTGCAGTCTGCGTCGGATGGTCATTGACTGCACTGTGCGTTTGCATCTGAAGCTAAGACTGTGTGTGGGTAGATATTTTTAAAAGGAACAGCACTGTATCTGCAGGCAAACACAGTTTCGTTTCATAAGTGTGAAGAAGTCAGTTTAGGCAGTGAAGTGTGGAGTGACTGAGTTAGACTGTTGTTTAGTCCTCCATCTCTTGGTCTCGAGCTGAAGGTTATCCACCTCCTAAAAGAGATCTGGAAACACTATTACCTGTGGCCACTTATTACCTGCCCTGTTTAGCAAATGCCATCTAATTCAGAGAGAAAACAGCTTTTGGAAAGTTGGTGTAATAACTTGTGAAGTCCTGTGCCAATCGTGTTATTTCAGAAAGCTCTTAGATTGATAGATCCCACTCCCTGGAACCACATCTCACAAGAAAACAGCTATTATCTGAGACACAAGACACCGCTGTATCCTTTCTGAAAGGGTTTACAAAAAAAAAAAAACTACAAACCCGGCTGATATAAAGCATAATGAAATGACTGTTATACAAACAGCTACAGCACAAGTTACAGAAAAATGTTTACTGCATATGTAAGCCATGTATGTGATTTTGTACACCACTTGATTTCTTGCAGAGTGAAATGTTCTCGGACTAAGATTGTTTGTCCCCAAACTCGTACTAGCTCTTTCTCACCATGAGATTACGCTCCAAACATTCAGCCTCCAGTCATTCGGTTTCAACAATGACTCGAAAATAAGTCTTTCTGTCAAAGCCATAGAAACTACGACAGGAATATGATTTATTTAGAGCATATGTGTTATTTAAAGAAATAGCTCATGTTTCAACAGGCTGTACATTAATGTCTTAGCTGAAACAAACCATCTGATGGATGACACCACGGTAAGCTTGGACCGTTATCCACTGGATAAAAATTAAAGGAAACTTCGGAAAGCCAGTTGAAAGAGACGGGAATAAGAATTGCAGAAACTGACTTCAGAGGTAATAGTTTGCTTGGAAGGCTGTAAAATGGGCCATCTATGTTTCAAAGGCAGAGTGTTTGTTTGTGCAGGGGGCGGTTCACTCATAAGCAGACTTGCTAAGCTGGATGTGCATACTATATTTAGGGAAGCGTTGAGTCTTACTGCTGCTGTGCTGAAATATTTTGGTCTAGGCAAGAATATCATGTTAGAAAGATATATTTTATTTATATAAGCAAGAGACATTCGGAGCTATGTATCCGACTCGGGTTGCGTCCACAATTTCAGCTAAGACCATCAATTTAACACATTCTCTCTTAAAAATAAAGGCTCCAATTAGAAGCAGTTTATAGCGAGGTGTCATGGAGAAGCTTGTTAAGGTCTACAGGGAGTTTTTATGCTTTTTAGGCTCACTGGAAAAACATGCCTCTACCTACAGTTCTGCACACCAAAAACGTACATACATTGTGTTTTCCAGGTAACTTGAATACTAATGGCAGTAAAACACCAACAGCTCTTATTAATTTTCATACAAATTGTGAGTACAACGACAGATTATCGATTAATTAAGACGTATTTTCATGCGGTTCCTTGCAGAATGCTATGTTATGACCTCGAAACACTTTTACCATTTGTATCACAAAATGTTCCTGTGGCTCAGTGGTAAAGCATTGTGTTAGAAGCGCTAAAGGTTGTGGGTTCAATTCCCAGAGAACACTGGGATACAAAAATGTATATCCTGAAATCACTGTAAGTTGCTTTGGATAAAAGCATCTGCTAAATGTAAATGTAAAACCCACTCCGTGTCTATGGCTTTTTAAAAACACTTTCTCGGTAGTTCAGCGCTCAGGTACTGTTAAACACAATCAATGATAAAAGAGCAATTAGTAATTTCACCTGTAATTTTTTGTATTAGCCTAATTAAAAATCTAGGGACACGCCTATAATTGCATATGCAGAAGGCTTGTAAGGTAATTTCATAACTTTTGAACATTTGTCAAGAATGTTTGTCAATCATACTACATGTGTATGCGCATATTTCCTAAAGTGCATTCCCAATGATCATGAAAAGATGTACATTTGTTATATTTTAAATAGTTTTTATTAAAATGTGCTATACAATTGAGTTTACAATTGCTGACCAGTGGAGGTTTGCTGAGGGAGTGTGGATTCCCAAAGAGGAGAACTCGAAAAACATCAACCAGTTTCGAACCATCTCACTACTGAGTGTTGAAGGGAAGGTGTTTTTCAGCATCGTCTCCCAAAGACTGACAGAGTTTCTCCTCAAGAACAACTACATCGACCCCTCAGTGCAGAAGGGGGGGATTCCTGGAGCTCCCGGCTGCTTGGAACACACTGGTGTAGTTACACAACTCATCAGAGAGGCCCATGAGAACAGAGGCGACCTAGTTGTCTTGTGGTTGGACCTGGCAAATGCCTATGGATCCATACCGCACAAGCTGGTCGAGCTTGCTTTACACCTCCATCATGTTCCCTGTAAAATTAAGGACCTGATCCTGGATTACTACAATAATTTCAGGATGCGGGTCACTTCTGGGTCAGCAACATCAGACTGGCATTGCATTAGGAAAGGAATAATAACAGGATGTACCATCTCCGTTATTCTTTTCGCTCTTGCCATGAACATGGTGGTAAAGTCAGCTGAGGTGGAATGTAGAGGGCCCTTAACCAAGTCAGGCATACGACAGCCCCCTATAAGAGCCTATATGGATGACCTTACCATCACAACGACATCGGTCCCAGGAAGCAGGTGGATCCTACAAGGACTTGAGAGAGTCATCACCTGGGCAAGGATGAGTTTTAAGCCCTCCAAGTCAAGGTCCATGGTGCTGAAGAAGGGGAAAGTTGTTGACAAGTTCCATTTTTCTGTCTCAGGAACTGTCATCCCAACCATCACGGAGCAACCGGTCAAGAGTTTGGGGAAGCTCTTTGACTCCAGCCTGAAAGACTCTGCCGCCATCCAGAACTCCAACAAAGAACTTGGAGCTTGGCTCACCAAGGTTGACAAGTCCGGTCTGCCTGGTAGATTTAAAGCCTGGATCTACCAGCATTCTATCCTGCCCCGAGTCTTGTGGCCCATGCTGATCTATGCAGTCCCAATGACAACAGTTGAGTCCCTAGAAAGGAAGATCAGTGGCTTTCTTCAGGAAGTGGCTAGGCCTTCCTGCAGTCTTACCAGCGCTGCACTGTATGGGACTAGTAACATCCTGCAGCTGCCCTTCAGTGGCCTCACAGAAGAATTTAAGGTGGTACGCACCAGAGAAGCCCTACAGTACAGGGACTCCAGGGACTGCAAGGTGTCATCAGCCGGCATTGAGGTAAGGACAGGAAGGAAATGGAAGGCTGAGAAGGCAGTGGAGATGGCAGAGTCACGCCTGAGACAAAAGGCACTGGTGGGCAATGTGTCGACAGGCAGAGCAGGTTTGGGCTACTTCCCAAAGACCCTGGTCAGCCAGGCCCGTGGCAAGGAAATACACCATCTACTCCAGGAAGAGGTCCGAGCAGGCGTGGAGGAAGAGCGAGTGAGCAGGGCGATGGGACTCCGGCAGCAGGGAGCGTGGACCAGGTGGGAAAGTACACTGCAGCGCAGGATTACCTGGGCAAACATCTTGCAGGCAGATTTCCATCGGGTCCGTTTCCTGGTACAAGCTGTCTATGATACCCTGCCAAGCCCAGCGAACCTCCATGTCAGGGGGAAGAGCGAGACACCTTCTTGCCTTCTTTGCTCTGGAAGAGGCTCTTTAGAACATCTCAGCAGCTGCCCAAAGGCTCTGGCTGATGGTCGCTATCGTTGGCGCCATGACCAGGTGCTAAAGGCAATTGCTGAGAGCTTAGACTCAGCCATCAGCACCAGCAAGTACCATCATGTTTCAAAGAAGGCAATCTCCTTCATCAAAGCTGGAGAGAAGCCCGGGCGCCTCATTTAACGACAGGCCTCCTCACTAGAGCCTCGGACTGGCAGCTGCAGGTCGACCTGGGAAAACAGCTGAGGTTCCCTCAGCACATTGCAACAACAGTCTCCGACCAGACATGATAGTTACCTCCGAGGTTTTAAAACAACTGATCATGCTGGAACTCACTGTGCCCTGGGAAGAGCGTATTGAGGAAGCCAATGAGAGGAAACGTGCCAAGTACCAGGAACTGGTGGAGGAGTGCAGGGAGAGAGGCTGGAGGACCTTCTATGAGCCTATAGAAGTTGGCTGTAGAGGCTTTGCAGGACGTTCACTTTGCAAAGTCCTCAGTCGTTTGGGTGTTACAGGGGTGGCCAAGAGGAGGCCATTCAATCCATGACGAAGCCGCAGAGAAGGCCACTAGGTGGCTTTGGATTAAGAGGGCTGATCCGTGGACTGCTACTGGGACGTAAGTCGGGGCTTGATCAACCCTGGCTGGGTCACCTGGGCGAGGGTGTATGATGTTGCGAGACCCGAAACACCCAATGATCCCAGGATACATCACTGAGGATGCGTTCCAGTGCATCCATGAGATGTTTCTTGCATAGTTTTTATTAGTTGAACTAATATTTTTGTTAGTTTTTACTTTGTGAACATTTTTATTTAGTTTTTATATAGTTTGTTTTAATTAAAGTATAAGGCAAGGCAAGTTTATTTATATAGCACATTTCATACACCGTGGTAAATCAAAGTTCTTTGCATAAAATGAAGTGAAATTTCTGTCTTTGTTGCATGAATCCTGGTTGAGATCGGGATCGCAGGAACACGGGAAACTCTGTAAGTAACACACAGTGAGGGTACAGGTAAGTAGGGTCTGGAAACAGCTCAGGGTAATGAACGGTAGACCGGACGATGATGTGAGGAGCATGTTCTTGAAGGATTGCTGATTTGCTGGCTAGAGGTGCAGGTGATCAGTATTAATAACAATCAGACAGCTTAGGAACAAGCTTGCTCCCGATAACAATCAGACAGCTTAGGAACAAGCGAGCATTAAAAAGTAACTTAGCTTAGCTTCCTGAAGACCTTCAGAGATGAACGGAGAATGAAACCTAGTCGCTTGGACGTGGATTCTTGATCTTTTAATACTTCTTTATATGGGGACTTAAGATCCCATCTGAACTTGTTCTTAGTCAGTCACATAACTCATGGAATCCATATCAATAATATAACAATACGTGAAGCAATGTTAACTTCCGAATCGGGCATCAATATGCAAAAAACTTGCACTTTCTCCATGGTCCCTTACTTACGGTTCGCCAAGAGCGATCTGGCTTAATGCTCGTTACACAGGTTGTGCGGGGCAGTGCCTATTATATCAAGGGAAATATTGATGAGAAACATTATCAGCTTTGCCCTTTTGGCGATAATACGGTTTTAGAATTTTTAGGGCAAGTCGTGTTGTAGTTAATGCCGTTTATCCGTGAATGTGTGAGGAAAATCAAACACAAACTTAACCCTGCTGCGAAAGCACGTGTTCAAGTTAACAAACTTGAATGAATCTAGATAAAATCCATAAGGGGAAGGAATACTCTCGCTTAATTCCCGATTGCACAATTCTTAGTACTGAGATGATAGTGTTTGCCTGGCGAATTCACCATGAATCAGCTATTGAGCAACGCAAGCTGGTGATAATACTGATGAACCATATAGATGCTTAGATAGGTGTCGTATTCCTATAGATAGATGTGAGAGTCAGCTGATGCAAGCTTGACTAACGTGACCTGCCAGAACTAATGCGGACACTAAATTTATACTGTTGAGGTCGCTGAACATGCACTGTCATTGGCCTAGGTGTCTGTTTTATTATTCTGTCTTTATGAAGTATGAAGCCTGAGGAACAGTTTGTCCAGAATAATGAAGAACAGTAATGTTAATGTGTTTATTCGGTTAACCCAGCGTCTGTCCTACAGCAGGGTTGCCTGACCTTGATCAGAACAATCAAACCAGAGTCAAGAAAAGTGATCTCAGATGAAAAGATTGCACTTATTTTCTTTTGGAGCAGATCTCTCGTGGCACCTGATGCCTGAGTTTGTCTACAGCGAGCTGAGGAGGAAAGACCAAACTAATCAATGTCTGCTCCTCCGGAACAGCAATGTTTTCAATGTCATCAAACACGGCTGGATGTCAAGTGACCTAGTTCAGCTCGGCAATCTCCTTAAAGGTTACAGCAGTCTCCAGCCCGCTAGGAATTCAACCAGCCAATCTCATCACATTTCAGACGCAAGAGCTCAGCCGGAGAGCTGTGAGCCAGATGCATTTTATTCCATGAAATAACAACAAAACCTTACTGGCTGAGATTTGTCTGAGTGAAATGGAGAAGTGCTAATGTCCCCGAAAACTGCAGGCCAGATAAAAGTACAAATTGCCAATATTTAACACATGCTTCTGAACTGTTTGAAGGAGAGTGAAAGTTTCTGGTCTTGCAATATTATGTGAAAAATCAGTTCAGGTCTTAGAAAGATTTAATTCTATACTCCAACTACAACCTTAAACCAAATCTGCTCAAGAAATCCTTATTTAATCAGCTCACTTTGACTAATTCAGTATCACAACATGTGCACTTCTTCCATACTTAAATGCTGCATCCTCACATTTAAATGCTTTACAAGTGCATCATACAAATAGTGCTGCTCAAAAATGTCACATCAAAAAAAAAAAAAACATGTCCAGCTTGTTTTCAGATAACAATGCAATACTTTGATAACAGATCTTTTCACTGAGCTTGTTGCATTCTAGGATTGACTTATTTATGAATTCTCATTCAATGCTGCCTTAGAATTTGGCCAACAAATTATCTTGGAAAACAGTGAAATCTGCAGCATCTTTAGGGACAGCCTTAATGTTCAGAGCATCTATGCTTTAACATTCTCTATAGGGTTAATTCAAGATCAAGCCTTAAAGGCAGAGATGAGTCATAAACGGTGTGCTTCGAATCTGCGGCACCCCTTCCTGATATATGTCCTCCTTCAGCCTGGAGCGTCTGTTACCTCTGCTTCACTCCTTCTGTCCCGTATCAGCACTGCAGATGCTCATGTGTGCTTTTCCTTCATCCTCATAATGTCATACTCTCTATCTCTGTTTGAGTGATGCTGTCGGCAGGTGTTGGCCTCATTACCACAGCTTTAGTCTTGACACGCACACTCACTCACTCCCTCTCACACACACACTCAATGACACTCACGCCCTCTCACATACACACACACACTCAATGACACTCTCTCACACACTCACTCACTCACTCACTCACACACACACACACACACAATGACACTCTCTCTCACACACACACACATACTCAATGACACTCACTCTCACACACACACACACTCAATGACACTCTCTCACACACACACACCCATCTAAACTGCATCTGCTTCCTTTTCATTCATGAGTGTGTCTGTGAACTGATTGGCCATAGCCACTGCAATTTGAATTTGTGTAAAGAGGATTCAAAACAATATTCATCGTGAAAAAAAAAAACCTTATTTGAATTGGAATAAGAGGAGAAAATTCCTGAAAGTAATTAAACATGGAAAGATTTAATTAATTAATCTAACACATCAACAAAAATAGCAATAACTGATGACGACTTGATCACATTTATAAAAATATTTATATTTTATGACTTCAAAATGTAATCCATTAGCAAAATAAAGACAAGATCTTGAGACTCAGCACGAAGTCTAAATGCCCAATGGACCATTTTTTTAAAACTATAGTCACAGCATATTTATGTCTGATAATTAATTAATCTTTAATTCAGTTCAATTTAGGAATTCAAAAGACACTCTGAATGCTATATAAGCATTTTGTGTGTGTGTGTAGAGAGACGGGAGAGAGAGAGTGTGTGTGAGTGAGTGAGTGAGTGTGTGTGTGTGTGAGAGAGAGAGTGAGTGTGTGTGGGGTGTGTGTGTGTGTGTGAGAGAGTGAGAGAGTGACTGTGTGTGTGTGTGAGAGAGAGAGAGAGTGTGTGTGAGAGAGCTCAGACTGTGTTCTCACTGCACAGATGGACTCATAGAGGACGAGCTGCACTTCCTTACGGAGTGCAGCAAATATAAACACATCATAGATGCCTATTTCAAACAAATAGCGCTAGTGTCACCTGAATTCCAGCAAACGAGCAACACAGAGAAACTCTCGTTTATATTGGGAGAGAAGGAAAAGTGCATCCAGCTATGAGCACTCCTGCCATCAAATGAGGGACAACGGCTGAACCAGAGGTGGAAAGAGTACAAAAATATTCTACTCAAGTAAAAGTACCATTACATTACTGAAATTTTACTTAAGTACAAGTAAAAGTACCAGTTTAAAAATATACTCAAGTAAAAGTAAAAAGTAGCTCATTTAAAATTTACTCAGAGTAAAAATTACTTGGTTACATTTTAACAATGGGTGGGAGGAAAAAATGGGATCGACCAAAGGTGTCAAACTCAGTACCTGGAGGGCCACAGCCCTACACAGTGTAGATATTACCCTAATTAAACACATCTGATACAGCTAAACTAATCATTTAGGCTTATTTGAAAACTACATGGTGTGTGTGTTGGAGCAGGGTTGGAACTAAACTCTTTAGGGCTGTGGCCCTCCAGTAACACCCTCCAGAGTTTGACACACCTGGGATATGGGCCTATAAATCTCAAACTAGGTGTTTTTAATTAAAGGAATCAGTTATTTAGAATAATAACACATTTAGGCTGTTACCAGGGAAATTAAATAAGTATCAACAAAATTCATCTTTGCAATGCAGAGGAAACACAGAAGCTTCATCTGAAGTGGCGTAGATGTATTACACACTGACATGAATGCATTTAGCCTGCAGTTACAAACGCAGAAATAATGTTTTGATAAATAATATATGAAATGTGACCCTGAACCACAAAACCATAAGGGTCCATTTTCCTAAATTGCGATTTATACATCATCTGAAAGCTGAATAAATCATATTTCCATTGATGTATGGTTTGTTATGATCGGACAATATTTGTAAATCTGGAATCTGAGTGTGCAAAAATCCAAGTATTGAGAAAATCTCCTTTAAAGTTGTTCAAATTAAGCTCTTAGTTTTGATATATTTACAGTAGGAAATTTACAAAATATATTAATGGAACATGATCTTTACTTAATATGCTAATGATTTTTGGCATAAAAGAAAAATGTATAATTTTGACCCATACAATGTATTGTTGGCTATTGCTACAAATATACCCCAGTGACTTAAGACTGGTTTTGTGCTCCAGGCCAGGGTCACAAATGTTAAATAGTCATTTGAAATACAAAAATCAAAAGATACTTTAAATGTTAAATTAGAACCACCAGTAGGTGTCAGTAAGTCACTCATAAGTGAGTCATTGCGATTGAACAGAATCATTTAAACGGTTAATTCAAGGAACAAAACACGTCATTGCTCAGAGTCAGAGACGCAAAACTGTGTATGGTGGCTGTGTTTGGAATTATTTTTGTTGTCGAAATAGAGCAAAAACAGGCAATATACACCATATACCACCACTAAAACGTCTCTTAATTAACTTATTGTTTTTTGAACTGTTGTAAAAAGAAAAACTACAGGCCTAAGTAATCATGGTGATTTTTTGAGAAAAACGGCATTCTTCATGTGATGTTGACTTACTATATTAAATTATATAAATATGCTTTTCCACTTCGGGTGGGTTTGCATTTCCACCGCAGTTTAGTACCGCTATAGAGTGGGCGGGATTATTCGCGTCGTTATAATTCCGCCTCTACTGCCGTGACATCATCGTAAACGCGCCACAAACAAACTCACAACAAAGAAAGGAGACGGAATAGTGTTCTTCTCTCGGCATGTGAATGATTTTAACAGCAATGGAGAGGTCTATGAGAATGCTTGTGATTTACCCCAGCAGCAGAGACTGTGGTGACAGTGACACGGGCTGTAACGTTAGATGAGGAGAGCAGAGATGTTCGTGCAGGTGTGCTGCGTTACTTGATTAGTTAACTATTCATGCAGCGTGTTCTGTAAAGTGAATTATCAATAAACTTTGAATATTTCAAAATGTACAATGTATCCCTTGTTTTTTTATTTATGTGATGGTTTTATAATCGCTTAATCATTTGCCTTTTCAAGAGGTTCACGTGCTCATACAATGATACACATTTAATATAGTCTGGAGGTACACTTATTCGATCAGATTGTTTTAATTGAAGCAAACACAGATACAGAGGTAAAAATATAAACAGAAAATATAGCAAGTTCAAAAGTAACGTTATACATAAGGCTTTTCCTTCGGCGTCGGCGCCATCAAGCTCTCGCTGGATCCTCGGCTATCAATCGAGAGGAACGCCTGAACTCCCTCAACAGACAACGACACTGCTATTTTGTGGTTGATGCAAAATGTGCTTTGTTTAAACAGAAGTTGCATCCGATCCTCGCTGGCTGTGCTGATTTAAATCTAGCGGGTAGAGCGGTAGAGAGAGGGTCTCGTGTCGCAAGTTCAGTGGCCTGTAATGACGATTTTCTCCGGCCATTCAGTGATCAGCAGAGTTTACACGCCACGCTTTTGGTAACGGTACGGCTCGATGGAACCTCACCAAGTGGTACTAAAAAGTATCAGGTACCAGGTACAGTACCCAGTGGAAAACCCCAAAAGTGAACTGCTGCACTGCATTACAGCCATGCAGTGGAAAAGCGCCATATGTGTCTCTCTGTCACCACAGAAGAGAAGACACTCCGTCTGCCCTGAGCTGATGTTTCCAGCACATGTAGATTATATTATGACATATTACTTAAATGTATATTTTGTCTTTATAAATCTTATACTGTACTGTGTTTATTTAAATCACATACTTACAATAGTCACTCATTTTGCACTACATATTTAATACGGTTTAAATATGTTTTATTACTATTATTATTTTTCTTTCTGTTAATTCAAATGTGCACTACTTGTGAGCAGCCCAGCTGCAATTGCTTTGGCAATACAAATGTATCGTTTTTGTCATGCCAATAAAGCACACTTAAATTGAGAGTGTGTGTGTGTGTGTGTGTGCAAAGAGGAAGATCTCAGACAGAGGTAAAGTCCTAGAGATTCATCTGCTCTCAGAAACCAGTCTATAATCATCATCATATTAGAAATGTGTTAGGAATGGATACATGAACCAATTGACTCGCGAAACGCGCTCTGAAGTCCCGAACTGAACCAATTGACTCGCGAAACGCGCTCTGAAGCCCCGAACTGAACCAAACGACGCACAAACGCTTCTGAAGTCCCGAACTGAACCAAACGACTCGAAAAGCACTCTGAAGTCCCGACTGAATCAAATGACTCGCCAAAGCGCTGAAGTCCCGAACTGAACCAATTGAATCGCGAAACGCGCTCTGAAGCCCGAACTGAACTAAATGAATCGCGAAACGCCGCTGAAGTCCCGAACTGAACCAATAATTGACTCATAAACGCTGAGTCTGAAGTCCCGAACTGAACTAATTGACTCGCGAAACGCGCTCTGAAGTCCCGAACTGAACCAAATGACGCCGAACGCGCCTGAAGCCCGAACTGAACCAATTGACTCGCAAAATGCGCCTGAAGTCCCGAACTGAACCAATTGACTCGCGAACGCCGCCTGAAGTCCCGAACTGAACCAAATGATTTCGAAACGCTCTGAAGCCCGAACTGAACCAATTGACTCGCAAAATGCGCTCTGAAGCCCGAACTGAACCAATTGACTCGCCAAACGCGCCTGAAGCCCCGCCAACTGAACCAATTGACTCAAACGCCGCCTGAAGCCCGAACTGAACCAATTGACTCGCAAAATGCGCCTGAAGCCCGAACTGAACCAATTGACAAACGCGCTCTGAAGTCCCGAACTGAACCAAATGAATTCTTGAAACGCGCTCTGAAGTCCCGAACTGAACCAAATGAATCGCAAAACGCGCTCTGAAGTCCCGAACTGAACCAAATGAATTCTTGAAACGCGGTCTGAAGCCCGAACTGAACCAAATGAATCGCAAAAACTTCTGAAGTCCCGAACTGAACCAAATGAATTCTTGAAACGCGGTCTGAAGTCCCGAACTGAACCAAATGAATCGCGAAACGCGCTCTGAAGTCCCGAACTGAACCAAATGAATTCTTGAAACGCGCTCTGAAGCCCCGAACTGAACCAAATGAATCGCGAAACGCGCTCTGAAGTCCCGAACTGAACCAAATGAATTCTTGAAACGCGCTCTGAAGTCCCGAACTGAACCAAATGAATCGCGAAACGCGCTCTGAAGTCCCGAACTGAACCAAATGAATCGCACTCTGTGTTCTGAAGTCCCTTTTAAAAACACTTTCTCGGTAGTTCAGCGTTGTGAAGTGCTCAGGTTCTGTGAAACACAATCAATGATAAAAGAGCAATTAGTAATTCCGCCTGTAATTTTTTTTCCATTAGCCTAATTAAAAATCTAGGGACACGCCTACACTGTCTCTAAAGTATAATAGTTGAGTTTTAATTCACTAGTTATTAATGATTGCTTCGATCCGTTTACTCTGTAGGTGACATCTACTGTGTCTTATATGTCTGTGATCAGAAACAATAAGTCCTTAAGAGTCTTTATCAAAGCTCAGCATTCGTTACATTATGACTTTAAATCCTTTGTGTACTTTGGTAGAATGTATTAAAGATCACATTACGAGTTCCTCTCAGCTGTTAAAGTGAAGGACGCTTGAGAAACACGTGAAGCACTCAGTTGCGCCTGATGCCACAAATACAGGATCTAAGAAGAGAATCATGTCCCAAGCCCCTGAGCCAGTGGTGTAGTCTACGTGATACGCAGGTATACGCCGTATACCCACTAGGGAAGGACAAGGATTTGCGTATACCCACTTAAAAAAGCATGCGGATACGTAACAACATCGTTTTGTGACAGACCTTTCACAAGTTCATTCATAAATTCACCCTGTCTGTGTTAACCGCCTTTCTGATAATCACGCCGTATTTCTGTTGACGATTATTGCTAAGCTTTAATTAACTAATAAATGAGATATGAAACGAACTACCCCCTTTCAGTGTTTTCATAAGCAGTCTGTCCCTGAAGCTGCTGCTGCAAACAGATGACAGGAACATGTGCAGAGGGGGGGCGGAGGGTGCTTGAGCACCTGCCCCTTTGCCCAAAGTGCCCTTTTGTCAAAGGCAATTTTTTTTTTTTTTTTTTTTTTACACCCTTCTGTGAAGGCCTGCCCAATCTAACTATTAGTAAAATTAATGATTAATAATTTAACCGTAAATAAAATCACCCACATGATAACCTTTCACCTCATCCGAACGATCCCTCGCTCAGGCACCACTTCAATATCGTCCGCCACGGTTGCAGCTTAAGTAAGTGGGGTTCTCAGCGGAGTGGTATGCTTGTTTACTTATCATTATTATTATTTTACAAGAACAACGTGAAGAGAACATGCATTGCACAGCTTTTGTTTAAATCGCTGTGTTTAGCCAGCAGCAAACGCCACTTCTAACGTTATACAGTGCAGCAGCACCATAAACAATGGTGCATGTGTTCACTTCTTCTGCTATTTGAGGGAGAAAAGTTTCATGGGGTGGAAGGGTCTGGTATTTTAATGTCATTTGACTAAAATCTATTCATACTTTTACTTTTATTGTTACAGTATTTACAGCATCCGATCAATACGCGTATCAGCAAGGAAATGCTATACATTGCTGTTATGATATTTTTGGCACAGCCCTATTTAAAGCCTTGTTTCATGTGCCCCTTTATATTTTGAGCACCTGCCCCTCCAAAGGTCTCTGCGGCCCTGGCTGATACTATCCCACGCTGCACAGAAAACGAGGCCGATGCTATCGTAATGTTAACTGTAGGGATGAGTACAGCATTATCTGTATCTGTATCTGTATCAGTTAACCATATGAATTATCTGTATCTGTATCCGTACTCGGACTGGGCGGGGCCTAACCCGGAAGTGGGCGGGATTTAACCTGGAAGTGGGTGGGGTTGTCTTGAAATGGGCGGGGCTTTTAACCGGTATGTTATTTTAAGCATGCTATTGATATGGGTTGATCAGAAATTGTTATATTTATTGCTGATTAGAAAACTATTTACATGACAGCATCAGCATTAAGCTTCAGATCAATGCTTTTCATCACGATAACAAACGAACTATATACAGAACAAGTTTTGCAACAATGAATACAACACATGCGGTTGCAATTATGAAGTAAAATGTAATGAACAAGAGTTTTCATCTCAACATAACTTTCTTTTTTTAACTTTACATTTTTTTATGATCAGTGTGAATTTTTTTTTGTTGGTTCTTTTTTTTTTTTTTTTTACACCAGGTATGTGTGTGTGTGTGTGTGTAGCTAATTAATTTGTTTTATACCACTACTTCCTTTTTTTTAAATGAAATACAGCAAGAAAGTGTCAGACACTCTTGGTTTAAAAGGTTTAAAAAGAAAAAATCGATTCTACCAAGCACCACGCCTGAACAAACCCCACGTTTACCAAAACTCTACTGGTTAATAAGCAAGTACTACAAACCAAAGTAAAAACAAACCTGAAGCTGAAGAAACCCTAAACGTTAACGGAAAAAACACGCGAACCTGAGTGACTGAGGGAGAGACAGAGAGAGAGAGAGAGCGCGCTGTTCTCTTCTCAGTGTTCTGTGTTTGAGTGAGCAGAGCGGGACACAGCAACACAATAAGGGGTCGCTCACATATCGCGCCTAAAAACGCGTGAAAACGCCAGGCGCGCTGCTTTTCCTTTTTTCCAAAGCGCCGGGCGGTTTGCGCCCGAGGCGTTTGTCGTAAGCAACCATCAGCCGCGCCTCCGTTACAAGAAGGTGCGTGCGCGCGGCATTCTGAAAAGTTGAGATGTTTTTATCTTGCGGCACGGACGCCGCTGGAAAAACGAGCGTGCTGCAGAGCGCGCTATTATGAGGCGCGCATACCGGCTTCTACATTTGAAATAACGGCGCAAAGACGCTGATATGTGAGCGCCCCTAAACCTGCATGTGTGTAGGAGAGGGGCGCTGACTAGCCTATCACAGAACGCAGACACAGTCAGCTACCCAATGAGAATTTGTATTCAATCCGAAAACAGATATTGACTCGTATTACTCGTATGATACTGCTCTGCAAAGTGCTTTATCCGTCATCGATACTCGTTTCAGCCGAGTATCCGCTCAACTCTAGTTAACTGGTAAACATGCGCCATTCCCTTTGCGTGGTAGTAGTAGAGTATACGTTGTCATTAACTTAACGGCATATAAGAACAATGAGTTATTTCAATAAACAAAAAGTTAATATTTAGTGATATACATCGTCTGACTATAACAGTATTGCATGACTTTGCTCTATTTCGTCAACTAAAATAGTTTCAAATAAACTCACAACTGAGCCGCTGCACATCTCCATTCAAACACAGCGTTGTTTCGTTTATGAATGAATCTGCACTTAAATGAATCTAGTGAGTCAATGCAATTACTCATTCGTAAAGATAGTCACTGCCTGAGTTCCAATGTGCATACTATCCATCCTAAATGTGATATTAGTCATTTTCAATACCATTTGGAGCAGATAGGGTCGATAGTATGCACATTGGGATGCAGGGACCCGCTTTGTTCCTGAATGAATCGAACGAGTCAATTGAATTAATGATTCAGTGATAAAATCAGTAATTGCCGCCACTGCAGTCTGTTGTGTCTGAATAATTGTGATACTTTGAAGGCCTCCGCTAGATGGCAATGTTGTTCAGACTTGTTCTAGTGTAGAAGAGGAATGTAGGGAGGGAAGAAGTTAAGTAAACAGAAAGTGTTTCAGTACTGCCTGTTTCTCTGCGTCTTTATTTGACTGATTCCCAACATAACAATTGGCGACGAGGATGCCAGGATGTCTCTGCTCTCTCTGCAACCCCCAGTAGCGTTTCTAGATTGTCCAGGTGAACCGAAAACTCCCTTTGATGCATGGGAAAAGTTATTTCAGAACTACCTGCTTGCCATCGGTGGTGAGGAATTTTCCGCCGAGAGGAAGAGAGCACTACTAATACACTGTTTGGGAACAGAAGGACAGCGAATTTACAATACACTGCCTCTTACTGCTGATACATATAATGGATCTTTACAAGCACTGAAACAGTTCTTCTCCCCTAAACTGAATGTTGTTTCTGAGAGGTATCGCTTCAGGCAACGCGGTCAGGCAGTGGGTGAGTCTACAGACCATTACGTTGCAGTGCTTCGTGAACTGGTAAGAACATGTGCTTTTGGCGATATGGAGCATGAAATGGTCCGCGATCAGATTGTGGAAAAAACGTGCATGCCCAGAATTCGCGAAAGACTGTTATTAGAACCAGAGTTAACCCTTGAAAAGTCACTTACTATTGCAAGACAAATTGAAGCAGCGGTTGCAGATGCCAAAGTCATTGCTGAAGGGGAATCGAAACATGTATCAGCGATTCAAAAACAAACTAACGTTAATTCGCGGATGCAGAAAAGTAAACAAAGGAGCAAGCTGAGAGAGGATAGACGCATAAAGGGTCAACAGCAGTGTTACCGCTGTGGTTCTACGCATCACCTTGCAAATGACAAGTCCTGCCCTGCTAAAGACTGCAAATGTAGAATGTGCGGGAAAATCGGACATTTCTCAAAAGTGTGCAAGTCATCATCAAAGTCAGTTAATGAAGTAAGCCTACCTGAAGTGACGGTCCTCAGTGTGAATGACTGTAATACAGATGAGGGAGCTCCAATGGGCACTTTTACTGTTGCTACCAGCATACTCCCTGCACAGTATTGTACCATTAAGATGATGGTAGATACAGGCTCGGGTGCATCAATTCTGCCTCTGAAGATTTACAAAGAACACTTCAGTTCATGTGCTTTGTCTCCACCCAAAGTGCAGCTTCTGAACTATTCAAGGGACAAAATACCTGTTTGTGGCTCCTTGACAATGAATGTGACATACTATGGAAAAACTGTTGTGGGTGAGTTTAACATAGTAAAATCAGGAACACCTCTAATTGGACGTGACATATGTAAAACATTGGACATTGAAATTAAGGGTGGTCGCTTGATTGAACCTGTCACTCACTGTGCAATGCTTCAGCTGCCTAGCAGTCTGCCTACATGTACTGATACCCCTGCTTCTACATTAATCTCTAAGGGGTTTGGATGCGCTAAAGACTTCATACACAAAGTAAAGGTCCGCACAGAAGTTAAGCCGGTACAACAAAAAGTACGTCACTTACCACTATCAGTACGAGCAGCAGTGTCAGAGGAACTGAAAACTCTAGAGGAGAACGGAATCATTGAAAAAATAGACTCATCCGAGTGGGTGTCACCCATTGTCGTCACAAAACGAAAGAATGACACAATTCGTATGTGTGTTGACTTACGGGAGCCTAATAAAGCTGTAGTACCAGATAGCCATCCCTTACCATTGATCGAAGATATACTGTCTGCACTACATGGATCAGTAATGTTCTCTTCGCTTGATCTCAAGAATGCATATTACCAGTTAAAGCTACATGAGGAGAGCAGAGGACTCACTGCCTTTATCACTCACGAGGGCCTATACCAGTTCTGTAGAGTACCCTATGGGCTGTGTTCAGCACCATCTGCTTTTCAGCGTATGATGTCAATGATCCTAAAAGGCCTTGAAGGTGTACAGTGTTACTTGGATGATGTAATTGTCCATGGTGCGTCTGAAGCCATTCACAATGCAAATCTCAAAGCTGTTCTGCATAGGATCAGTGAAGCTGGCTTGAAACTAAATCCAGACAAATGTAAGTTGAGTTTAACTTCTTTAAGCTTTCTCGGATACAGACTCTCAGCTGCTGGCCTGCACCCTGATGACACCCACACCACTGCAATTACAAATGCTCCGCGCCCTACAGATGCAGCTACACTACGGTCGTTTTTGGGACTCACTGCATGGTACAGCAAGTTTGTACCTGCCTATGCTACTCTGGTCGAACCTATGAGAGCTTTATCAAAGACTGTGATTTTCAGTGGACTGTTGCAGCACAAGAAAGCTTTGACCAGGTCAAAATGACTATAGTGAACAGTCCTGCACTTTCCTTATTCAACCCCAATCTCAGCACAATACTTTCCTGTGATGCTTCAGATTATGGTGTCGGTGCTGTCTTGACTCAGCTTGATGACCAGGGAATAGAGAAAACCATTGCTTTTGCTTCGCGCTCCTTATCTGATGCTGAACGAAAATACTCCATCGTAGAAAAGGAGGCTCTTGCCTGCGTCTGGTCGGCGGAGAAATGGCGTACGTGGCTGTGGGGAAGGAAATTCATGTTACGCACCGACCATCAAGCTCTTACTACTCTACTCAGCAGCAAAGGTAATAGCCGTGCTGGTTTACGTGTTGCCAGATGGTCTGCACGCTTACTGGAGTTTAATTATGACGTTGAGTACGGCCCCCTGAACAGTGTTGCTGATTGTTTGTCAAGAATGCCACTTCCTAACACTGAGCATAACTATGCTGAAACAATTGAATCTGTTGCTTTGATCTCATTTGCTTATAGTGCAATCTCCAAAGGTGATTTCCAGACTGCATGCAACAACTGCCCAGTGTTGACTAAACTCTCTACATATCAGCAGACTGGCTGGCCAAAATACAAGAAGGATGTCGACCTGCATGTACAACCCTACTTTCTAATCCGTCATGAGCTTGCTGTAGTGGAGGGATGCGTAGTCAGAGGTACACATCGTCTTCTGGTCCCTGAGTCACTACAGAAAAAACTCCTAGACCTTGCGCATGAATCACACCAAGGCATGGTTCGTACTAAGCAGCGGCTTAGGCAACTGTACTGGTGGCCGAAAATGGATAGCCAGGCTGAAGCTCTGATACGGGACTGTTCCACATGCAAACAGAATGATAAATCAGCTGTTACATATGATACACCACTCAAACCTGTTGAGTTGCCATCAGTTGCATGGGAGAAGGTTTCTATCGATATTGTAGGACCATTTGAGACTGCACCAGCAAACTGCAGATATGCCATAACGCTTGTTGATTATTTCAGTAAATGGCCGGAGGTTGCTTTCTCACCCAGAGTTGACACAGCTGCTGTCATACAGTTCCTGACTTCAGTCTTCGCCCGCGAAGGAAATCCAAAAGAACTTGTCTCTGATAATGGACCTCAGTTTATTTCTTCTGAGTTTTCTGAGTTTCTCAGGGAGAGAGATATACGCCATTTCAGATCTGCTGTGTATCATCCACGTGCGAATGGAGAGGTTGAGAGGTTTAACAGGGTCCTAAAAGACTGTTTGCAAACTGCTTCAATTCAGGGAGAGCCTTGGAAATCATTCACTCAAACATTTCTTATGAACTACAGGAGTACCCCTCATGCTACCACGGGTTTTACACCCTCAGAGTTGCTCCATGGTCGATACATGCGAACAAAACTACAAATCATGGACTACCCTGTAAAAGCTACAGACCAAAGCATACTACGACAACGTGTGAAAAGGAAACAAGACAAAGTTAAACAGTACACTGATGCCAGGAGAAATGCAAAGTCCTCTAGGCTCCAACCCGGAGACCTAGTGCGGATTAAGAAACCCTGGAAAGTAAAGAAAGGTGACCAAAAGTTCACACAACCAAGATCTGTTGTGCAGAAGAGAGGTGAGGACTCCTATCTCTTGGATGATGGTAAAATATGGAATGCGTCACGTCTTGCTGGAGTGCCAGAAACGAGTGATGCTGACACTTATGAAAAGCAACAATCTGCATCACAAATTGTTAACCCTCCAAGTGTGCCATTCAGGGGTACTAGGACAAGGCAGAAGCCTATCTGGACTAAGGGCTATGTTTTACATGAGTAAGAAAATGAAGAGAGGTTGAACTATTAAAATAATGGAGTCAAGAAGATAAAAGTTTAAATATGTTCTTCATTTAATTGTGTTTCGCAGTACCTGTTTATTATAGGCTTATACATGTTTCTGTTGTTTAAAGCCTGCTACATTCTTTCTGAAAAGGGGAAGATGTTGTGTCTGAATAATTGTGATACTTTGAAGGCCTCCGCTAGATGGCAATGTTGTTCAGACTTGTTCTAGTGTAGAAGAGGAATGTAGGGAGGGAAGAAGTTAAGTAAACAGAAAGTGTTTCAGTACTGCCTGTTTCTCTGCGTCTTTATTTGACTGATTCCCAACATAACACAGTCTTAGTTTCATTTTTAAAGTATAATTTCAGTTATTTAAATAATTGAATATTTCTATATTAAAAATTGTATATTTAAAACATTAATCTCAACATGAATGTATGAAGATAAACGCACACATGCCACCTCTGAGCCTCATTAAATCTTTGTAAATACCTACAAGCCACTTTCGTGTTCTTCTGTGCCTCTTCTGTAGTGCAAATGTATTTAATTAATAATGCTTTTATTTGATCTGTAACCTATTCCTCTTATTGCATTGTTTTAATTAGAAATGTTGAAAAAAATCTTATTAAATCCACTTTTGAAATTTGACATGAAAGGTAACACTTCAAATAAAGTTAGATAAAAATTTCCTTTTAAATCACTTTGAGGAGTGGGTAATGGGAAGGCACACTTGGGTCACTTTTTTACTGTGACCCAAATTATTATTTTTTTAATTAGCAGCACAAGTGCTCCTAAAAATAGTAGTAAGCGTAGAGCCTTGTTTAGCGAGTGTGGTGGTATGAGAGGCTGCTCTGGTACGGATGAGGATGAGGCTGGGAAGAAAAAAAATCACAGTATACTCACTACAAAAAACTAGACTACACCACTGCCCTGAGCCATACTAACCTCAGCACACGGCCCATCCAAACCAGCAGATCTGGACAGAACAGGGCATCAACAATGCCCCCTGAGTTCCTTATGCATGAATGCTTTAACCAGTGATTTATTGCAGCGTGTGGATCGACCACCCCAATGACTTAACACTGTTACCAGAACATGCTCAAGAAATGACCAATAACATTGCAATCAACCACTCTTTGCTCATTTTACCGGATTCTGTTCAATAGTTCACTCAGAAACGTAAACCTTCATTACTTTGTCCCAAACCTGTGGGGCTTTTCATCGGTGTAGGGAGACTTCTACATCTCCTCACTGAGTCTTCTGAATTCATATGATGGCTTTGTGTGAGAAATAGCCCAAACTGAATCCATAATTCACTGTAAATCTCTCATCACACTAAGTATTGAGACTTGGCCATTATGCCGTTTCTGTGCTACAAAGTAGAAGCAGAGCTTCATTTTGCAAAAACGTGCTGCATGCAAAAGCATTTATAAAATAATTGTATTGAACTGGAAGGTATGTATTAGTTGCAATAGTAGTCAATGAATAATGATTTGCATAATATCATGTTAGTATGCTACCATTTAAATTCTCTTGGAGTCAATACAGCGGAATAATTAAACAACTGAAAGAGCTGATTGCTGTGAAGGCAATCTGACACGTACAGCACTGGCCGATCTAAATGAAGGCAAAAACAGCACAATATATAAATATATATTTACATGAGAAGTGTGTGAGAGGCTGGTGAAGGTGGGCTCAGAAGCGCTGCATATTGATGCTGAAGACTCGCATTATTCAAAGATGATAATATTTGAACTCTTGCAAGAAATATGAAGTTTTTACAAAATAATTTTGGCAGCTGTGGTTGCCAAACACATTTGTTTAAACACAAACTGTAAAATTTACAGTATAAAACTGTAATTTCCAAACAAGTAAATTCAACAACACACGCTGCTATTCAAATCTGTTTTGTACCTTTAACATACTGACAGCCATAATAATAATAATAATAATGCAGGAGGTAAAAGAGAAAGCCACATGAAGAATCAAAGCTCCTCACAAGTAGCTTCGCCACTAGCTGAAGAATATACTCAAGAGTCATTCATACAAACACTAAACGCCATCATGATAACACACGTGATACTTAAACTTTCATTAAACAACAGCTGGAACAAAGCACAAATGTACCTTACTGATAACAAAACCATGATTATTTCAACAAAATACTGGTCGTGCAGGGCATTTACAGTATTTGACTGTAAATTATACATTACTTTCATCTAAAAACTGTACAACTAACAGTATTTTACAGTAAAATGACATGGTTAGATCTTTCACAGTCAAACCTTTATGTGCTCAGAGCAGCATTGCATGTATTCTTTGCAGAGAAGGCAATTCTCACAATGCATCATGTCCAGATGATCTACAGGTATTATTAATGTAATTAATTCAATGACACAAATCACTTGGGGAATAAAATGAAATCAAATGAAAGTTTTGAACACATTACTACATACATTTTTTGGCTTAGACTATCATGGCAATAACTTTAGCAACATCAAACTTGAGTCGAGTATCGAGTAATCTTTCCACAAACACACGTCACGCTGCTTTATGAACAATATTATGGTCTTCATCCGATACAGAAGGGGAAGAAACCCGACAGTGATCTGGATCCTGAATCCAAACCATGATCAAGCATCTCAGCTGCTTTCGGGGGGGCTCGTCTGTCCTCAGTCTCTTAGCGTGTGATTTATCTCTGTTTAATTATGACTGTGTGTCGGAGCTCCAGGCAGAGGATAATGTTTTTCTGTGCTAATAGTGAAATCTTTCCTGGATTGTGCTCAATAAATCAAAACTCAGTGTGTCGCTGTGAAATCACAGCAAGAAATGTGTGAATTAAATATACATCAACAACTAACAAGCACCAATCAGTGTCCAGAAACACTTCAATAGCAGAATAATATCACTCTTTCTTTATTTGTCGTAGGAGTTCACCACATATGCGTCATCATTAAGCAGTCCCAGGTGAAAACAAGCACACGTTTCACAAAAAAGTGCTGTATTTTCACACAATAAATTAGTACTTAATATACTAAAAACTACTTTTTAGTACTTCTACAGATAAGTGTACTCAACCGTGGTATTTTGGGCCACGGTGAATATAAACTAAAATTAAAAAACATTTATTTAGTCAGCACTTGTAGTACACTTGAGAGTACTAGTGTATGAGAGATGTTTCAAGTGTACTACAAGCGCTAACTAAATGCTGTTTGTAAATACAAAGATTTCTTTAAAAGTGCATTATAGTTAATATTCATGATGTCCCAAAATAGCACAGTTGAGTACACTTAGATTATCTGTAGAAGTACTAAATCATATTTTTAGTATATTAAGTACAAAATCAGTGCGTGGAAATAATATCCAGTTTTCTTGGCGTGATTTTAACATTATTTAAAGGATACAAAAATACTTCTTCCATTTCTCCATTTTTACCCACAACATAACATTATTTGAATGTTTATTTTTTATATTTTAAGAATGTTAAAATGTGCAAGTTTTCTGTCGTGAATTAGAAATTAATTTTAAAGGTTAAAAAAAAACATCTCTTACAGCCTTCCACTAATATTTTTTCACCCAAAATTTGTTTTTGAATGTTTATTTTTAATATTTTAAGAGTGGAAAAATGTTGTTGTGATTATTAAACTTTTTAACGATTACAAAACTCATCAAGTACAAATGACCCCACGAGGACTGAAAATGTTGATCTCCAAACGTTATGAGAATGTATATTAAATATTACTATGGTAATATGAACATTACTTTAATAACGTTTTGTCCTAATGTTCATAACCCGTGGTGAAAGTTGTTTTAGCTTGCTACACTGAATCACGCAGACAGGAATCAGACCTCTATTAAACAGAATGAAAGGGTTTTGACTGTCCTCATCTCGTTCTCGTCTTATATCCCATACCAGAGGCTTTAATGCCCCCATTCGTTTTGCTGTGAGGTAATAGATGCGCTCAGGGCCGCAGCTAATGTGATTTATGAGCCTATTTTTGCTGTTATGCTTCATGTACAAACTGTCTTTGGTGATGTAAATGTGCAATCTTCCTGCGTTCTTGCTGACTCCAGGGCCAATTCATAAATTTAATGTAATTTATTTATGTTTTTTCTTTCCTCTGGGCTCCAGACACCTGCAAATCACACAATGCCAGAGACTAAGAGAGAGTTCACTTGATCTTCATTGGTTTGCTGTCATTAACAGCCACACATCACTCATTTCACCGGCTGGGCTGATAATACAGCTATTAGTCTTGACATAAATAAACATGCAACACAAAAATCCACTTATCTTGTTAATCGACAGCAAATATGACAATCAAAGTTAAAGCAACACTGAAAACAGCAGCTTCTCTGTGGGAGCTCGTGCTGTTTTTAATAGTTTCACTTGTGCTTAATTAACTTGCATTAGATCAGAGTATACATATTAAAGATCAAGTGCGCATGAGATAATAAATAAATTAGGCTTACACAAAGTAATCCAAAAGATTTTGTAGCATTTTTGTCATTAGAGAAATGAAGCATACAAACAGAATGGAGCTATAAACAGATGCCAGAAGCATCATGTGATCTGCATGAGTCCTCTCTTCACTAATTAACCTTTATTTTATCTTAAATATAGACTGAGAGAGTCATAACACCGTATAGCTAGCAAAACCACACAGGCTTTCTGCACTACTTGCATGACTCAACACACTTATAAAAGCACTAACCTGAAGATAAAAACATTGCTCTCTAATGAGTATGCATGCTTATAAACAAAGCGGTGTTATTCTACACACGGGTGGTCATGACCAGCGGATGCAAGTTATTAAATAATACAAATAAATACAATTTGCTGACAGTAACTAGCGTTGTCAATTGAGCGCTGTAAAAATTCAACAACTTAAAGCACAGTAAAAAACGATTGGGCTAGTTTTTAAATCGCAATTGGGTTGGGGGATGGGGTCCAAATGTTGGCTCAATGAATAGAAGAGATCAAGAGTGTGAAAGAGAAAGCCTTGTGGTGGTTCGGGCTTTTCCCACCTGAGCATAGTCCAGTATGCCTTCCTCAGTCTGCGGCTTAGAAGTGTAAAGATCCAAGGTTTGCCCGGTTATATAAACTAAGCCCTAGTGGAGCGGATGTCTTATCTACTCAGTGTGCAGCAGTGGGACAAAGCAAGCGCTTGTTCTGATGCTTAGTGCTCCTGGTTCTTCAGCGAGCCTTTAATGAAACAGTGCCCGCCGCTGCTCTCTGAGCTAAACCTTTAACCTTCACTGCACACACAAATAACTCAAACAGACTGACATCAACCGAGGACAGACCTTAAAGCCCCGCAGGGCTTCTGACGGGACGCTCTCGTCTGTATCGCTGCTTATTCTGATCCCTCACTTAGACAGAAAGAGACACTTAAAGTGTCCAATCGCGTTGTTTTACAAGCTTCCCTTAATCAAAACAAGCTTATTCAAGTGTGCTATTAGTATAATTATTTTAAACTAAAAATTGGAAAGTATACTTTTTATGTACTTCTCAGAAATATACTTAAAATGACATTTAATATACTTGACTTATATTTGAGCGTGTGCTCTGTGTTTTCATTGTTATAGAGTAGGAGGCGCTAGAACACATCTACTGTACAGAATTACCAAAACAACACAAGAGAAGAAGAAACAGATGTTTCACGTGTAATCGAACACATCATCAGACATAAAACAGCATCATAACTGTGTGAGGTTATGAATAACATATCACCAATGAAGAGTAATAATAACCGTCAAGCTTTGTGTGTTGATCGACTCCATCTACGTCATTCTGAATATAATTCATATCAGCTTTTTGTTCAAAATGTTGTTTATTTATGAAACTTACCCACATTCAGGTGTTAAATAATGCATGAAGTTAGAATAAAACATGTTTGTTTACAAGCAGATACTCTGTTCTTTCTTCTGATGCTTTCAGATATTCATAACAAAACATATACAAATTAATAACTAAATAGAGACATAGTAGTGTACTTAAAATATGACGTAAAGTTCACTTAAAGAAAACGTACGAGTACACTTGCAGTATAAAACTACTAAACGCATAGACTATACTTCAAAGTGTACTAAAATGCTACTACAAGTATTTAATGAGTAAACTATCAGTATTCCTATAAGTGCACTTTTAGTATAGTTGCAGTACAAGCTAAAAACATTGATGTAAACTACTCAAAGTTTACTACTGGTATACTTAAAGTATGCTTTTATATACTAGAAAGTGGGCCAATTTAGTCCCGAGGAGTATTGAAATACTTACAAGTATACTACTACAAGTACACGGATATTTGTATACTTACTACATAAAATATACTTAACTTAAGTATACTTAATGAAATAAACTTGAAATATACTATTATTTTGGTGAGGGTTTACAAGTCAATACGGACATAAAATAGCTGAAGAAAAAAAACAAGGAATACTTATTTCACAGACATAACACCAAACAAAGAAAATATCAGAAAACACCAAACAAAGCAGAATATACCATACACTTTTGCGAGTGGATATCTGACTACACAGTGCCTTATATTAAACTCAAATAACGTCTTTCAATGATCACTAACCTGCCAAACGCAGAAGATAATTACAGCTGTCTTCGACATGATATGCTGTAAACACAACTTTGTTTTCATGGACAAACACAAATGTGCCATAACTCATGGTCGTTGCATACAGACAGTCAATCAGATACGAACGTATTACATCTCAGAACATAAACATCTAGTTGTGTGCACTATGCATCAGTGTAATGTCTGACAGAGCCAGGTTTTCACAACTAAACTACCCCAGTCGTGTTTCGACGGGGGTAACTGATCAAAATCACATCCCGGGGTGTAAAATACTGGGTTTGGTAGGGTAAAAATGTGCATTCAAGAAGCTAAACATCACATTATTGTGTCGCTTTAACCCACGGTTGTTAAAGTAGCCGAGCAACACTGGACAGAGCGTAAATATACTGTAGTATGTACTGCATACTTCAATGCATTCAGCTGAATTTGAGCTGACCTGTTTTTTACATTCTAACAATAATATTTACAGCAAGAAACACGGTTCTCTCAAGAGACAGACTGATGAAGCACGTCAACACAGCAGCTGGAATAACCCTCCATACGAAACACCCTAATCTCTCATCTTTATTTCTAACTTATTTCTAACGAATAATAAAAGAGAAGCTGAGAGCTCTTTTTAAAGAAATATATGAATGCTATGCAACTGAGATGAATTATGAATACAGCAGTATTGTGTGGGTGGACCAGGTGACTAGAGTAACTAAAACATCTCTTATAGTGACAGAAGCTGCTGGTGTACTTCTGTCAGAGAATAAGCAAACATTACGAGTGTAAGGATGAACATACAGTGTTGTAGTCCTGTGAAGCATGTATGTTTTTATCCACATATTCTGTTCATCCTATTCAATCATCTATAAGAGAAATAAAGAGATTTGAAACAGTTTGTTTTTGGACAAGATGACTGGATGCTTTGGTTTTCAGAAAACACCTGACACTGGCACGAGTAAACACTTCTTCACACTCACTTAAATCACGCAGTCAGCCGTTATCACAGAGAACGCTTCGATAATCATTATTGTATGTGACTGAACTGGGTTTAATCCATCAGAACCACTGAGGGTTTCACTCGTGGACATGTGGATAACCAGACTGATTGCACTGATTTCACTAAATGCTGTACAATCTAACACACACACCACGCGCACACACACACACCACGCACACACACATGTACACACACACGTACACACACCACACGCACACGTACACACACCACACGCACACCACACACACGCACATGCACACACCACATCACACACACACACACACACACACACACAACACAGACCACACGCACCACATACACACACGCACACCACACAGACCACACGCACCACATACACACACGCACACCACACAGACCACACGCACCACATACACACACGCACACCACACACACACACAGATCACACGCACCACACACACGCACACAAAGCATCTGTGCTCGACAGTGAATAGATCATTCACTTTTCTTCAGAGCTACAAAAGAACACGGTTCCTTCCTCCCCTGCTGTCCCTCGGGTCTGATTCAATGTCTTTCTCACAATCAACAAGAGAGATCCATCATAAGCAGCATCTCTTTCTCTCTCTGAAACGTGATGTTGTCTACAGGGCAGGAGCAGGTTCCTCTGACCCTAAAAATACAGAACGACATGACAGACTAACAGATACAACACACTATAGACACACAACAAGACACATCAGGACTATAGAAACCAGCAGACAGGGAAACATGCTGTCATTGGAAGAGAGATCAGAAAAAACTCCACTTTCTGAAACAATGCACAAAATATACAGATCACTGAGAAATAATCTCCAGAAAAACTAAACTAAAAATAATGTCCAAGATTCGTGAATACTGTCTATTCAGAAATACAGAGAGATTCATCTACTCTGCTGCCAATATAAATTACAATAAAAGATAACTCAAATCCATTAGACTTAGCATCTGGATCTGATGGGAATGATCAAACAAAGCAGATATTAAATGTGTGGACGTGGGTCACGTCTCTGATTCATCAGGAATCAAGCACTGATAACAGCTATCGACTTTAGAAACGGACATTATTCTGTAGTATAATAAACTCCTGGACTTCATCAGGACACACAGACTCTTAGATTAGATTTTTACTGAATAACATGCTGCTCAAATTACAAGCTAAATGTTTGCATGCTTTATGAACTTCATTGGATTCAGCCTGTCACCAAGGATTATTTTACAAACATTTAGAAAATAGATTAAGAATTAAAACCTACAACCTCATTAAATCAATGTACACTGAAAGTAAATGTAAGCGACATCTTTTCCAAAAGCGTGAGACAATCAGACATTATTCATCATCTACAACCTGACATCAGTCTGGAATGATCTGCAGCCGCTGGCGTCACTTAAATCAAGCGTCTGCTCTATATCTACACATAATGCATGCAGGAAAACATTCACAAATTATGAAAATACATAAATGAGCAGTCAAATTCTGGAAGCATTTAAACCCCCTCTCACGTCATTCTCCTCCCGCTTACATCTTTATTAGTGCTTTGTTGTTATTTGTGTGCATACGTGTATGTATTTATATTTAATGTTTTGGGCAATAAACCTCCTTATTTACCTCCTCCTTATGAGAGAGAGAGAGAGAGAGAGAGACAGAGAGAGAGAGATAGAGAGAGAGAGAGAGAGAGAGAGAGAGAGAGAGAGAGAGAGAGAGAGACAGAGAGAGATAGAGAGACAGAGAGAGAGAGAGAGAGAGAGAGACAGAGAGAGAGAGAGAGAGAGAGAGAGAGAGAGAGAGAGAGAGAGAGAGAGATAGAGCAAGATGGAAAGCGAGAGAGAGAGATTGAACCAGAGTTGGAGGAGCCACATTGTGTCAGTGTCTGCGGAGAGCAGGAGGGGGAGATGCAAGCACGCACACACACACACCTCATTAACACACATATGGAAAGAGAGAGCGAGACTGGATTCCAGCATTATTCCTGATGCGGTGTGGCTCAGAGCGGAGACCGGAGCAGCGATGCACAGCTGAAGCAGATCTGAGGTGGACACATCGAATCCGACTGCGTCTGCATTCACAGGACAAAGCAGCAAACAGACATGAACCACTGGAGCGATCACCAGCACCCCCGACGGGTGAGCCGACTTTCATCTAGAATAACATGCCTGCTCTTGCTGTAAGTTTTTAGTCTGAAGCACAAAAAAAATGAGCTTAGCTTTAGTCTGATTTTGTTCTCCTTTGCTGAAATCAAAATCCCCTTTGGAGACGTCTACAGCAGCCTTCTCTGCACACTCCAAACTTCAGTGGATTGCATCCGAGGCATTAGGGATTTGGGGCTGTGATGTGAAGAGACATGCCTGACCGCAGGACATCACATAACCAGGGGAGGTCTGTGTGTGTTTGATGTCCCTTTAAATGTGGATTACTGTCCTAATCTAGTCCACAGCTCGTTGTTACGATGAACTTCATAAGGAGAAGGTAGGTGTCCAGTCAGTTTATACATTGTCTTTGAAATGTCATTTTTAGAGAGTGCATTAAATTCACCTGTAGATGTACAGTGGTGGTCAAAAGTATAAGAACACTAGTATTTGTATTATTTTAAAATCTGATCATCATCAGTCTGCCTGGAACGGTATGAAGAAACAGAACAAACTGAGACAGACTAAATCCAGTAGAAGACATTTCAAGAAACCTCCTGCAAAGCAAACTCTGCACAAGTGCACAAAGGACAAAAGCTGCTTTAAACACAAAGATGATCACAACAAATGTTGATTTAATATAGTTCATAGAATTTAATTGAAACAGAAAATCTATTTTCGACCGCATCCTCGTTTTACATCTTAAAGTGCATAAAGCTTTTAACAGACTGTCACTCCAGACAGACTGATGATGATCCGATCTCAAATATCTCACTGCATTATTACAATTAATGACAAACACTGATATTTCCTACAGACACACTACAGCAAAAGATAGACTTAAAACAGTTTTTTAGCTTGTGAAAATACTAGTTTTCTACACTCCAAAAAATGCTGGGTTAAATACAACCCAGTGCTGGGTTTGTCCATATTTTACCCAGCACTTGGTTGTATTTAACCCAGCATTTTGTTGAGTGTAATCATTTTGGCCACCACTGTATGTGTCCAGCTGATGGCCACAAAACAAGACCTTTTTACTGCAGCTTTGAAGATCTGGAAAGAGTGGCCAAAATACTGTACGACTAGAAATTCTTGAAGATGGAACTTTTTCACATTTCGTCGTCATAGTTGGGTTAACTTCAAAAGCAGTGAATGCTCAAATAGTAGTGTGCTCAAATAGCAAAAGAAAACTAAAGATAGCATTTTCATGAATTTCAAAAAAATGGACAAATTGAGAGATGGAAATGGTAGTCAGAAGAGAGAACAATGTCCCATCCTTCCCATAGACGCTGCATTAGAAACACCCTCGCATTAGCCTTAACCAGTTGTTTTTTTGATGCAAAGGTGATATAATACAAAGTATGGTGTTATAAATGTACACTCATTTTGGCTTCACTTTATTTTGATGGTTTCTTTAACACATCCAATTGACTATAAGTGTCATTGCACCTACATGTATACTAACTCTCATTAAAGTGTTAGTAGAGTATTAGTAGTAGGTTAGGGTTAGAATAAGCTGACATGTACTTGCAAAGTTACTTATAGTCAATAGAATGTCTGCTAGGACAATATCAAAATAAAGAGTTAGCAGATATTAATCAGACAGTCCACTAATACTTTGATGAGCGTTAGTTGACATGTAGGTGTAAAGTTACTAGAATGCTCAAAAGGGACCATCAAAATAAAGTGCTACCCACATTTAGTTTTTATCAAAATATAATATATATTGTGAAAAGGATCCATTGTACCTAATACCATATTGGCTTCAATGGTTTGCGCATATTGGGACTTGCATCTTGGTGATCGATGTATTTTGTTTGTGTCCAGCTAGTGAATCCTGAGCTCCATGGGAGCAGCATCGAGGAGCAGAAGACTCTGAGTCCTCTTGGTTCAGGATGGTGCCACCGCCTTCCACCAATAAGTCACACGTTTGCTTGTCCACCATCGTGATCATGAGCAGCATGGCGCTGATGGACGCCTACCTGGTGGAGCAGAACCACGGCCCGCGGAAGATCGGCATCTGCATCATGGTGACGGTGGGAGACCTCTGCTTTCTCATCGTGCTGCGATACGTGGCGGTGTGGGTCGGGGCCGAAGTGAGGACGGCAAAACGAGGCTACGCCATGATACTTTGGTTCCTTTACATCTTTGTCTTGGAGATTAAAGTGTATTTTGTTTACCAGAACTACAAGGCTGACCGTAAGAGCCTGGACGCATTGGCTCGGAAAGCTCTGACGCTCCTGCTCTCCGTCAGTATTCCCGTGCTGTTCGTGATCCTAGTCGCTATCGACCACATGGAGTACGTGAAGGCTTTCAAGAAGAAGGAGGAGATCAGAAACCGTTTGTTCTGGGTGGTGGTGGATCTGCTGGACGTTCTGGACATCCAGGCCAACCTGTGGGAGCCACAGAAGAAAGGCCTTCCGCTCTGGGCCGAGGGACTGATGTTTTTCTACTGCTATATTCTTCTTTTAGTGCTGCCCTGTGTGTCTCTGAGTGAGATCAGCATGCAGGGCATCAACATCAGTCCTCACAAGATGATGCTCTACCCCATTCTGAGTTTGGTGACTATTAACATCGTCACTCTCTTCATCCGTGGAGGGAATATGCTCCTCTATAAGGACAACAGAGTGTCTGGGATACTCATGGCCAAGAACATCCTCGCCATCGTTCTGAAGACGTGCAGCTTTGTGCAGTACAGGAGACAGTTGCAGAGCGCCCCGCCTGGGTTTGGAGTGGAATTACAGAAGAACTCGGGTCGATCCGGTCAGACTCCTCCACAGGGGGCGCCCGAGGTCACCAGGTGTGAACATACGTGACCCGGAATCTGGAGGATACCTGCACAAGGAAACGCACATCTCTGATGAAACCATGTGGATGTAAGCTACATCTGAGAGAAATACAAGTGGAGCATAATGGAATGAAGGTAGTAGAGCCGACCGATATGGTTTTTTGGGGGGGCCGATATGATACCAACAATTCATCTGCGTTATTTGTTCATTTTGGCAGCATATTCACTGATACAATATATTGCAAAAAGTATTGGCACCCCCTTCTAATGAAAGGTTTGACTACTTTAGTAATTTCCATGAGTGTAAATCTTAATGTTTAAGCATATAATGATATTCTAGGGAATCTAATGTTATAGCAACAGTTTGGACAGAACCCTTTTCTATTCTAACATGACAGTGTCTCTGTGTATAAGACAAGAATCAAAGAGAAATGATGATTCAGTCAGTGTGGAAGAACTTGACTGGTCTGCAGAAAGCAGCTGAACACCTCTGGTGTGACTTTAAATGAGCCACAAACTCATCTCCAAACACCAATACTTTTGGCAATATAGTGTATCTGCGACAGGCTCATATCGGCAAAACAATATATCGGTCGGGCTCATATACATTGCATACTATGCCAGCTTTCTATGTCATTGGACAAACTCCAAATTTTAAAATGGTCATGCTCATCTAGGGTCCAGGTTCGGCTGGTTACTTTGGTCCAGTTTGGTCCTGCTGGTAGATGTGCAATACACATCTGATGGCATGCATCGATTCTTAAACACCGCGTGTAGAAACTCAAGGTAGAAGTTTCACCAGAGACTGATGATTTCTGGAGGCTCTTGACTTGGTATTTGTCTCGTCTGCTGATGTCACAGCTCAGGATAGTGACTAGTGAAGAGTTGGGAATGCTTTGAGACACAGGTCTAGTGAAAATGATTCAGCAAACTACAGTTATTTAAACAAAAAGATTGTGTCACACTGGTGCACTGCTATAAAAACCAAACAGGACACAGTACACTCATAACTCGTAAAATAGTTAAGTTTTCTCAAGAGATCAGGGCTGCGTTTTCCCAAAAGCATTTTAAGCTTAAGTTGATCATAGCTCCACTGGTTTCAATGGGCCTACGATGTACTTAAGCTTACGATGCTTTTTGGGAAACGCAGCCAATGTTGGTCTGTCCAGGAGTATGATTGTAAACAATTTCAAACACAGTTTGATCAGAAATAGTGTTGTACAAGCGTAACAGACACCGTTATTTTGAGAAGATCAAAGAACCTGCCTCATAAATATGACCCTGGAGCACAAAAGATGTCATAAGCAGCACGGGTATATTTGTAAAAAATAGCCAACAGTACATTGTATGGGTCAAAATTATACATTTTTATTTTATACCAAAAATTATTAGGATATTAAGATCATGTTCCATGAAGATATTTTGTAAATTTCCTACCATAAACTTAATTTTTGATTAGTAATATGCATGGCTAAGAACTTATTTAGAAAATCACCTTTAAAGTTGTTCAAATTATGTAGATTTTTTTGCACCCTCAGATTTTCAAATATTGTCCAAACCATACATCAATGGAAATATTATTTATTCAGCTTATGTATAAATCTCAGTTTCGAAAAATTGACCCTTAAGACTGGTTTTGTGCTCCAGGGTCACATATGGAATGTTTAATCATTAATCAAACACATTATGAGATTTATAGAGATCATAACATTTGGATCAAAAGAAAAAAAACAATTGTAATTCATTTGTGTATTAATTTTCTAATCATGCAATATGATAAAAGATGAATAAAATGAATAGGAACAAAAAAACACTAAAGCAAGAAATGTCCTTTAAGTAGAAAAATGTGAATTAGCTTTTTTATGGGATGCTTTGATAAAGAGTTGTGTGTTTGTTACAGCATGTTTTTCTCAGGTCAGGCACACAAATGTACTGATTAGACTGAAGATAGAGTATATAATCATGTCCTAATTACAACTCTGATGAGGGGTTTTAATTAAACAGTGCTACCAGTGATTCTCCTCTCTTCATTTTATTCTCCAATTAGCCGCTATCTAATTGCAAATGTAGTTCCTTTTTGCCAACACCATTTATCTGCAAATGCCCTTTTAACACCTTGCCCGATCTGCTTAGTTTTCAATGAATGTTCAGTGAAAGACAAACTATTGTAGTACGCTACTGTTGCAGATGATGTTTAATTTGATCATGTTCGATATTGAATGTACTGCTGTGTGAATAACTTCCAACAGATGAAGAAAACACACTGCCCTAACAAGCCGGTTACTGCTCATGCATTTGCGTACCTGACATGTAATGGAAGAAGCTGCCCGAGATTCACTTTAACACAATCCTGGGAAACTGAAGCGTCTCAGAACACTGTGTTAAAGATGCAAAGCCCTGGAAGAGAAAATAACGTCACTTTAAAGTCTACATGAAACAGCATTCATGCCTCTTTTACCTTCACGATCGGATGTATTTAGTGATTTTATCCATTATATAGTAAATGTATATTTCATGTTAACGTTTGATTGGATTGAGAAAGGTTTGGTGTTGACTTGTTTTTGTGTATTTCTCTAGTATTGGTGTATGTGCGTGTTTCTTCATCAGGATGTTCAATGGTGGTAATTTTCTCAGGTTATGTTTGTAACCACTAAAATAAATGATGACTGAGACTTCTTATTGATGTTATATGAAAGCATGCATTGAACAAAGGGTTAAGGTTAGGCTCACCTTTCTATAGGAATATTTCATGCATCAATTTGTTGTGCTGTTTACACGTCAATGTCTAATTTTGCATGCATTTTCTGTTTGAAATCAGCCATTGACTTCCATTGATTGATAATGTGTGTGCAGAGCATGCTGGGATATTGAGACAAACAAACAGAGTTTTAACTGATCGGCTCCTCATATTCTTTCAATGTATATTCTTCCCAAGTCTAAACCCTGCCCGATGTTAGGTGCAAAATTCATCCTCGGAAGAGGCTTCTACAATATCTGATTTAACAATGTGACTCTGCTTTGCTGCATTTTGTGCAGTGAGATGATTTCAGTCAGTCCCAATTCACACGTGCATGAGGTGAGATCAGATAAGAAGGCTATTGAGATTAAAATTTATTTACAGTGAGATTGGTTTATTTAATCTATTTGTACTTTTTAGAGCTTGACACGCGCAGCCCAGGTTGGTTTAGTGAATAAAGACACATTCTTTATCTTGAAGTAGGGCTGCACAGGTAATAAATATTTTCTCAAATCAAATTTTAGATAGCAAGTGCGAAAAGTTGAAAGCTGATGGATGGATTTTGCATATCAAATACAAATAAAATATAAGTAAAATAGATTTACATTGTATTTAAATAAAATTGCCTCTAAAATCGTTCAAATGTCTGTAAAACAAACAAAACAAAAATCTGAGAGTACACCTATGAATTAGATTAGCAGTGAAACGTCATCAGGTGTTGAGAAGCACTGCATTGGATGCTTACAGGATAGCATTACATACTGTATGGTTCCTCATCCTCCAAAATACTTTGCTCATAGCTCATGAAAACTCAAAAGTCATTAAAGTTAATTGTGAACAGTGCTTGGATGAAGGTTTAGGGATGTTCCCTGAGGGAGGTGTTCCAATATCTATCACACTGGCTTAGTTTATGCAAATAATTCGAGTCAAAAGATGGTCTGGCTGTGTTTCGTGGCTCTCTCGTGTAATGAAAGACGATGGCGAGGCGAGACATGTTCGTAATTGTTTAAAGCAATCGATTTCCTTCTGCTCAGTCAGTTTCTCTTATCTGCTTCTGGTCTCTAAAAGCCACATTATCTCCGAAGGGCTTGTGTGTCATAAACTTTATGTGCTGTTGTTCCACATTCTGCACAGGAATGGCACATTTCAGCTCTTCCATTTATTATGTATTGTGGTGTGAAGCAATCTTTATCAATCAAATAGAAACAAAACGTCATTCCTATAAGACTGTATGGCCACATTTTAATAGTTAAGAGAAATTGGACAGGAGTGACATGGATTACTGCTTTATTAGAGTGATTAAACTCTGATAGACGTATAGTAGCCCTCATTATTCCCAGGTGATGGAAATAAAGTCACACACGTTAAGAGTAGCAGCGAGAACGAATAAAGACTAACAAATTGAACATTATAGATTAATGTATTAGCATTTTGTTGCAGTAAAACATATATAACTAAGATAAATACACGAGAGAAAATACAGAAATGAGACGCAAATAACATGCAAGCAGCTCGGATCTGTTGATCATAGATGAAATAAAAGAGAAATCTTTGAGTTCAGATTGAGATCTTCAATGCTCGATGAGATGAGATAAAGCTGCTCTTCAATGTAAACTCATTAAACTATGTTTCTGCTCTATAGGACTAACTATAGGTTTGTAATTGAATTTCATTGATTCATTGTATAACCAACCATTGATGGCTGCTGCTTGACCATGTAGATATAAAGACAATAAATCATTTAGTATATTTTCCTCTGGACATGCTCACGTAATGGCGTCTGACCAGTGCTTTTCATCTTTGAAGAGAGAATCGATTTGAGCCTTTCACAGGTCTGCCCTTTATCACAAGTGCTGTTGCCATAGAAACACATACGTTATAATTCTCACCATCAGTTTACATGAACCTGATATTATGAGGCATGGCATAAATGCATGATGAAGATGCGTCACGGTCAGTTACAACAAAGCAGAAATGTAGCTGGTTCCAGCCACAGCACTTTTATTAAAACTCAAAACTTTGCACTTTTTATCTTATTATAGGTCAAATGTACAATTATCGAGTCAAGTTTATTATACAGCGATTTTCACAAGGCAGCTTCGAAGAAAACCGTTCTTAAACCCAGGTATCAAATTTAGGTCATAAAACATGGGAATAATTTTCTATATGTTTCTAGAACAATAATGTCCAGTTTTCTTGTCATGATTATAACATTACATTCTGCTCACCCAAAATATTATGTTATCTAACGTTATAAATGTTTCTTACAATGTTCATCAGTTACAAATAACATCATACGGACGTTCAGAGAATGTCGTTCTGAGAACATTTTACTCTACATGTTAATAAAGTTATATGAACACTACATTTATCATAACATGTATATCACTTTTTAAAAGCATTAGTGAATGTCGTGAGAGCGCTCCCGGTCACAAAAGATACGTCAGAAGGGAAAAGTGAACTTATCAAAAGTGAAGCAACTCAAAAAAGGCTTGATTCTGTTCTAAATGTGTCATAAAGACGACGCATGCATCATACATAAATATGATTTGCATCAACACTGAGAAGACTGAGCTTTGTAAAGGAAGGTTCTGGACGGATCCAGTGCTAGAGAGAAGACGAACTGGATCAGATCACATGCATCTCTCTGTAAACGGGTCTCAGGATCACAATCCTGAACACATCAATGCACCGACTTCACAAGAATTCAGGCTTTTGTTTTAGGATTTGTACAAATCTTGAATCTGACATGATTTTAGTGGTTATACTGGGAATTGTATTGGTTTAAAAGGAAACTCTACCGGTAATTGCCATATTAAAACCAATAATTCCTAATGAAAAGAGTGAAAACACATCACTAGTAGTAATCATAAACAGTCTGTTTTCATAAAGGAGCTCGAAGGAACCTCCCTCACTAATAAACTCATTTATCATTTATCATTGGTAGACGCTGTGTATCAGAGTTTCTTTATTTCGTACCCGTAGGTAAATTAGTTTCCAATGAATAAGTTCAGGCACAGATGCAATAAAATAATACAGTACAAAATACCACACCATTAGACAATAAAAACATAAACACCTCCCCTTAGATCATCTTATTACTGTTTATGTGATTAATCACTGCAGGAACAAAGCTATTCTTGCATCGTTTCGTTGTGCAAAGCGGTACTCTCAGCCGTCGATTAGACGGAAGATACTGGAACTCATAATACAAGGGATGGAGCCTATCACTTAAGATTGAAGCTCACACTCGCTGTACCTGCCTAATATACAGCCAAGCAGGGGTAAGTGACGGCTCCCTAATCAACCTACTGGCCTGGTGTCGTTTTGTGAGCACTTAGAGTTTATATGCTCTTCATGATGAATCACTTTTCTGAATTCCTCATTTGCAAATCAGTTTGGATCTGCTAAATGAGTAAATGTTGAATGCAAACTATGTCAATACACACGTTTTATTCAAATACAAATGCATGCAATATGGCAAACCTTTAAACTGCAGAGAAAAAAACTATTTACAAGCAGCCCAAATCCTCGGAAAACCACCCAACTGCTAGAAACCATTGAGTGATTGAGGTTTAAATGGTTAGCCGTTGATGGTTTGTAATGCATTAGTAGTTGAAAACATTAGAACGTCTGTGATGCTTTCTCTTGTTTATGCAGGGTTTGATTGCAAAAGATCAAATCTCATCAAATCAGACACCTCCCTTATTACCTTCTCCACAGAAACATTGAATAAAGCAGGTTTTCTTTACGCTATTGATCGAAGCTCCAGGGAAATTATCTTCCTGAGTGTTTGGGAACAACTTGCGTGGCTGTAAATTCTCCCGTACGCTATAAATATAAAAGAGAGACACGTGTTTAACAGAGGACGAACAAAAGCCAGAGTGATTCATTCACTGATTCAAGATCATTCTTGGCGCATGAAGGCACGCTTTGAAGCTGCAAAAGTGCTTTAGACGTGAGGGCTGGAGGAAGACATGGATATTTTTAGAGGGACTAATTCTTCTCTTTGTGTCGTGTTATTACAGAGGATTTTACGCAAATGCAATGAGATGCACTTCAAGAGCCACTAAAACCCATGACGCCTTCCAGAGAGGCTCGAGGAAGCAGCAAAGCCCTTAAATATACTATATTAAAAAGTAAATTAAAAGAAGAAACCACAGGGGTTTGGGAGATACTGAGGCTCATGTTCTCCTCTTCACACGTATTGAAGTAAATGAGGGCTGTTGGGAATAGTGTAAGTGAAAACACAGAACTACACACCGCAGTATCGTCTTTAAGGACGACGCAATGTCAAAGCTTTACAAGCTGTTCGAATCATCATATCTGCTCTTGTGAACAAGGCTATGAGTGGGAGGTTACAGATACTAAATGATTGTTTATCAAATATTCATCTCACGTCAATGAGTTGTTTCTCAAATCAGTCATGTGAGCTGAAGAGCTATGTCGGAGAGGCTCGAAACTTAGCTGAACTAATACAGATGTTAAGGTTACAATGTGGATAAAGTTGCTCTTGAAATGCGATAATAATAAAACCCGAAGACTGTGAGAGACAGAAAGCCTCAGCTCTGCTATCACACTCCCTCTCTAGCTGATTCAATAAGCTTCATATAGATAGCATGGTCACATTTTCACCCTCATATCGTATTTTGGCAGCTGTTTGGCACAGAACGTGGTCCACAGCCAGAGGTTTATCTTCAACGGCTCATTACTAATGCTGTTTTTCTTGCTGCTAAACATCGATACGCCGCTGCTTTCCGTGAGTGAACGGTTCATTACCTGACTCTTGGTCAGCTTCGGTCAACACGTGAGTCTCTCTCTTCTCAAATCTTTCACCATGACGTGTCTGCAGGAATAGAGCGTCGTCATACTAAAAGCACTACTGCAAGAAAAGATCATGCTGTCATTTATCTCATTCCAAACCTGTATGAGACTCTTTCTTATGTGGAAGACTAAGGATTTGATTGATGAGAGGCTAATGAGAGGGAAGAGGGGGGGGGGATAAAAAGCTCATTTTTGGCTGATCTATCCCTTTAAGGAGAAACAGCTGATGTACATACAATTCATGTGTTTTTATCTTGCATAGTTTGCATCATAACTTTTTTAAATTCTACGATTTTAATCAGGAAACAGATTTTCATTGAAGTCTTTGGGACCACTTTATTTCTTAGAAACGGCAACTGACTGTTTGGCTTTTATACCAGATTAACAGAAAAATGCTTACTGTATATCAATATGAATATTTTATTTGACCTTTTCCACATTCTTTACGATTGCCTTAAATCCGTCAATAGATACAGTCAAACCAAGACACCAGATATATTTTTACTAGCGAATGCTGGACATCATATTTCATTTATGTAAGTGAGGATAGCAAAATAAAGCAAACTGTGACATATTAATGCAAAAATCTTCATACAGTGGACTAGCAGTAAAATTTGGGAGCAAAAATTATTCAGACACTTTGAGCTGATCATGTTTTGCTGAAGTGATTTTCTTTAATTGCTAATGTGATCTTTTAATACCACAGACTGAACTAAATGAAGCATTGCTTGGGGATTGGAGCTAAATTGGTTTTATCTAATTGTGTTCTTAAATTTAACATCTGACAGCTAGTAAACCCAATTCATAACATAGCTTTCCATCAAAGTTATTACCAAGATGAATTTGGTCTGACACAGTTGAATATAGCGAATAAACTGTGATATAATGTGAGAAATGTAGAAGTTGTCTGAATAAATTATTCCATGAACAAGGTGCATAATAGTCAAATGCGGTTTTCACAGATCTGTCAAAATCCGGATTACATTAAAAAGCAACCGCTCGGAGGAACGTAGCTCCTAACTACCAGAGCAAAAACAGAAGATTCAATGTGAGCTGATGTCATTTATCAAAAGATTTATTAATATCCCAAAACCAGGCTATGAAAAGTTTCAACTACATGGATGATGAGTCAAGAACAGAGAGGTAAACACATTATCCAGCTACCTGATGTCAATGAAAGTATCTGCACTCTTCAAATGAAATGTCACAAATCAATCTTCTGTGCTGAAGCTCCTCTCGTTCAATGTGTTTTAGGATCGAAATCAATTACTTCTGAATCATGTTTCATTACGGCGGCACCGCAGCGCTGTCGGGATGCTCCGCGGCCCCAGACGCATCGGCCCCGGGTGTTAAACGCTCCTGAGGGCCGTCAGATTGTGTGGTGATGGACTGGTTCTGAAAGAGGACGATGAATCTGTCCGGGGCCCAGTGGCTGATTTAACCCTGCGTGTAAATCACAGAACGAAGCGCGCCAGTGACCAGCATCGTTTTGATCCAGCCACAAATCACAGCGCTCGGCCGCAGGGAGACGTCAGTCATAAAGCGCTGTTCCTGCCCCGGCGCTCCAGAATAATCAGGTTTATCACCGCTGTTACCCAGCATACATCTGCCTGTTAAAGCTCAGTGTCGGTCAGGATCCTCAAACGCAGCGATCCACCCACAAATTACTTTTTAAATCCTGTCTTAACACTCCTCTGTTGTGTTTGGTTTTTAGTCTGCAAACCCGTCCGCTTGTGTGTTGGGTGAATGTTTGTTCTTGTGCTTTACCTGATGTCTTTGTTGAGCAGTTGGGCCAACATTTGTTTTTTATCGGCCTTTGAATAAACTGGTTTTTATATAAACCTTATAAAGTGATTTAAAGGATAGCTTTCAAATAAAAGGGTTTCAATCTGGGGGAATTTTAAGAAAAGAAAAACGTTTTAACAATTTTCTTTAAGACAATGACAATTATTTAAGTTTGGGTACAATTATTCGTTTATTATTTAAAGTACACTATTAAAAATGTATCGCTATTTTACATGAAATTCCTGGCAATTAATTGCCGTGAATTTACAGCAAGTAATATATAGGTAATGTACTTTTTTTAATACAATAAAGTACTGAATTTACACAACAGTGCCACTGTGATTATGGTAGCATTATTACAATAAAATGCTGTAATTTAGCATAATTTACTGTATATTTACTGCAACTCAGTTGCCAGGAATTTCCTGTAATTTTCCAGAAGAGAATTACAATGTAATATTGTAATTCATAGTATTCATATGGCGTTAGTAATGTGAACTTATATCATTTTAGTCCACTGAGAAGGAATAATTCTCAGTATAAAACTGCAAACACTTTAGTTAACTAAAAGTAAGCCTTTAACTCAAATCGTTGCAGTTCATCATCAGCTATAGCACACATGCATGTGCTGAAGTATTTAACTAAACGATCATCGCTGCTTAAGCAACTGCACAATCAGTGGTGGTCAGTAACGAAGTACAACTACTTCGTTACTGTACTTAAGTACATTTTTCAAGTATCTGTACTTTACTGGAGTAGTTTTATTTTGAGTAACTTTTACTTTTACTTCACTACATTCCAAAGCATAAGATCGTACTTTTTACTTCACTACATTTCATAAAACGTATCGTTACTTCTTATAATACATCACGTGCTCCGAGACGCAGAAGCGGTGTCTGATTCATGAACAAACTGATTGTTTTCAATGAACCTGTTCAATCGGTTCGCAAATCGCCACAAACGATTCATTCACGAATTGCAATGATCCGATTGCAGCTGTTCTCAAGTCGAAAACTCACTGATTCAAATGATCCGTTTAGAGCGAGTCTTCTTCAGTGAACTGAACTCACAAGTAAAGAACCGGAGATCTTGTGAGCGCTACTGATGCTGTGAAAAGTAACGTTACTAATGTCGAATTTTAGGATTCATTATTGTAACTGAAAATAATATTTAGGTCAAAACTGTCAGTTGTTTGTGAACTAAATCTGCTGTAAAGGGTGATCTATTTAAGCCCACTGAAATGCTTGAATGCAGACAGACAACATCAGTGTCTCTAACGTTATGTTTTAGGTCAAAACAAAACATTAAAATAACACCGATTAAATAAAATAACTGATGCTCGTGTAACGGATGTATACCAGTAAGGGCTAACGTTATGTGTAAACCTCACTCCCCTCACCTCAAAAAGAGGCGCCTAGCGACTGATGCAAGAGGCTGTAGCCTTTGGCGTTCCTTGTTAGAGCGCCCGCCTCCCCGCCGGAATCCCGGGTTCGCGACCCGCTGGAGCAAGAACGAGTTAGGATGGTGTGGACCCGGGGAGATACACACGTTCATATTCCCGCTGCTGTAACGTTAGCAGTTTTATTAAAATGCTATGCATTTAGACCTATGTGACGCCTGTTTTATATTGTTTATCAACAGTATACATTTTATATTGTTTAGATCAACTAGCCGAGTAGACAGATATGAATGTTTATTCATAACCATACTGAAAATAAGTAAATATTGTTAGCTGATGCTAACTGTCTAGCTAACAAGCTTGCTGATGCTAAGTTGAGGAAATGTTTAGATATAAAGTCCAAATATCTTTATGCAGCCACCTAGATAGATTCCATCTGAGGGAAAAGAAAGGATGTGATGTTCAGAACATAGTAACTACAGTAATTATCAGAGTGGGAAGTGATGCCCTCCGGGGCATTGGGCCAGGGTGTTTACACCACAGACAAGGGTTTGAGAAGAAAAAAAAATAATTATGAAAATATAATTAGATTTTCCTTAAAATGTTCTTCCTAATTTCAGGCCTAATTCTCATGTCATATATAACTGACGTTCTGCAAAACAACAAGTTCTAAAACACTTTTTTCTTCCTGGTGAAGATTAGATGGTGAAATCTGTTTTCTCTCAGGTACATGGCAGTGTAAGCTTCACAGCGAACATTACTACATCACTCTCATCAACGTAGTCCATATCAACAAAATATATATCTTGACTCTATATAGTGGGTATTTTGGGAAAAACCCAGGTATTTTGGGCAGTAGGATTATAAAAATATGTGCTAATATAAAATTAAATAAAGTAGTCTATATAAAATTGCAAAATAAATCTGTCTATCAGTACTTTTTTACTTAAGTACATAAAAAATTGAGTACTTTTGTACTTTCACTCGAGTAAAATTGAAAAAGCAGTACTTTTACTTTTACTGGAGTAATATTTTAGTATACGTATCTGTACTTTTACTCAAGTACTTGATCTGTGTACTTTGACCACCACTGTGCACAATTACTGTCTTTAAATAAAGCAGCAGAACATCAGTGTTTGTGGCTCATCATTGACTCTACTCTCCAGCACAATGATGATCCACAGAAACACATTAATACAGTTCATATTCATATTTACTCTCCTTATCAGTTCACGACTTTGTGGACCATCACTAATATTTCAGTAAAAATTACTTTTTGGGGGTTTGGTTAATCTAACTGTTACGTTTTACAGTAAATTGCTGTTTTTCTTTCTTTGAATTAACGGTAATCTACTGTCAGCATGGTTTCCAGACAGTTTTTCGCCATAAATTAATTACAGTTTATTGCTATTAAATTAAATTTCATGCCCTTTAACCCTTTAAACCCTGAAACAAAATCCTCAGTTTTAAATGAACACTTATAATTTGTGCACACTACAGAGTGTTAGAGTAACACTGAATCGATGTTGGCGTTAATGAGATAATTATGTGATTAATTAAGTGATGATTGAACGTTAGTGTTCAACAGATGCTGTTAACAAGCAGAATCTCTGAATGAAAGAGAAACACAAAATTACAAATGACTTCAGACACACAGCCTTCGATTAAATCAACTGAAATAAAGACATTATATCTCTCAAGATCTGATTCTAAACAACTCCTAAATCAGCATTACCAGCTTCACATTGCTAACCAGACTGATGCTATCACTGTTAGACGTCTACAGAAGTGCTTATTGAGAATTAACAGAGATTTAGGTATTGTTGATATTCTTTTGTTTTTTGGCACTACCATGATGGAGATCAGTGTTCCCTTTTATCTTTTTAACATTAACTTTACTTTGGCTACACGTTTAAAAAACATTTGTGACCCTGGACCACAAAACGTCTCAGGTTACGTATGTAACCATGGTTCCCCGAGTGGGGAACGAGACACTGCGTCCCCTAGGGGTTGCTATGGGGAACGTCGTCAGCGTGACCCGTGCCTGAAGCGCCGGTAGTGACGTCATAGGCTGTCGCCGGCCAACAGGTGGTGTTTTTATATGTATGCTTCATACACGGGTCACGCTGACGGCGTTCCCCATAGCGACCCCTAGGGGACGCAGTTCGAAGTTCCCATGAAGGGGAACCAGTCTTAAGTGTCATTTTTTCGAAATTGAGATTTATACATCTCACTGGAAAAAAAATCCATTATTGTTGCTGGTATTTTACTGCATGCAATGTTTAAGATGGTGTTTCGATTATATGTGACCCTAGACCACAAAACCAGGCATAAGTCTCAATTTATTCTGAATAAATAATCTTTCCATTGATGTATGGTTTGGACAATATTTGAAAATCTGGAATCTGAGGGAGCAAAAAAATCTACATATTGAGAAAATCATCTTTAAAGTTGTTCAAATTAAGTTCTTAGCAATGCATACTACTAATCAATAATTAAGTTATATATTTACTAAATATATTCACCGAACATGATCTTAATATCCTAATGATTTTTGGAATAAAATAAAAATCAATAATTTTGACTCATATTATGTATTGTTGGCTATTGCTACAAATATACCCCAGCGACTCAAGACTGGTTTTGTGCTCCGGGGTCACATTTGTTATGGCAAAAAAGAGCCAAGGCAATATTGTAATATTGTTAATTATGTGTTGCTAATAAAATAACCATCATTAAACACTATATTCACTGATTTGTTACAGTGTTTCTTCTCTTACCAAAGTGAGGTTGTAATAACACACTGGAGCAAAGGAATGAGCAGGTTATGCAAGATTACTAAAAACATAAACAACAAATAAAAAGGAAGCTCAAAAGTGTTACGAAACACACACCTCGTGAAACTCAACAATGTGACAATCAACCAAAACAAATAACTGATAAACTCTGAACATTCCTAAACCCACTATAAAAAACAACACAAAAACAAAAGCAAAAACACATAGAAAGATTTAGAGAAAATAAGTGGACAATTCAGTGGCATCATTTATTCATGTCGCAATGCATGCTGGGAGTCATGTGTGAGGTTTGTACTATGGTGGTACCCAGCATGCATTGCAGCATGAAGTTATGACTCACTGTTGTTGAGATTCATATGCTGATTCTTGATGTCTATAGAATTCTTCGTAATAGTTTATTATGCAGTATCATATAGCATATATAATAAAATGATGAAACTAATAAAAAACTGAATGTAACTACCAGAATATGCCGTTTTTTACAGTGTAGTTACAATAATATTACAGGACTGTCCATACATTTCCCATCATGCATTTGCATTTACAGTAAAAACATGAATCTGATGCATTGTTGTAAAATGCATTGTAAAAATGACATAAATTTCTAACCGTGTATCCACCTCAATTAAACGCATATGTTTGTTATGCGCATCTTGGCATCTACTTCAACCTATTTTTATAAGCATTTTTGGGATATTGCATTAAAAAATACTGGATGGAAACATTTATAATGGCACCTGAGCTATTCAATGACAAACATCCCTCCTGATTGTCACCAGACTCATGCAGTCATCATAAGCTACGGTCAGGAACTCAAAAACCATCAAGAGAAGATACTGTAAGAATACAGCTCCCCATGTCTCCCCTTTGACTCACACAGTGCCCTCTAATAGCATCATTTGATATATAATACATACATTTGCTCTCAGCTGAAAGACTGGCAGCCCGTCTCATTCTCATCTGCGTTCTTTTGAAGAGTTTAACATCTGCTGGCATTAATGCATTCAGCAGCTCATTCACCGCTGTTGAGCAAAGACGTGGTTTGAACAGTTCTGCCTCTGTTCAAAAATAAAGTGTACTTGAATGCACTAAAAAAATACTTAAATACAAGTGCATTTGTTTTTGTGCTTAATAAAATTGGACAGCACTTTATTATACAGTCCTGTTACTCATGTACATACTATAATCTTATTTTAGTAATTACAATAAATAGGTACTTACCCTGAACCTAACCCTAACCCATGTAGTTACCTTATATTACCAGTACTCTCTTAGGTAGATAAACACACTGTAAAATAAAGTGCAACCTAAAATTGTAAGTTATATACTATAAATACACTAATTACATGTATATTTCTACTTCAGTAGTACTTCAGTGCAAATGCAAAAGTGATATTTAGATTGATTTTTAGTGCATTGAAATAAATTATTCAACCCCTAAAAAGATACAGAGGACTTTTATTAGTGCATTTCTTAAAAGTCTGCTTTGAATGATAAAAAAAATGAGTTCAATGTTAGTACGCTTGTATATAGCTATCCAAAGCTTAAATTAAATTGATTTGATTTAAAATATATTACAAGTCATTTTTCCCAACTGTGCTACTTAAGTATATTTTAAATAATTAATATCTAAATAATTAAATTGTCCTCATTTGTAAGTCGCTTTGGATAAAATGACTTAATGTAAATGTAAATAAGTGCATGTATGATGAGTATATTTAAAAGCTTTTAAAGATGTGTGGTAACTAAATACAAATTTAGACGTTATGTTGAAAGCACATTTTAGTTCATATTCATGGTGTCCCAAAACAACAGTTGAGTACACTTAGATGATCTTAAGATTATTTTAAGTATTAAATAATCATTTTTAGTATATTATTAGTGCGTGGAAATAGAGCACTTTAAGTAGGTTATGGAAGTGCACTAAAATAAAGAGTATTTTCTGCACC
>CM050429.1:31315999-31353499 GCA_027564155.1 Gymnocypris eckloni scoliostomus | reverse complement strand
CACTGCTGCATGTGTTCTGCTCAAGCCAAATCTGCTGTTTAATTCTGAAGCCATGACGTTCGGTTCGTTAATGCTTCTTGAATGTCAAAGTTGTTTTAAGTATTCAATGAATACTCTAAAATATAAGAAGTGTTTCTCAACTCTGCTCTGTTTCTCCCATCATGCCACGAACAGAAGGATTTTCTTCATTAATTGGATACTAACAGTAGCAGAGTCCTTATAACGAATCCAATAAGAGTCTTTTGCCAGGTCATTAGGATTAATCGGAGTCCACTTCATTAATTATTAAGAGGTCCGCTATGTGATGAAAAGCAATCATTTATTAATCTACATGTGAGAGAAGGGGTTATAGGCTGACATTGACTCATTTATACACATCCAGCACTCTATTATTTTATTCCTCGTCTCAGAAAACAACAGAATATTTCCAGTTACAATGCTTTGACATGTTCCTCAGTGTCTCATGAGATCTGTCTGCATCACGATGCTCCGTTCAAACTCTTATCATGGAAGTCGATTACTGTGGGTATTTCTGAATATCTCACACGAACAAATTCAGCCTTCAGCTTTCTGGGACGGAGTGTGCACGCTTGCATCCTAAGTAGGCTGCGCTTTAGCATGCAGTCCATCTCGTCTTCTGCATTCACTCCGAGGGTCACTCCTGCTGCGCGCGCACATGTTCATGCCTACATTATATCTTAGATCACTTACACACACAGCTACAGTACGTACGGTCTTAAGCCAAAAGTCCATAATCATCTCCGGCTCATGGACAGTTTGTTATTTCTGTCATCAGCACAGTCTGCTTATTTCTGCAGTGCAGTTATATCCATGCGATAGATGGAGAGGGACACTGAAAATTAAGTTTATGCATGTTGGATTTCACACTAAAACTGTAACATTAACTGTAATAATCCAGTAAGATTTCTGTATGCATAAGAAGTTTGAAAACAGACACTATAGAGTCCACACATATTAAATGCATAAGAACTGCAGCAAATCTACCAAACAACTGAATTAATGAGTTAAGGCATGTATGCATGAGAACCCCCCCACACACACACACACACACAATGTAGAGCCCTTTGAGTGCTTAGAGAAGCGCTATATAAAATTATTATTATTACTAATCAAGAACTAATTCTAACTACAGCTTGAGTCATTGAAATCATGTGTGAATAACTCCCAGCTCGACTACATGTTTGTTAATTAATGTATTAATTAAAGACTTAAAGGTCTTGAACTCATGACTAGTGTCATAGTATGCCTCAACTCATCATTAGTTTATATTAAAGTTAAATTTAGGTATTAGTAAATCATTATTCATATACCTGTACTGTTGTTGTAAAGTATTATCTAAGTGGATTACTGCAATTAATGGCAAAATGAATATTTAGAGAATGTATTCTTCTAGCACACTAACAAATATATATCTTTAAACCTTTTCCTGTTGAAAAAAATATAAAAATCACACTCCTTTTGCACAGCACTGTATATTATTATTATTGGTGTGTCATTGATTGGACTTCGGAAATATCATAATCTGAATCTCTTGCAGCTCAGAAACTAGTGTTTGCTGTAACAGATCTCCCAAAACAGAAACAAACATCCTCTACATCTAAATGAATATCCCGCTGAGCACATGGATGGCGACTGAACCTCCGCCAGGAGCTTGATTGACAGGCGATTGGATCAATCATAACGCAGAATCCACAAACAAACCAGACCGAGGCGTCGATTAACGTCAGTGGACTTGAACTTGAAAAATGGCATGTATTGACGTCTTTCCGCGGTTGAAACAAGATACCTTCTGATGTTCATTTATGTTCATTTCATGCTATAACTAGCAAAGAGATGATTGGATCATGTGTGCCACTTAAACAAGGTCAATTTCTCTCCAGAACATAGCAGAATGTTTATGCTTTATTCCTAGTCCCCTGAGGTCACATGATGCTTTGTCATTAAGTCATTATTAACAGATAATTGTTCCCTCCTCTGGAGCTCTCGCGCCATTGGTTCTCACATAAGTCATAATCGAATGCGATGTGAATTTTCTAATATGTAGAATGGAGTGGAAGGGAAGACAAATTTGACAGGTAAAGTATTCCCTTAAAATAAAAACATAGGAGGCTCATGGTAGAAACATCATTAACAAACAGATGTGTTAAAGCGCTCGGATACTAATGAGCTTTAATCATGCCGTTTCTCTACGAGTGGCCATTTATAATCCTCCGCTTGCTGCAACTCTTCAACACACGCATTCTTCTCAAACATCAATGCACACAATGTCATTACAATTTGGCAATATAACAAAGCTACTTAATGCACTTCCAGAGTGCTCAGACCTGGATAAGTAATGTCCGGTGATGCCCTCCGGTCTGGCAGGCCACGCTACTCCTTCAGTTTCCCTCGTTAAAGGCAAACGACTCATCTTGAACCCACACTTAACCATGCCAGAGTCTAATTCAATCAGAAGCCTCTCCTGAAGGATTCATCTCTACGCCGGACGGTGAAGTCAGTGCATAAGAGTCTTCATGTACATACAGTAAGTGATGTTTAGTGACACTTTAAGATGAATGACTCATAAGTAATGCGATGCAAATATAGCATGATGATTTGGGCCCTGTTGTGTTATACAGCTGCTGATGCAACTTAATACTAGCCAACAGATGCACTTGTTAGTCACTAGTTAAGTCAAGTCAGCTTTTATTTAAAACCATACAGATTGTTTCAAAGCAGCTTTACAGTATCAAATAGGAAAATAGTAAAAACACTCAAAGGCAGTTCATCGTTAAATTCAATGATGTCATCATCCAGCTCAGTTTATATGGTATTTGTACCGATATCGCTGGAAATGATCTATCCCCAACTAAGCAAGCCAGAGGAACCAAAACCATCGGTGACCCAATGGAGAGAAAAAAACAAGCTCCAGTTCTCCTCTGGCCAGACGAACCAGCAGATTGTGCAGAGGACTCGTCTGAACTAGAATAACTAAACCAGAGCATCAGCTTTAACAACTACACTTAGTCCATTTCCAAGAGGGGCAATACATACTTCATATCCCTTACTATATATATATATATAGATACACATACATGCATGAAGAAGTCAACAAAAAGAGAGACTCTACATCTAACTGCTCTGATTTGGCAAAATTATAGTCATGAATAAATTCATACTATTAAGCTAGAAATGTCTACCCATCCATTTAACTTCATTGTGAACATGATGACCATCAGTACAAAACAAATACTGTCAAAAACAATGTCAGATTATAAAAGCCACATTCAAATTGGATTACAACGTAATGTGAATCTTCATTTCACCAGTCTTTAAAGTTAATAAAATGTCGATCGTAAAGACCCACGGTGATCATGATCACATCAGTGTTTGGGTTCCAGAGATCCACCGAACTCTTCTCACGCAGGCGTTCAGAGGCTGGCATCATGTACAGTAGATCATAAAGACACGGTGATCATGATCACATCAGTGTTTGGGTTCCAGAGATCCACCGAACTCTTCTCACGCAGGCGTTCAGAGGCTGGCATCATGTACAGTAGATCATAAAGACACACGGTGATCATGATCACATCAGTGTTTGGGCTCCAGAGATCCACCGAACTCTTCTCACGCAGGCGTTCAGAGGCTGGCATCATGTACAGTAGATCGTAAAGGTCACAGTGCTGCAGATAGACACAAATAATTGTTTTCCTCCACTGAAAGGAAAATAATCAATCTTGCGTTTCCAGGGAAAGTGGATTTGACAAAATCCTATTACCAGGGAATTGGCTCGGGACTGAACTTTAAAATAGATTTTTGTATTTTATATTAAAGGCAGATGGAATAGAAATGGTGTGGTTGAGAAAATGCCAGCGTACTTTAATGAGAAGTAGCTTTCTCGTGTGGTTTGAGTGGATAAACGTCAATAGCAGGTCATTAGTGATGTATTCATTAAACTTTCATTACACAATTATTCATTCAGTACATGGCTAGTTGGCCAGTGAAGTAAGGGGAGCGTCTGAGTACAACTCAATACTGCATTGTCCTGAATGATGAACAAAATCTCATGTTTTACAAAGACCTGTAGAAACGCAAACGTTTGTGAGCTTTAGTGAGTCTCTGAAGATCAATATACTGTAGACTACTGTATCGATCATCTATTTCTCCTATAGCAGATGCTAAAGCTTCTTCATGCACTAACTCTCCATATCTTACCTCGAATCAATCTGATTTAGAGACCCGGAGAACCGTTTCAGCTAACAGTAGCCATGTTTATAATGGACAATGGGATCATACGGATTCATGAAAGTGAATATAGTGTTTACATGAACACTAAATAAAGTGATCTGCTTGATTGTGTGTTTATGTATCATAAGCTTCAAATCAGATTTCATCTTTAGACAGGACCACACTGCATGAATAAAGTTTCCTGCTGTTTTCACATACTAACATTCTCCTTCTCTTTGTTTTAAAAAGCAGACGTAATATTGATCTATTTCAGATACTAATCAGGAGACGATGAGCACACAAAGCTTTGTGCATTGATGCTTATATTATTCACACAGTTAAATCGCCCATTCCCATGACCAAACAAGACTGGATGAGCGTATAAAGCAAGGATTGTGGGACGACGCTGACCTGCAGCACTTCACCGATGATGAGCGGAAGACTGGACATAATTTAGATTAAAACCACAGTCATTTATTATATGCAATAACAACAACAGCTCGTTCTGTGCGTCACACGTCATTGCGCCATGCACTAAACTTTTCAGTCTCGGTTTTCAATCCGATCAAGTGTTTACATGTTCTATCAAAAAGACAGAGATGGGTACAAATACATCAAAATGTATTTAAATACAAACACAAAATACAGTGTGGGAAAATGTATTTAAATACGGTATTTTGAAAATACACTAAATACATTTGACATAGTGAAGTAACACTATTAAGGCCTGTTTACACCATATTATTATACAACTATATTAGTGTATACTAAGTATACAATGCAGTTGTGTCATCTGTCACTAAATGCTCTAGCTCTTTAAAGCAGAACTAATTCGATTGGCTGTCAATGTTTTTATCATTCATCATTTTTTTGTGCTGTTATGGTTATAGTTGTGGTGTGCAATCTGCTATTCTCTTAGATTTAGGACACTAGGGGATCTGATCCATGCTTGAGCCCGTCCAGTTCATTTCACAACTGCTCTGTACCGTGTCCAGTGAGGTTCGTTTAACCCATAGACTTTAAAAAACATGGACGTAGTGTCCGTGATGTCACCTGTAGGTTTCTAGAAGAGCATTTTTGAAGCTCAAAGTAAGTGGAAAAACACTGCTGTTCTTGTGAAGGGAGAGTAAGGCAAGGCAAGGCAAGTTTATTTATATAGCACATTTCATACACAGTGGTAATTCAAAGTGCTTTACATAAAAAGTGAAATAATCATTCACAGCAATAAAAACAAGGAGTTAAAAATAATAAAACAAGGAATTTTAAAATGATATAGAAATTGATTTAAAATGAAATTTAAAACAGTTAAATAGAAAAGGATTATACATAAAATAATGCAGTCAGTTCGGACGTAGCACAGCGCTCATTCAACAAATGCACAGCTAAATAGATGAGTTTTGAGTCTGGATTTAAATGTTTCTAATGTTTTAGCACATCTGATCTCTTCTGGAAGCTGGTTCCAGCTGGCATAATAGCTAAGCGGACTCCCTTGTTTTGTGTGAACCCTTGGTATTTCTAACTGACTCGATCCTAATGATCTGAGTGGTCTGTTAGGTTTATATTCAGTGAGCATATCTGCCATATATTTAGGTCCTAGACCATTGAGTGACTTATAAACGAGTAGAAGTACTTTAAAATCGATCCTAAATGTAACTGGAAGCCAGTGTAAGGACCTGAGGACTGGTGTGATGTGTTCAGATGTTCTGGTTCTAGTCAGAATCCTGGCAGCAGCGTTCTGGATGAGCTGCAGCTGTCTAATGCTCTTCTTTGGAAGGAGACCATTACAATAATCCACCCTGCTGGTGATAAAGGCATGAACAAGTTTCTCCAAGTCATGACTGGAAACAAAACATCTAATACTTGCAATGTTTTTGAGATGATAGTATGCTGATTTAGTTACTGCTTTGACATGACTACTAAAGCTAAGGTCTGTCTCTAGAATCACCCCAAGATTTCTGACTTGATTTTTAGTTGTTTGACCCCTAGAGTCAAGGTATGCATTCACCTTGAGAACTTCATCTTTGTTTCCAAATGCAATGACTTCAGTTTTCTCCTTGTTTAACTGAAGAAAACTGAAGAGTAAGTTGTGATGAAAAGATTCTCTACCGATGATTTCAGATATTTATCATTCACAGAGACCCACACACTGCTCATCCCTCGCGTGCTTGTTTATGCAATATTTTGGCTGATTTGATTAAGCTGTCTGCTAACAAAAGCAACGCTGCATTCTCGGCTCTGTTTAAGATGTTTAAATCCATTCTGTCCGGATCTGCTCAGTAGACACGACTGTCACAAGCTAAATCATTTTAGCAGTGGATTGGGTTGTATAATGTGTTTGTCACTCCAGTAAATAACCAAACTCTGTGTACAGAACAAGATTAAACAGTCTATGACAAACGCATTCAGTACGTGGTCATTAAATCTTTCAGATTTCTGTATCAGTTACATTTATTCCTCATTTCAAATGGAGAATGACCTTATTTATTTCCCCTTGTGCATTCTCTTTACATGTATATTATTTTATTTAACCTTTATTTAACCATAAAAGACTCTCTGAGATTATACATCTTGAGTGTCCTGGCCAAAATGGGTAGCGATAGAATTTATTTAACTTGAAAATTACATACACTTGGTTTTATCAGCATTCAGAATAAGTTTTCAATTGTAAAGCCGCGATTGAATGACATTATAGGCTGACTGACAGGCTTGCTGTCCAGAAGAAGCACTACAATACATGACAGAGTCATCTGCATACAAATTAAAGTTGGCATCCTGAATGTCATAATCAAGATTGTTTATATAAATGATAAATAAAAGATCCTTGGGGAACACCTTTGCAATCTCCAATGAATCACACCAATTAACTTGTACACATTGAGTTCTTCCACGTAAATGGTTTTTAAACCAAGGAATAGCATGAATTGATAAACCAACACTCTTCAATCTATGCAGCAATGTTTCATGATCCACTGCCTTTGATAGAAAAAAAAGGGAAGCACAAAAATCACCATTATTAATATAATTTACAACAACTATTGTAGTAATCAGTTTTTTACAAAACCCAGCTTGATTAATAGACAACACTTTAAAGGACAACATTAAAGTTGTAAGTAAATGTTGAAAACCCACTGCCATGAACGCACACTAAATAGAGCCAACAACACTGAAATATAAAACTGTGTCAAACCAAACAGAGATCCATTCAGAAACACACTGAGAACGCATCGAGACGGAGAAGCATTCGCTAGCATCGCTCTCAAGGGAGGTCATATGAGGAAGAAAATGTCTGGCTTTTATTCAGACGAGTCACTGCTCTGTTGAAATAATCATTCAAGCATTCGGAGGATGTGAGGACACACCGGAATAGGAAAATAAATGTGGTATAATATCAGTTTAAAGCCCTCTTTCAAACCTGGCTATGAAGATCTGCTCCGCCGCTAGCACATTAAAGACACACAAACACTTCATTAACGCTGGCTTTACCTCCAGCATCTGAGGCAAACATGTGACCGCAACAGTAAACAACTTATCTATGTTCTGAAGTTTATTTGTATAGCTCTTCTGCCAGTACACATGGTTAATGTGTGTATCAATGCTTAAGTATCAAAACAAAACATGTCACCTTCTATATTCCTCTTTTATACAGACCCAGATTACAGACTAGCTGTACATTCACCTATATCTGCGTTATTCTGAGAAACAGCGGAAGCTATAAAGCTTTTCTCACTCTCACGGTTTATGATGGAATGTATTTAAGAAGAAACTAAATTGAATTACTTCATTTTATTATATATGAATTATATAATAGGCTACAATTAATGCAACATACTCCAATATAATTATAGTTGTGTTAGGATGAATTGTAGCATAACTTCTTGAAGTGATTATAAGGCCGTACAGAGTGCTTTTTACATACGTGTGGTTTTAGTTGTTCTTGTATTAGTTCGTAAATTTAGAATACATTTTATTACATAATTTTTTGAATTATTATTTCTTAAAATCATCACACAAATTTGTGCATATTGTGAACAAGACCCATTGTTTTGAAATGTTTCTAAAATGCTGAAATCATTTTTCTCATAATTATAATGTTATTTAAACATGTTTTGCAACATTCTACTAACTTTGTTATACCCAAAATGTACCTAACATTATTGAACATTTATTTTAATATTTTAAGAACAATAAAAAAGTCCAGGTTTCTTGTCATGATTATTACAAAAACAAAAGTTCATCAAGTACAAATAACATGTGATCCGCTCTGTAAAACCAGGCTAAAGTCTAAAAATCTAATTCTGAGATAACAAGCATCAAAATTTGATTACAAGCATTAATTTCATTACGATTTCAATATTTGACATGGCCTTACTCGGTCAATATTAAAGATACCAAGATTATATTCTCACAGAATGTTCTTTATAATATGTAGGATGATTTTTATGAAGAAAATAGTAAATCTGAAAACAATTACTTTAGCTGGGTTTTCACGGAGAGGGTCACACATAATTAGGACTTTATTAGGAATGTTTTACTTTATTAGGAACGTTTGATATCAACATTACGAGAACTTATATCAAACATTAATAAAGTTAAGAGCGTTCAATAAACATTACTCTAAGAAGTTTTGTCATAACATTTATATAACTTTTAAAAAACATTAGTGAGTATGTTCTTTGTTAGAAGACGTAATATCTGCTAAAACTTCATTTTGATGGACGTTCTACTGACTATAAGTACATGTTCAATTGTTATACTAACCCTAACCTAACAGTCTACTAATACTCTAATTAATTTAGCAACTACAACTACATGATGTTCCTGTGGCTCAGTGGTAGAGCATTGCGTTAGCAGCGCAGCTAGGGCAGTCGTGGCCTAATGGATAGAGCGTTGGACTTAAAACCCGAGGTAACCCAAGGTTGAGGGTTCGAATCCCAGCTCTGGCAGGAAGTGTCCACGACTGAGGTGAGACCCTTGAGCAAGGCACCGAACCCCAAACTGCTCCCCGGGCGCTGCAATGTCGGCTGCCCACTGCTCCACTTGGATGGGTTAAATGCAGAGAACACATTTCACTCCTCATTATACTCTGTATTTATTTGTATGTGACAAATAAAGCTCATCTGAGCTTAATTTGTATTTGTATTGTAGCAGCACAAAGGTTGTGGGTTCGATTCCCAGGGAACACATGTACTGACAAAAACATATATAGCCTGAATGCACTAAGTCGCTTTGAATAAAAGCGTCTGCTAAATGCATAAATGTACATGTCAACTAACTCTCATTAGAGTTGGTGGAATGTCTAAAGTGGACTACCGAAACAAAGTGCAACTAAAACATTAACTATAATTGAATATTCATGTCACAATTTGGCGGTACAATAAAGTGCAGCGCAGCAGTCCTTTTTAATAAACACACAGAGGAAATTACAAACACTAAAAACAACACTAGACACAGAACTCAGGAAACACAGGGCTTTAATGCATGGACAGAGAGCGGAAACATACGAGAACTAATCGATTCTACGCTAACCACACAAACCCTGTCCACCGGGGTTAGAAAAGATCTATCCACAGTGATCTGCGATCGTTCATGATATTACTCATCCTCCAGCGAGCCACCTCTGGTCACAACATTCAGCTCGTATAAAAACTCTGTGCTACATCTATCTCTCCCACGGCTTTTTTCATATCTACCATCCTTAATAAACTCCTATATCATGAAGAATCTCTCAGTTTGGCTCTCTGGTTTCTACAGTAATGTCGTCGTCCCTCAGCCACCGGAGCTTAGTGGATCCAGATATAAGAGCGTGATAAATCAGCCGGAGCCTCCATCCGTCTGAAAGATGCTGGGAGTTACCGGATCACTCTCTGCTAGTTAACACCACCTTGCTGTAGAGCAATCGCACTTACGGAAACAAGCGTATACAAGTCTGCTATTAGTATACTTCTTTAAACTAAAAACAGGGAAGTCTAATTCTTGTGTACTTCTCAGAAATATACTTAATTACATTTAATATACTTGACTTATACTAGAATCCGAGTTGTCATTGTTATAGAGTAGGAGGCGCTAGAACACATCTACTGTACAGAATTACCAAAACAACACAAGAGAAGAAGAAAAAGATGTTTCACGTGTAATCTAACACATCATCAGACATAAAACAGCATCATAACTGTGTGAGGTTATGAATAACATATCACCAATGAAGAGTAATAATAACCGTCAAGCTTTGTGTGTTGATCGACTCCATCTACGTCATTCTGAATACAAGCTTTTTGTTCAAAATGTTGTTTATTTATGAAACTTACCCACATTCAGGTGTTTATAAAAAGAAGCTAGAATAAAACATGTTTGTTTACAAGCAGATACTCTGTTCTTTCTTCTGATGCTTTCAGATATTCATAACAAAACATATACAAATTAATAACTAAATAGAGACATAGTAGTGTACTTAAAATATGACGTAAAGTTCACTTAAAGAAAACGTACGAGTACACTTGCAGTATAAAACTACTAAACGCATAGACTATACTTCAAAGTGAACTAAAAATGCTACTACAAGTATTTAATGAGTAAACTATCAGTATTCCTATAAGTGCACTTTTAGTATAGTTGCAGTACAAGCTAAAAACATTGATGTAAACTACTCAAAGTTTACTACTGGTATACTTAAAGTATGCTTTTATATACTAGAAAGTGGGCCAATTTAGTCCCGAGGAGTATTGAAATAGTACACTTACAAGTATACTACTACAAGTACACGGATATTTGTTTACTTACTACATAAAGTATACTTAACTTAAGTATATTTAATGAAATAAACTTGAAGTATACTACTTTTTGGTGAGGGCGGTTAAATCTTGTCTAGAAGGACACATTTGGAGTCATTGTGATGATCAGGTGGTTGTTTGTTTCGTCTTCTTTCTTCACTCAACAATCTGAAGGTTATTTTCCCAGTTAACAGAGAACGTTCTCACCAACTTCACAAATGATTTTAAGAGTTATATAAAAGGACTTTATTAATACTCGATATACATTCTCATAACGTTGAGAGAACAACATTCTCAAAACATGTTCATGATATTATTTGTAACATTCTAAGAAACATTTAAAAACCTTTAAAATACATTTTAACGCTCTTGGAACATTACAAATTAACATTCACATAACGTAGAAGTATTTATTTAATTAAAAGTAAAGCTAGTAGAATGATGTAATACATGTTTTTGTAACCTTTAAATACTGCTATAATCACAACAAGACAATGTTTTAGAAACGTGTTAATGTTTTTACACTGCAAAAAATGTTTTCTATTATAAATATCTAAACATTATTGAATCAGGGTGTATTTACTTGACAAGTAAAACGACTTGAGATATTGTGTCTCGTTTTCTGAAAATATGATCCAAATGTGGTTAGTTTTTGCTCAAAACAAGCCAAAATATCTGCCAAATAATCTTAATTCAAAGACTAAACAAGATTGTTTTCAGTGGCAGATATTTTCGATTGTTTTAAGCAAAAAATAATATTTTCAGAAAACAATCTTGTCATTTTATGTCAAGTAGATGCATCTTAATTCCAGAATTTGTAGACATGTTTACAAGAAAACAAGACAAAAATACTAAGGAAGAAAATAATTTATTGCAGTGTAGGACCTACATTTGTTCCCTGGGTTTGTATTCGACACACACACAAAGTACTCAATGCAAGTTTACAGTGTAAACATCCACAGAACCAGAAGTGTGTTCATCAGCATTTCCTTTATACCAATGCGTTTGTATTGAGGAAGACAATCTTTAGTTAAAGCAGCCAAGCACAACATGTCCTGATGCTTTAACACGTTTGAGAGAAAGGACTTCTAGGTCACACACCTGAGTTTAGAGCGTAATATTAGTGCTTCGAGGTCTTGGTCAAGGCTTAACTGGCAGAGCTTGTTCTGGATTATAAACCTGAAAGAAAAGCCCAGCGATACTGAACACACACGGGTGTCTCCGAGCCAGATCTCACTGGCGTTTGGCCGCTGATCAGATCGTGTTTTGCTGCTCATCGAATTAGAGACAGCGGATGGATGAGAGCCAGACATGAGAGATGTTTTGGAGCTCACGCTGAAAATCATTCACTCTCAACATAGTGTGGGCTGGGAATACTTCGCTACGCACTAAAACAATCCTGCGTGTTCACAAATCAAGAGCTTTTATTCCTGCTGTATGTTTAGACACCAACTCAGTAACGATGAGATGTGCTCAAATGACCTACCTAACATCATGACTATAGCTCACAGAGCAGAGGTCAATAACTAGTTAATCACTCAAACACAGAAACACTTCACAATTACACAAACGCTCCTCTAATCAGCCGATGGATGCTCAAAGATGTGCTATGATGTTCTGAACCATCATTAATAGAGCTGGGTGTTGTTTGAACTTTATTCATTCCAAATCTGATGGTTAAAAAAAATGAAGTCATATTTATTCTGTCTCTTTTTGCAAAACATTTATTTGCTGCTGAATACCGTGAATAAAAATCAGCCGGCTGCATACAAACTGGACTCGATTAAGAGCTTTTTGTGTGTAGATTAGAGCCGCGCGATTCTGGATCAATCGAGATAACATTTATTTAATGGAGGTTTTAGTTCTCTCCCAATTCTGAAGAACAAATATTAGACAACTAAACAAAATCTAAATGGAATTTATGAATGAATGATTCAATGATTCACTCAAGATTCACTTGTTTCATTACTGGATGAATCAGTGTTTTTGAACAAATCTCTTGAATGAATGATTCAATGACTCACTCAAGATTCACTTGTTTCATTACTGGATGAATCAGTGTTTTTGAACGAATCTCTTGAATGAATGATTCAACGATTCACTCAAGATTCACTTGTTTCATTACTGGATGAATCAGTGTTTTTGAACGAATCTCTTGAGTGAATGATTCAATGACTCACTCAAGATGGATTCGTTTCATTACTGGATGAATCAGTGTTTTTGAACGAATCTCTTGAATGAATGATTCAATGATTCACTCAAGATTCACTTGTTTCATTACTGGATGAATCAGTGTTTTTGAACGAATCTCTTGAATGAATGATTCAATGACTCACTCAAGATTAATTTGTTTCATTACTGGATGAATCAGTGTTTTTGAACGAATCTCTTGAATGAATGATTCAGTGACTCACTCAAGATTCATTTGTTTCATTACTGGATGAATCAGTGTTTTTGAACGAATCTCTTGAATGAATGATTCAATGACTCACTCAAGATTCACTTGTTTCATTACTGGATGAATCAGTGTTTTTGAACGAATCTCTTGAATGAATGATTCAATGATTCACTCAAGATTCACTTGATTCATTACTGGATGAATCAGTGTTTTTGAACGAATCTCTTGAATGAATGATTCAATGACTCACTCATTATTCATTACTGGATGAATCCAGTGGACTTTAAATTTTAAGTATCCGATTCTGGAATTGGAATTGATTTTCGATTCTTAACTCTAATAATTAATCAGACACACAACCAAATAAAATACCTGCTTTACACACGGCAACCAAACAAGCGGTTTTCACCTGTCTGTGTGCTTTTATTCAGGTTCGTGCAACTTTGTTTGTCAGCTTTAAATAAAGTGATTCAGAGAATTCAGAAACGATGCAGCTTTAAGCAGCAAGTCTGTGAAATGGAGTTCATTAGCCATGACTGAGATCTTCAGCACATCAACAAACGTACAGCACTGGAATAATTTCCCTGATCACATTTAACAGAGTAATCATTTTCTTATTCTCTAGAACAGATCACACTCAAAGTATAATTAATTCCTATAAAGTACATCTAAACATAACACAAGTGGTAAAAGGTAAAAAATAAACTTCACATTTTTTGCATCTCTGTTAATGTCCCAGACATACTCCAGCAACACTGAGACAATATCAATAAACAACACAACTATGAGGACAACAAAGTGCGTCGCCAGTCTTGATCTCAGAGCTGATTCAGAAAATACATTCAAAAACATCACAAAATCAAAGCTAGAACTACAACTGGCCTTCGCATTTAGACAAACAGCTATATAATCATCCATCAGCTCTAGTGGGGAAAACTGGGTTAGGGTGGAAAACAAAGATACCGAAGAGAAAGAAAAATTTGAAAACTGACTTTTTAAATGGACTGCATCACTGCAAATGAAACAAACACAACGTTCTGCCACTGAGACTAGTTTAACCAGAATACTGACATTTAGTTACCTTGATGGGAAATGTCCAACAAAGCAAAGAAAGATCACTCTTTATCCTGCGCCTGACTTTTAGAGAACACATATTCGTTCAGGTCTTTAATGGAAGGAATCGCTGATTTAACACCTTTATCCCGTCAAATAGAAAACGGTTTCATTAAACAACTGCTGTTCAACATCACTTTCTGATCAAACGTAATGTCTAAATTCAGTGTGTGTAACTGGACATGTAGCTTCATACCTGCTGCTTTCTAGTTATAAACTCAAGGAATATATTGCTGGAAGAAACCAAGACCAGGCTGGGCTGTTCCCATGAGCCTAACCTTCATTTCCTCGCGCTGACAGGCGTAATCGTGGTAAATACAGTTAGTGTAAATATGATGGATATGCCTCCACTGCTCTGGCGCTCATTTCCCTGGCCAATAAAGAAAGCTCAAGGTACCGTGTGACTGATGGTTTGATTGATTAAAGCTGCTGGTTCACGTGAACGACACACTGCGGTTCAACGGTGCACAAGCTCAGTCTGCAAGTGTTTGGGAAACCTGTTTGAAAACAGTCATTGTTCGGTGCAGAAATGATGCATTACAGCTGTAAGTTTATTGTACAAACATTTCATTGATTGCTTATTGTTGTTTTTAGAAGAGCAACCGAGGTCGTATTGCACAGCATACACCGAAACAGAAAGGTCCGGAGAACCATTCATTAGTTTTGACCCATTCTCAGACGTGTGTCCATTACACGACATGGATTCAATTACTTTGAATTCAGTGTGAAGACAAACAGAAATTGGAGTAAAGTTAGATGCTTACGTGTTGACTACAGAATGATGCTCAAACTGAGATACTGATACACATCTACACACTGAAGCAAACTTCTAGCAGCTGACATTAAACCCAGACAATGAGCACATAACAGGCACAAAGCGGAGGTTCCTGACGTGTGCTGAAGATCTGGGTTTACTCTTCATTAGCTGTAGGGCAAGTAAATGCGAGTCTCCAGCTTCACATCAGTCAGACAGGCGTCTCAAAGCCTCCGCTGGCCGAGCTCCAGTCTCTAAAAGCTCAGAAGTGTTTGTGTGTGTTGTACAGCCGAGCGACACGACCTGCGGCGGAGCTCCATTAACGGCTGCCGTGTTATCAGAGACCTGCAGAGTATAAACGGGGTCAATGCTGCTCTTATTTAACTCCATCTTGTTGCTTTACTGTCTTTATGTTGCCAACGGATTTTATGCAAGTGACCTTATTTACAGCAGGCTGGGGGATGATTATAGAGCTGTTGCTCTGGACACTAAATCACAGCATGCAGGACTTCAAGTTAATGTTGTGAAGCTGTCGACGAGGTCAGCAAAGAGAACGGGGGTGAGGAGATAAGTGTAAACCATCACCTGAGGAACATTACACAGCTGAGCCAAGGAAAAGCTCAATATAGCTGTAAAATAATGCAATAATTATATACATATATTTTTACCCAGTTTGGGGTAAAAAAATATATATACATGCATTACAAAAAGTGTAAAGTAATTAAAAAAAAAAAAAACTAATAAAACAAAATTATTCCCACATCAAAATAATTACACTAATTATGAGGTCAGTCAAAACAAATAAGACAAAATGTAAAGAACTGGATATTAAAATGACCAATAATTGAAACTGATTTCCAAACACCAGCTGCTAGATTTGGCAATCACAGACAATCAAAACACATTAGACTTCCCTACATACTGAAAAGGAACTTAAAGACACGATTAAAACCATTAAACCCCAAAAAAGCACCTGGGCCTGAAGGGATCTTACATGAAATTATAAAACAAATAAGCACTAATCTGAGTGCTGAGACACATGAGCAGCTAGAGACTCGCTTTAGACACACAACACCCTGACAGACCATCAGTACAGTAAGAGATGAAACACTGACACATGAGCAGCTAGAGACTCGCTTTAGACACACAACACCCTGACAGACCATCAGTACAGTAAGAGATGAAACACTGACACATGAGCAGCTAGAGACTCGCTTTAGACACACAACACCCTGACAGACCATCAGTACAGTAAGAGATGAAACACTGACACATGAGCAGCTAGAGACTCGCTTTAGACACACAACACCCTGACAGACCATCAGTACAGTAAGAGATGAAACACAGACACATGAGCAGCTAGAGACTCGCTTTAGACACACAACACCCTGACAGACCATCAGTACAGTAAGAGATGAAACACTGACACATGAGCAGCTAGAGACTCGCTTTAGACACACAACACCCTGACAGACCATCAGTACAGTAAGAGATGAAACACTGACACATGAGCAGCTAGAGACTCGCTTTAGACACACAACACCCTGACAGACCATCAGTACAGTAAGAGATGAAACACTGACACATGAGCAGCTAGAGACTCGCTTTAGACACACAACACCCTGACAGACCATCAGTACAGTAAGAGATGAAACACAGACACATGAGCACCTAGAGACTCGCTTTAGACACACAACACCCTGACAGACCATCAGTACAGTAAGAGATGAAACACTGACACATGAGCAGCTAGAGACTCGCTTTAGACACACAACACCCTGACAGACCATCAGTACAGTAAGAGATTAAACACTGACACATGAGCAGCCAGAGACTCGCTTTAGACACACAACACCCTGACAGACCATCAGTACAGTAAGAGATGAACACACTGACACATGAGCAGCTAGAGACTCGCTTTAGACACACAACACCCTGACAGACCATCAGTACAGTAAGAGATGAAACACTGACACATGAGCACCAGAGACTCGCTTTAGACACACAACACCCTGACAGACCATCAGTACAGTAAGAGATGAAACACTGACACATGAGCACCTAGAGACTCGCTTTAGACACACAACACCCTGACAGACCATCAGTACAGTAAGAGATGAAACACAGACACATGAGCAGCTAGAGACTCGCTTTAGACACACAACACCCTGACAGACCATCAGTACAGTAAGAGATGAAACACTGACACATGAGCAGCTAGAGACTCGCTTTAGACACACAACACCCTGACAGACCATCAGTACAGTAAGAGATGAAACACTGACACATGAGCAGCTAGAGACTCGCTTTAGACACACAACACCCTGACAGACCATCAGTACAGTAAGAGATGAAACACAGACACATGAGCAGCTAGATACTCACTTTAGACACACAACACCCTGACAGACCATCAGTACAGTAAGAGATGAAACACTGACACATGAGCAGCCAGAGACTCGCTTTAGACACACAACACCCTGACAGACCATCAGTACAGTAAGAGATGAAACACTGACACATGAGCACCTAGAGACTCGCTTTAGACACACAACACCCTGACAGACCATCAGTACAGTAAGAGATGAAACACAGACACATGAGCAGCTAGAGACTCGCTTTAGACACACAACACCCTGACAGACCATCAGTACAGTAAGAGATGAAACACAGACACACGAGCAGTTAGAGACTCGTTTTAGACACACAACACCCTGACAGACCATCAGTACAGTAAGAGATGAAACACTGACACATGAGCACCTAGAGACTCGCTTTAGACACACAACACCCTGACAGACCATCAGTACAGTAAGAGATGAAACACTGACACATGAGCAGCTAGAGACTCGCTTTGAGACACAACACCCTGACAGACCATCAGTACAGTAAGAGATGAAACACAGACACATGAGCAGCTAGATACTCACTTTAGACACACAACACCCTGACAGACCATCAGTACAGTAAGAGATGAAACACTGACACACGAGCAGCTAGAGACTCACTTTAGACACACAACACCCTGACAGACCATCAGTACAGTAAGAGATGAAACACTGACACATGAGCAGCTAGAGACTCGCTTTAGACACACAACACCCTGACAGACCATCAGTACAGTAAGAGATGAAACACTGACACATGAGCAGCTAGAGACTCGCTTTTGGACACACAACACCCTGACAGACCATCAGTACAGTAAGAGATGAAACACTGACACATGAGCAGCTAGAGACTCGCTTTAGACACATGTAACACAATGTCGACCTGAAAACACACACAGAGAATTCCAACCCAGCAACAGAAATGAATTATTACCCAAAGTCCTCCCTTCCATGCAAAAGTGGAGAGGGTCAACTGACCCCATCACTAACGCTCTCGTGCAAAGTACGGACGGCTCCGGGAATGGTTCTGGACACCGTCAAGCCTACATTCCAGAGCATAGTTCAAAACCCCCCATTTAAAACAAAGCAGGACTTTTTCTCCGTCGGACGGACCAAGGAAAACCAAACTCCTTGCCTTTTTTGACACGTATAACTATTGCAACTACACAAAATAAATATATGGATATTTAATGTGTACTTGTTCCCTCATAGGCATGATGTGATGATTTGAGTGCCAATTATTTAGGACAATGTGGGAATTTTAATCATGCTTTAAAGCGGTATAAACTGTAATGTGTGTATTATTATGCGGTGTTTGATCTCTAAAGAAAGCTAGACTCAGATGTGACAGACTGTGGTGATGACCGTTAAATTGTAATACCCTGCATAATTATACACGTATAAAGATCCATAAAGTTTATCCTTCCCAAAAGTGATGAGACATCACAGAACTGTTGGTCCACCAGCAAGCCTGGACATGGGCGGGCTCCGCCCCATACGAACCATCGGATTCGACAAGCCGCCCGTGGGGAGGAGCAAGTTGGACTGTTGAAAACAACGCGCCAGTTGCAAATCGCTCTCTCTGAAACATGGCGTGACTCTCTCTGAACACATCTCTCTTTAACATCGCTGGAGCTGCGCGTAACTTCTCTGCCTGCTCGCTCTTACCTGAACTTTGTCTCGACACCGACTAAACCAACCATCTATTCGAAGGCTAGAAGGCACAACATCAAAGAACAACGAGCTGAACGCCTACGGACGAAAGGAAAGCTTTCTGTGGCGTCACGGCAGCAGCAACCACATCTCTCGTGTTTCCACCCGAGAGCACCCGAGACGCAGCGAACCAACCCACGTGGTTCCCGAGCACAAAGACCAGAGCAACGCATTTGAAGGAAACAAACAACTTCCAACCTGCTTCTTGTCAACAAGCAAGTACATTCTAACTAAATCTATATTGCTGATTGAACTGGTAGAATCTGATCTGAATGCAGTAACAGAGCAATAAGGCATCTGTCGTGATCTGTCCGGTCAAGTCAAGCGTTTAAATAGCTAAAAGGGCTAACTTTAATTTTAGGAATTACTTACCAAAATCCCTTATGCATGTCTTTGTATGTATGTATGTTTTGTGTGTTATCAGTTAATCCATTTATGTTAGAATAGCAGTATTACGAATAAACCATTTTTCATTTCATAAAGAATTGTCTCTGGAATGTGATTTGAAGTTTTGTTCCTTATTTGCCATAAAGAGAAAGCTACCTAAGCTCGAAGTTGATATGCTGAGGCTAGTGTTCGTGGACGGTCACTTAATACAGTATAACTAAGTTAAATATTAATATTACTTTTAACCAAGCAATATTTAATATTTAATAACTAATTCGGAGCTGAAATAATAGCTCTATATTAAACTGGTAATTTTACTACAAATGGTGGAGAAGCGGGCAATTAAGGATCAATCTGAAAATCAAACCAAAGGCAAAGGGTATTTCTCAATTTTATCCGGAAAAACTGAGTAAATACAGGAAAAGCGGTTATTTGTGGTATTGCATTGCTGGTTTGTGAAACACAGTGTGTTTGAATGAGAAAGGGTATTTGTTTAACTCGAGTTGTGAGAAGAAACTGCAGTAAATAAGTAAAAGTCGCTCTAAAGCGCATCAAAGAGACAAATGAGCGTGTCCCTCGTTTGAGCTCTGAGTGAAGGCCTGTATAGTTTGATTTGTAAGTCGTGTCCCACTTTCAAACTCCGCTATATTTTCAAATCCCGGTGTGGAATGTTTAAAAAGCTATTTAAATCATTCTCAGCCATTTGATTTCACAGTGAATTCAAACGCACGGCGCTCAAAGGAAGTGGCCAGTCGTTTTTGAGAAAGGGGAGATTGCGCAATCGAGTGTTTGTGTTTATGAGTGCGGTCTAAACAGACAAATATTCGCATAAATAGCCCGCTTTGAGGCTTTGATGGGTTATAAGTAACCCGTAGATAAATGTATCTCGTCTAAATGAGTGAGATTATATGTGCTATAGAAAATTCAAGTCTGAAGCGTGAAGCACATTTTTCTTCTGCCTACAGGCACTGTAGTCGCGTCATAGCGACCAGTTCAGCCACGTGGAGATTTGAGCCGCATATAAGCTAAACTGAAACAAAGAAGTTTAGCAGCGTAGCAAATGCAATGCGGTAGCATTACGGCTAGTGATTAGCACATAGCATTTAAAGCTTGAATGCAGTGTGTTGGTGGAAATGTGGTTCACAGCTAACACTAATTCCTCTCTCTCTCTCTAGTCTCTCATTTAAAAGACTAACACGTTTTAAGTTGGCTGTGTTAATGTTTCCCAATCATCAGTGTTAACAAGTTCACAGGTTGGTTTAATATAACAGCTGATTAAAGTCTTTTACCTTTTGTGGGACCAGCTTAATAACTGGTGGGTTATTAGAAAATGGTTTAATATACTGTTGATTATATGGTGAGTTTGACCTCATTCAATTATAATGGCTTTTATGATTTTAAAACACATCAATGGATAAGCGCTATTGTTAGGAATTTTTAATTGTTAGTTGAATGTCACAATTGATTACAAATTAATTTTGAATTAATTTCATTTAATGGAATTTTCAATTCCTGCTTCCAGCAACAATAGCATCCATTTATGAACCATAAAGCCCTTATAATTTGACCACTACAATAGAGCCTTAAGTTATCAAGAGGAAATTTTTAATTTCGTTTACAAGTAGGATACAGATTAGTTATTAATTATTTTATTGTTAATCTTTTTTTTGGTGTTAATGACGAGGAATGCTTAAGTTTGGAAATTATTTGAATTACTATTATGGGAATCCAAAACTAGTGATTTAGAAGCTGTAAATTAATTTAATAATTAATTATGAATTCGAAAATTCTAATTACATTTAATAATTAATTACACTTCCTGTTTACATTTTGCAACAATATTGGTTTGTCAACTCAATTGCAGATTGCATTTGTAAATTCTAATCCTAAGTGAATCCTATTAATTTTAATTATAACATCATAAATTTTAATTAGAAACCAAATTCTAATTTTAATTCCAAATTTCAAACTTAAATACAAGTCTGGCTCTATCTGTAGGCCATACTTCATTTTCTTAGGTGAGCTGATTGACTCAAGTAAAGTTAATAATAATTTAATTAAAACAATTTTATTAAATTAAAATTAGTCCTCTTACTTAGGCCTGAGAGTAGATAGTGCTCCCCCTAGTGTTGTGTTGGAGAAGTGACAGTGAAACCACACAGTCAAAATCACTTTTCACCAATCTGGAGCATAAAACGTAACCTTCTAATTAGAAAACCCCAAAGGGAGTTAAGGTTTCCTCAACCTAGGTCAGTTGGTTTATCCTGTAAACAGCCAAACCAACCTAAGCATATAGACTCAACAGCACCACCTTGTGCCAACATATTAGTTTTAAATCTTGGGAATAAATCTTAATCTCTTTTCTTTTTCCCTGTTACTAACTTCCAATTTGACTTGTTTGCTTAAGACTTGGCCGGGGAAAATCACGAATAGAGCGAAATGTCACAATTGAACAGAGGTATGTGAAACTTGAGAATTACATTCAAAACTGTTTACCCTTTCCTCTATTGTGAAATCCTATTCCCCCAGGTTAAAGCAGGTGCAATGAGAAGATAGACATCGGCAAAAGTTTTAACACGCGTGACATACGCTGACCAGCGTCGCGGTATAAAATCCTGCCATTAAGGGACAAGTACTGTCATTGCTGTTATTTTCCTCCAAGGAGAAAATTGGAATAGCAATACCAGTCTTATTACAAAAGAGAAAATCTCGCCTACAATCCTCTGATTAGAAGCGCCCTTCTAAATCAGAATTAACAAAGCGAAACGAAGAAAATCTGCTATTAAAAGAGAGACCTGTTTAGTGCTATTGTCCTTGTGTACCCATTCTGTGTGTGTGTTTTTCTTTCTCTGCTTCACAGCGGGGCTGCCTTTGTGTGTGCCCAATAATTTATCTGCAGAGACTACAATTAGAAGCACCTGCCAGAGGACCACAAACACAGAGACACAATCAACACTAGCATACACTACACTCTGCACATTTACACCCCTGTTTGTTTTGTTTGTGTTTTGTTTTGCTTTGTTTCCTATTCAAGGTCTGTGTCAGTTCGGTCCAAGATCCCCTGACCCGCCAGAACATGTCTCACGAAACAGAACATGTCGGTCACTGGGAAGGACTGGAAATGTGGCTAAGTGTTACAACGGGCAGCATACTCCCTAAAGCTGCTGAAACACTCCAACATCAGACACAGAATCAACTAGATGACAACATCGCAAGCATTATGGGACAAGACCCAAGTCAAAACTACAGTCCCAGAGAATTAGCCAAGATCACCGGTTCTTTAAGCCACATACTCATCGCCACCCTCAAACTGAGCGACAAGCACGCCGCTGCGCCAGCAGGAGCTGACAAAGCGCCCAACGCGCGCCTAGAGCAGCTGGAACGTGAAGCTCAGGTACGACAGGAAGGGACCGATGAGGTGGAGCAGGACACCGAGGAGGAGACCAACAGGCTAAAAGAAACTCTAGAAGCTACCAGCCACGAAATGCAGCAGCTCAAAGAGGACTTCGCTGATCGTGCAGACAAGCTACAGTATGCAGAGAAGCTACTGGAGAAGGCAAAGACTGACTTCAGGGACAAAACAGCAGAATCAAGGCCCTCGAAGGTCATTTGGCTGAGTCAAGGAATGAGATCAGCCGCCTAACACGACAGCTCGACTACGTCACAGAGGTCTGAAAGTCTCCAGGAGGAACTCAGGCATGCTTATAAACTACGCCGTGAGCCGTCAAGTACAGAGGCGTGCAACGGCACCCCGTCAAGCAGGACTGGATCACCTGTTCATGACCGACACGTGAACCGAAGATAGAGGGGATGGTGTTAAAACATTCACCAGCGCCGTCGGAAGAACGCTATATCACGACGGAACCAAAAGAATCTGCTGCAGCCAGCCGCAGGTCAGTGCACGGCTTGGACCTTAAAGATCTTGACAAGCTCGCCCGAAACATCGGAAAATTCAACCCCAGCTTGCCAAACAGCCAAAATGTCCACGCTTATCTGCAAGATATTGATTTCCATCTGGAAATGCGACCTAACGTTACGGACAAAGATAAACTATACTTACTCCGAACGACATCCAGTCCTGAAGTGCGCAGCTTCCTTGACCGGCAGCCTGTTAACACAAAGACTGACTATCAACGGCTTCAAAAGGCCCTCATTAAAGAGTTTGCTGACCCTGAGTCCGATCAAGGCTTAGTGGCTGCCCTGGAGGCGAGACAAGGGCGTCACGACACTCCTCAAGCTTACTACAGTCGACTCAGACAAGCATATTTTGGAACTCGTAACGAATCTGACATGGAAGAGGAACTGAACTTTAAAACTCTCTTCCTGAGGAACCTTCATCCTGGCATAAGCCACCATCTTGGCGTTCTCGCATGCCCACGAACAATGAACATTCAGCAGTTGCGAGACTTGGTGCAAAAAGCCTACGGCAAACAAAAGATGGCCTCAGAAAAGAGCGCAAAACCCCCAGCAGTTCTTGATTTCAACACTCAACACCAAGAACTGGCGCTGGAGGGCACCCGCCAAGACAGTGCTAAGCCACCACACAGGAGTGGAATGCACCCCGTCCAACAGAGGAGACTCACACGCTGGAACCCGACCTAAACAGAGGTATGACCGATGGGATGGACCACGTGGGCGCCAACGCTCACCTGGACGACACTGGGATAAGTCATGGGACCAAGCAAGGCCTCAGGAAAGGCAATGGAGAGATCGCGGAACCCAAGAGAGCAACGCTCATGGGAATCCAATGGAAACTCCAACGGAAGCGACAGACTCACCCTAAGGCGACCAGCCCAAGGAATCGACGAAGGAATTCACCAAGGTTCCAAAGTGACCAAGCTCCAACTGAGTCCATACAAGAACAAAAACACCACCGCACTTCGACTCACAGAAGATGATGGAAATGATGATGAAGGAATTCTTTCAACGAAAGAGGAAGATAAGAAGTGGGAAAAGAAAGGAAACCAGTTCAGCCTGACTAGCTGACGGACGAGAAAGCAGCGACAAGACAAACGAACCAGCCACAGAAAACAGCACCGCCTCACCTCAGTCTCAGAGTACAATAAACACGTTAACTTCAGATGGACATGAAGCCCCACCTGAAAATCCAGCAACAGAGTTAAACACTAACTCAGCACCCAATACTCCAAACTCCAGCAGCATTCAGCAGACACCTGCTGTTGAAAATCCTCAAGTTCCTGAAAGCGCTGTCTTAGTCATCTGCCACTCCTCCGAAGAACGCCAAGTCAGCCCTGACATCCTAAATATTTCCTCCCAAACTCCAGTTCCTCAACTCCTAGGCGATCTCATTGAAAAGGGTATAGCAAGAAAGTTCTACCTCTCCATCATCATCGAGCGACACATCAGAGTCGAAGCCCTTCTGGACACAGGAGCCGACATCACTCTAATGTCTACAGAACTTCTCAAAGAAGTCCAAGAATTAACGAAGAGGACTAATGGCACCCTCAAGCTCCAAAGGTGCGAACTAAAAGTACAAAGCATACTCTCTCACGGGCTTACAACTAAAACATGTAGCCCCAATCCATCTAACAGTGGGACCCATGGACTTCGTCCATCCCGTATCGTGTCAACACTCAACACGTACCCGCTCCTCATTGGAAAAGATTTGCTTAATCGTTTTGAACCCCTAATAGACTTCAAGCACCTAAAGATTTGGACACAAGTCCGTGAGCCTCTGCCTTACAAGTCATTAGACTCCAATGAGTCACAGTGTCAAGTCACAGACACTACCCCTAAGTCAATGACCGATGAAGCAGTAACAGAGCCCAGGTCTGGGCCGAGCACAACGCCAACGACCCTCTCCTCTGCTCGCTGCACGAGCCTGAACCAAACACAGGCCTCCTTCAAATCATGACTGAGATAGAGGTTCATGGCACATCAGTGTCCGAGGCAGCACTAGCCCTATGGGCAGAGAACTCAGCCATCAGCCTGAAGCTATTCAAAACATTGAAGCAGAGCTGTCAAAGTCTACCACATGTCACTAAGCACAGCCGTTACCCTCTCAGTCCCTGGTCGACAACCATGGCCACCTCCAAGATCATCTGCGCTCTGGACATACGATGGAACAACAGACAGCTGAGTCACTACTTCCTCGTCATTCCAGACCTGCCGCATGACATCTACATTGGGCGGATATCATGGTTCGACTCAATGCTCACATTGACACTGTAAACAACATCATATGGGCTCCCCTGTCACACCAACTGACAACTTCAGTCAATCTCAAGAACCTCCAATCCGGTCAAACCATGCGGACGCATGCGCTATGATTACGGAACAAGGAGCCACAATACCTGCCTACAGCAAAAGCGTCAGTGTCCGCCTCAACATGCGACCTGGCCAAACTCTCAACAGTAAGCTGAGCTTCTTCCAACCTTCCAGAACCTGCCTAAAACTCGGACTGACTCTGGAAGCTACACCTCTCATTGAAGTGTCATCTCGTGCGATATATGTGTTGTTCAATAACTGTATGGCCCAAGACATCCACGTCCCAAAAGCCAGCCACCTGGGATGGCTCATCAACCAGGCATTCCACGACTTTGAACTGATGGTACCTGTCATAGGCCCAATACCAGCCCAACTAATGTCAGATGGATACAATGACACTATAACATTCACAAAACCTCATGAAGTCATTGCCATCACCTCAATCCTGCCAGTGTCCAGAGAAAGCGTCTGCCGGTCAGAACTAATGGATGACACTCACCTCACTGTCTATGCTGTCTCAACCCAGCCTGCGACAGAACCACCTACACGGGTGACCAGCGAGGCCCAAAGCCCCTTTATGACTTAACGGCAGAAGAACCCTCGCCGGGTTCAATACTCAAATTCAACAGATCTTGAGTGACGCGGATGCCCTCCACAACGAAGTGGAGCGCCAAGGACTCAAAGAAGTTCTGCTGAAGTACAAGGACTCTTTCAAAGGACTCTCTAGATTGTGGATTGACAAACATCCACACGGTGCGCATACCGACAAACCCAAATGCACCACCCACCTTTGTGCGACAGTACAAGATTCCGATAGCGTCATATGAGCCAGTGCAAGAAATTGTTGACTCCATGCTGGAAAAGGGGTCATCCGGCCCTGTAACAGTACATATTCTGCCCGATATGGCCAGTCCTAAAACCCAACGGCAAATGGCGGCCCACTATCGACTACCGCAAGTTGAATCAGCAAGTACCATTGTCACGATGGCCTATGACCCAGTTGGACCAAGAAATACCAAAAATCAAAGGCTCGACGATCCTGTCCACATTGGGCGTCGCCTCCGGGTTTTGGGACGATCCCTGTCCACCCGGCGACCAACATAAGCTGGCATTCACTTTCAACCGACAGTACACCTTCACACGGTGTCCCTTTGGCTATGCCAATTCACCGGCAGAATTTAACATTTTCCTTAACAAAGCATGCCCTGACGCCAGAGTCCGAGGCAACCTCGTCTACGTAGACGACGTCTTAATGAAAAGTTCAAGTGTGGAAGACCACCTCAAAGAAATCGACCATGTCCTAAACCAGCTGACAACAGCGGAGCTAAAATCGCCCTTCACAAAGGACAATGGTGCAAAACCAAGGTGAATTATGTTGGACTGCTCGTCGGAAGAAAGCGGCATTGAGCCACAATCTAACCGTGCCCAAGCAATCCAAAGCATAAAAACACCAACTAACGTCTCTGAGTTGCGAAGCTTTCTGGGAGTGTGCAATTACTCACGACAGTTCATCGAAAACTACGCTGACATCGCACGACCACTAACTTCCCTCCTGAAAAAGGACGAACCTTTTGTTTGGACAAAGGCCCAGGACACAGCTATGAGCCAGCTCAAACAGTGCCTGCGCTCTGCTCCATGCCTCGCCTACCCAGACCCAGGAAGGAATTCTATCTGGACGCGGGATTCTCTGACCAGTGCCTCAGTGCGGGTCTATACCAGCTCCATGATAAGGACAAGCGAGTGGTCGCTTATGCCAGCAAAAACTGCTTCCCCAGAATGCAAATATTCACACTGCGAAAAAGCTTTACTTTGCACTGTGTGGGGCATTCAGCGTTTCTCTAATTACATCGGTGCACAGAAAGTCATCATCGAAACTTGCCACCAGCCAGTTACCTTCCTCAACAGTCAACGAATCAGAGATGGCGTGGTAACCAACGCACGCATAGCTACCTGGCTAATGACACTCCAAGGACGGGATGTGGAGGCAAGATATGCCCAGAACTACAAATCCTCACTGGGAAACGGGCTTGCGGCATGCCAAAACTGTTCAACGGACACGCTGGACACCTCAGCAGAGCCAAAAGAACTGCCACGACCGCAGCGACAAATCATCGGTACTTGAGGAGAATGTGTGTACAGGAATGCCCACAGCATATGTCGATGGCTGCTCATACAATCGCGAGGGCAAGTTACAAGCGGGAGGCGGGTGTGGTCTGGCTCAACAATGACCCGTGCCCACCGCAGCAACTCAAACTTGGCCCACAATCATCACAATATGCAGAAATAGCAGCCATCCTCATCACACTACAAGTGGCTGCAACCCACAAAATCAGAGAACTCCTCATCTGTACCGATTCGAACTATGCCCGTCTAAGTTTCATATGCCATCTAACTGGATGGAAGAGGAATGGATTCAAGACAGCTAACAACAAGCCTGTCAAGCACCAGGAACTCTTCCAAGCAAGCGACGCCATCGTCACTGAACACGACATGGTCGTTTATTGGAAAAAGGTCAGAGGTCATTCACGTCAACCAGGACAAGACAAAGACTTAAATGACCAAACCGATGCCCTCGCCAAAGCAGGGGCGTTACAGGGAGAGTCCTGGACATTTCATGCCCCACCCCACCCAACTGTGGCAGCGGTGACCCGCCGCCAAAGTGCCGCGAGTGGGCACACACCTGCCTCCTCCCACATCTCCCTGTCGCCTCAGTTCGCTGCTGAAGACCTCCTCACCCTCCAACATACGGACTCAGCCATACAGTCCATTGTAGCACACCTGTCCGACCCTTGGAAAATCCCATTTCCACCTCGGACCTACGAACATCATCCGACCTCCGCACTCCATTCGATCAAGCACATGCTGCATCTACGAGGCGGTGTCCTCACGTATGTCCCTGAGCCATCCACTGCTCCAAGGCTCGTAGTCCCTCATGGCCAAAGGGGGATGATGTTGACACACGCACACGATGCACCATGCGCAGGACACCACGGAGTCAAGGCCACCTATGAAACACTCAAGCAAGTAGCATACTGGCCTGGCATGCAGCAAGACGTAGCAGAATACGTTAAAGGATGCCTGGTGTGTTGCCAGTTCCAACCGGCAAATCCAAACCACCGAGCACCACTGCAAAGGAAAAATGACCTTCCCATGGTCGGACCTCCAAATAGACTGGGTAGGACCCCTACCACGGTCGACGCGGGGCAACAAATACTTCCTCACCGTGGTCTGCGAATTCACAAAATGGATAGAGTGCCTCCCAGCTCCCAACGATACAGCAGAAACAACAGCCTGTCTGTTATTGAACCATATCTTCTCAAGATTCGGACTGCCTTTAAGGGTCAACTCTGACCGGAACCCACTTCACCGCTGAAATTATGCAAGACGTATGGAAACTCCTGGGCATACAGGCCAAACTCCACATAAGCCATCACCCAATTTCTTCCGGTCAAGTGGAACGGGCTAACAGAACAGTGGTCAGCATGTTAAAAAAATACGTAGCCACCAATCAAAAGGATTGGGACATTAAACTCCCTCTGGTACTGATGGCCGCTCGAGCCACACCCCATCAATCTACCGGAATACCCCCGTTCACAATGATGACAGGGAGAAACATGACGCTACCACTACACCTGCTGTACCAACCTGGTGACCTGAACCTCGTCACCGCCTACAACACTCACCAGTACCTGGAAGAGTTACATCAGCACCTGAGAACAACTTTCGCCTTCGCGCAACAGCAGCTACAACGAAGTGCGGAAGGCCGAAAAGCCTACTACGACCAAAAGGCCTCTCACCATGAGCTCAATGTCGGAGATCAAGTGTGGTACTACAGTTTCGCCCGACCAAGGCCGAATGCTCCCCATCACCTGTCAAAGAAGTTCCTACCTCACTGGACGGGACCCCATGAGATTGTAGACAAGCTCTCACCTGTTGCCTATCGAATCAAAAATCAGACAAGGGCGCAGCGAGCCAGTCCTTGATGGGTCCATCGAAACCAGATAAAGAGGCCCCTGGGCTCTAGCCGACATGGAAAGGGGGAAGATCAGACCCACTGACACAGACCGATATGCACCACACGCACCATATGCACCACACAAGCATTAGTATTGATATGTTAGGAAAACATATAGCAACCATGCTTAGACACAACCCATATTCTCTCCTCCACAGCACTGCTAGGACCAATCTAGTAGCGAGGAGTTACCCTCAATTTTTGTTAAATTTTTTTTTTTGCTTGATTTTGATTTTGAATTTTTGTCTTAATTTTTTTTTTTTTGGTTTTTTCCTCGTGTCTCACTTTGTGTTTTTCCTTTCCTCTCTCTCACTTTGAACCCCCTTAACCAATCCGTGAATACAGGTCCTGAAATTGAGATCGACTGCCGTCAGTAAAATCGTTGTAATTCGCTGTGAGAACCGTTGTCAACCGATCGAGGCCACCCGCCAAAATCATGAACGACATGATACGCGATGTAAGTTCCTTGATTGACAACTTAGCCATGAATAGGATTCCGTGCTACGTGATACCTCTTAGCCTTGTTCAAACATCGTAACTTCGCCACTGCGGGCCCGTTAGTCTCATCCAAACCCATCTCACCCTTTCCCGGCAGCGTTATTCCCATATCGCAAACCCGGAAACAGGTGACTTTGGTTTTCTTTTCAGTTTGCCCGTTATTGGCGTTAATAATGTTTACCGGCTTAAAATGTTGTGAATGTTGGATTTTGGCAAGGAACACCTATGTCAAAATCCACACTCCCGAGGTCGTCGCGTATCACGATAGCAACGAACAGTTGTACTTGGCTCCAAAGCTAAAGATGTGTACGCTCACTAAAGACATTCACTTCCTCCGCCCGAGTAAACCTTTAAATGCGATAATACAGAGGGCATCTGTGGCTTAGAAGCCATGAGACCCGACGCTAGCTGCCCCGCCGACGCAACACCACGTTCTCAGGTTGAGGTAACACAAGCGAAATTGTCGGAAACCGATGGTTGGTGAACACCCCAGCCCGAGCGGCTACCCTCACATATGATCAACACGACACCGCTCGCGCATTAGTCTGCCTAACCAAACGTTATGGATCACAGTCCCTAAGGGCTCGATCCTCCATATTGACGAACTAGCATTGTATCACCTCACCGACGATGAGTATCAGGCGAAATCGAAATCTCACCCTTTTCAAGCAGCATTCCTTTGTCCTCGATCCAGAATTGGAAGAAAGGATCAAGGAGGAAGGAGCATTGATCTGACACCGGTTGACACAGCTTTAGAAGCTATCGCTCGCCTTCCGCCCGCTGGCGCTCAATTATTCGGTCCTGGTCTGCCGCTGACACGGCGCTTTGTATCTCTACTATAGTAGGATATGTTGTGACTTTGACACTGGCCTTCCTCCTACACAAGCGAGTGAAGCGTCGTTCAAGAGTCTCTCAACAAATGCACGCGTCAGGCATCCCTCGCCTTTTCGACGTGGTAATCTCGACCTAGAATCCGAACCCGAGAATGTGACCAACCTGATTGAGATCATGCCTATACCGTCTCGTGAAAACCCCGACAATTAAACCAGTCAAAATGACCCAATTGTCAACGATGCTAAACAAACTAGCCCTATGTCTTCTCAAGTTTCTCACCTGTTCCTTTCCAAATTACCCTGCACCAGTTTTCAGTCAGTGATAGAGATCTCGTTGGTGTCTTGTGTGTGTCCATTCTCTCTGCCTCTTGTTCCAGTGCCTGAAGATGTTCCATCGGGTACATCTCCACACAAAAGGGGGATGTGTAACACAATGTCGACCTGAAAACACACACAGAGAATTCCAACCCAGCAACAGAAATGAATGATTACCCAAAAGTCCTCCCTTCCATGCAAAAGTGGAGAGGGTCAACTGACCCCATCACTAAACGCTCTCGTGCAAGGGTACGGACGGCTCCGGGAATGGTTCTGGACACCGTCAAGCCTACATTCCAGAGCATAGTTCAAAACCCCCCATTTAAAACAAAGCAGGACTTTTTCTCCGTCGGACGGACCAAGGAAAACCAAACTCCTTGCCTTTTTTGACACGTATAACTATTGCAACTACACAAAATAAATATATGGATATTTAATGTGTACTTGTTCCCTCATAGGCATGATGTGATGATTTCGAGTGCCAATTATTTAGGACAATGTGGGAATTTTAATCATGCTTTAAAACGGTATAAACTGTAATGTGTGTATTATTATGCGGTGTTTGATCTCTAAAGAAAGCTAGACTCAGATGTGACAGACTGTGGTGATGACCGTTAAATTGTAATACCCTGCATAATTATACACGTATAAAGAGCCATAAAGTTTATCCTTCCCAAAAGTGATGAGACATCACAGAACTGTTGGTCCACCCAGCAAGCCTGGACATGGGCGGGGCTCCGCCCCATACGAACCATCGGATTCGACAAGCCGCCCGTGGGGAGGAGCAAGTTGGACTGTTGAAAAACAACGCGCCAGTTGCAAATCGCTCTCTCTGAAACATGGCGTGACTCTCTCTGAAACATGGCGTGACTCTCTCTGAAACATGGCGTGACTCTCTCTGGAACATCTCTCTTTAACATCGCTGGAGCTGCGCTCGTAACTTCTCTGCCTGCTCGCGCTCTTACCTGAACTTTGTCTCGACACCGACTAAACCAACCATCTATTCGAAGGCTAGAAGGCACAACATCAAAGAACAACGAGCTGAACGCCTACGGACGAAAGGAAAGCTTTCTGTGACGTCACGCAGCCACATCTCTCGTGTTTCCACCGAGAGCACCGGAGACGAACCAACCCACGTGGTTTCGAGCACAAAGACCAGAGCAACGCATTTGAAGGAAACAAACAACTTCCAACCTGCTTCTTGTCAACAAGCAAGTACATTCTAACTAAATCTATATTGCTGATTGAACTGGTAGAATCTGATCTGAATGCAGTAACAGAGCAATAAGGCATCTGTCGTGATCTGTCCGGTCAAGTCAAGCGTTTAAATAGCTAAAAGGGCTAACTTTAATTTTAGGAATTACTTACCAAAATCCCTTATGCATGTCTTTGTATGTATGTATGTTTTGTGTTATCAGTTAATCCATTTATGTTAGAATAGCAGTATTACGAATAAACCATTTTTCATTTCATAAAGAATTGTCTCTGGAATGTGATTTGAAGTTTTGTTCCTTATTTGCCATAAGAGAAAGCTACCTAAGCTCGAAGTTGATATGCTGAGGCTAGTGTTCGTGGACGGTCACTTAATACAGTATAACTAAGTTAAATATTAATATTACTTTTAACCAAGCAATATTTAATATTTAATAACTAATTCGGAGCTGAAATAATAGCTCTATATTAAACTGGTAATTTTACTACACACACAACACCCTGACAGACCATCAGTACAGTAAGAGATGAAACACTGACACATGAGCAGCTAGAGACTCGCTTTAGACACACAACACCCTGACAGACCATCAGTACAGTAAGAGATGAAACACTGACACATGAGCAGCTAGAGACTCGCTTTAGACACACAACACCCTGACAGACCATCAGTACAGTAAGAGATGAAACACTGACACATGAGCACCTAGAGACTCGCTTTAGAGACACAACACCCTGACAGACCATCAGTACAGTAAGAGATGAAACACTGACACATGAGCAGCTAGAGACTCACTTTAGACACACAACATCACTAAACAGCTCGACAGACGCTAGAAAACATGACAGAGCTGCACGTTCTGACAGAATGCAGAAAACACACAAATAATGACAATGATTATTTATATAGCACGATTTAAAAACAACCCGGGTTGACCAATGTGCTTTACAATAACAAACCACAAACAAGAATAAAACAGACAGAAACAATTAACATTTTAAAAAAGTACAATAAAAGAAAAATGCTTTAACATAATAAAAAAGTATCAAATGCTTAATCAAACAGAAATGTTTTTAACTTGTAAAAACAAAAAAAGATGATTCCAGTCTAATGGAGATGGGCAAATCACTCCCAAGTCTAGGGCAGCTACAGAAAAACTTTTTATAATCAAAAAGTTAAATTTTAATATCCACTCTGTAGCGCACCGGCAACCAATGTAGTGAACGTAAGACAGGCGCACCCGTTAAAGGTCTCGCCGCTACATTTTGGACTGATTGTAATCGGGACATAGCTGAATGACTAAGCCCAACGTAAAGGGAATTGCAGTAGTCCAACCTTGAAGAAATAATGGATTACTTTTTCAACATTTTTTAAAGAAAGAAAAGACTTTACTTTCGATAAAAGTCGAAGCTGGAAAAAACAAGCTTTCACCACATGATAATCTGCCTGTCGAATTATGAAGATTCATCAAACACAACGCCCATGTTTTTACCCATGGTTTCACAGCCGAGGCTTTTATCCAAAGCGACTTCAGGCTATAATTATTATTTTCTTATCGGTATGCGTGTTCCCTGGGAATTGATCCAATGATCTTTTGCGCTGCTAACACAATGCTGTGCCACTGAGCCACGGGAACATAAGTTCCTGTAACAGAGGAAGCAGAGGGTCCAAATATAATCATTTCTGTTTCACCCTCATTGAAATTCAGTTGAAGAAAGAAAGCCATGCCTTTATATCAGTCAAACAGGACAAGAGGTTTTCCAAAACATCTGAATTTCGTTGAGGGGCTAATACATGTGTCATCAGCATAGCCATGGAACGACAACCCATGTTTTCTAATAATAGAACCAAGTGGCAGCATGTAAAGAGAAAATAAAATTGGGACCAAAATGGAGCCTTGAGGAACCCCACACGATAATACAGCATTACTAGAGGTATACTCTCCAATCTGAACTGAAACGTTTCTGTTTTTAAACCACTCACACTGCCTGTAATGCCTACACTATGTTCCTAATGGGGTTTGGAGGACACATACAGAACACATTTAACACTAAACAAACATGAAGCACGAAGCTGAAGCATTAAGACTTTCTGTTATGAAGGTCCCTCACATTTAACATGAGAAAGAGCGAGCGAGAGAGAGGGAGCGAGAGAGAGAGAGAGAGAGAGAGAGAGAGAGAGAGCGCGCAGAGAGAGAGAGAGAGAGAGAGAGAGCGCAAGACAGAGAGAGAGAGAGAGGCGAGAGAGAGAGAGAGATAGCGAGATAGCGAGAGAATGAAAGAGAGAGAGAGAGAGTGAGAGACGAAACAACCAAAATCCCTAGATTATCCAATAACCCTAGAAGAACTTAGTGGAAAACTGAAATCCCTCAAATGTAATAAATCCTGTGGCCTGACAACATAAAAAACGAGATGCTTAAAACAGCTCTCCTGAACTTCAGATTGCTTTACTCAAACTTTTCAATCTGACTTTGAGTTCAGGTGTTTTCCTGAGGTCTGGAACACAGGACTCATCTCTCTATCTTTAAAAGTGGAGACAAAACAGATCCTAATAACTACAGAGGATATGTAACAGTAATTTGGCAAAAGTATTTTGCTCAATAATAAATTCTCGGATTTCATCTTTCTTAGAGCAGCACAATGTCATCAGCAAATCTCAAATTGGCTTCCTACCTAAACATCGAACCACTGACCATATTCACACGCTACACACATTAATACATGAACATGTACACACCTAAAGAAAGAGGGAAAATATTTGCATGCTTCATAGATTTTAAGAAGGCTTTTGACTCCATTTGGCATAATGGATTGTTTTATAAAATCATTCAAAGTGGCATAGGGGTAAAATATATGACAATTAAAACATGTATAACCAAAATAAATGTGCAGTTAAAATTGGACAGAGGACAGACTATTTTTCTCAAGAGCGAGGTGTGAGACAGGGCTGTTGCCTCAGCCCTACTTTATTTAACATATATAAATGAATCTACTGGACCAATCAGACAGTCCAGGACTAGAATTATTACACACAAATACTTACTGTATGCAGATGACTTAATAATTCTAGCTAAAACACCAGAAGGTCTCCAGAACAACCTTAACATTTTAACTAAGTACTGGATTGGAACTTAGAAGTCAACATCCCAAAAACTAAGATTATGATATTTCAGAAAAAAACATAAACATATATTTACTTTAAACGACACCACACTTCAACATGCTTTACAGTATAATTATCTTGGTCTGGTGTTAACTCACTGGAAATTTCAATTTGGCAATAAAAGCATTACTTGTAAATTCAAAATAGACATCCCCATCAGAATCTGGACAAAGATTTTTGATAGTGTCATATTGCCTATTGCCCTGTATGGAAGCGAGATCTGGGGTCCAACGGTAACTACAGCCATAAAGATTGGCACAAACACCCTTTAGAAGCTCTGCATGTAGAGTTCTGCAGAAGCATCCTTCACGTGCACAGAAAACACACCCAATAACGCCTGCAGAGCGGAGTTAGCCGTCTACCCTAAACCTAGTCATTAAAAAAGAGTTTTAAAGTTCTGGATCCACTTAAACTCTAGTTCTGAGGACTCTCTTCATTTTAAGGCAGTAAAACACAATTAATGAGTGCCCAAAAAAGTAATCTTTGTGTAATGGTGTCAGATCTGACTAACAAAGCATTCAATATCACCAACCCTGAAAAACCTGGAAGAATCAAAGAAATTATGAATGAAGAGAAGGAGACATATATACAGCATTGGAAAAAACAAACCAAAGACCAAAGTCGTCTCCAATGTTATCTGAAACTCAACAGAGAGTACAGTCTGGCTGATTATCTGGTCTCAGTCAGGAATATAACTCATAGACATTTACTGACGAAATACAGACTGAGTGACCACCAGCTGGCCATAGAAAGAGGACGACATAAAAAGACCTGGTTACCTAAAGAAGAGCGAATCTGTAACGAATGTAGATCTGGATCAGTTGAGACGGAGGAACACTTCCTCCTCCACTGTGACAAATACACGTCCTTAAGAGACGCACTGTACAGTCAAATACAGCAGATTATTCCTGAGTTCCAGTCACTCCAGGAACATGAGAAATTAAAAATATTACTTGCTGAAGGACCTGCTTCCTCTTTGGTAGCACTTCATATTTATAAATGCCACAAACTAAGAAGTAAAGAGTGAACACATCTGCATTAGTAGTACCAGTAATGTATATATAAATATATTTATGGATGTATTTTACATGTATTTTGTTTTGTTTTGTTTATTTATGGATGTATAATATTATATATATTTTTATTTTATTTTATTTTATTCTGATATGTACAATGCTTTGGCAATATGTACCTATGTACGTCATGCTAATAAAGCAATTTGAATTTGAATTTGAATTTGAGAGAGCGCGCGAGAGAGAGAGATCGAAAGAGAGAGAGAGAGAGAGCGAGAGAGAGAGAGAGAGAGAGAGAGAGAGAGAGAGAGAGAGCGCGAGAGAGAGAGATCGAAAGAGAGAGAGAAAGAGAGAGCGAGACTGAGAGAGTAAGAGAGTAAGAGAGCGCGCGAGAGAGAGCGACCTCTGTTTAACAGCTGATAGGGATTAAATCACCTCAGGTCTCTTTGCTCATTTCCTCGGCAGATAAAAATCCCT
>CM050429.1:31303499-31310999 GCA_027564155.1 Gymnocypris eckloni scoliostomus | reverse complement strand
CTCTCACACACACACACACACACACACACACACACACACACACACACACACACACACACACACACACACACTCACTCACTCACTCACTCTCTCTCTCACACACACACACACACTCTCTCTCTCACACACACACACACACCCTAGAGTCACTGGTGTGTCCGACCGTGGGCTTTGGGTCTCTTCAGCGTCAGAACAAACTCTTTCTGCTGACTGCACCAAACGCACGGGAGCCCAGAGACCTTTCTCTGACTCAATCATTTCTGCAAGTCAGCGAATATTTCAGTACAATTCATTTACAAATCCTACGAGGTTTAATTTATGGATTAGCGGAGGAGAGAGGTTTGGACATAGTGTCTTACTTTTGTGTTGAAGCAGCTTGAAAGAGAACCTTGATGATCTGCAAAATCAAGTAGAGGACTTCAAGAGTAAAGCACCGAGAGAATACACTGTTAGTGACCATACAGACACAAAGCCTTACAGTCCATCTACCATTTATAAATACGTAGCTATGCAAGCACAGATTGAAATGGGCCTAACATGTTCCTAGAGGTGTAGTGTGATGCTGAAAGACAGAGAGATCCCACCGGTCCTTCTCATGACAGAACGTGCAGCGCAGATGGAGGAGAATCTGAATCTGTTGAGTGCCCTTGTAATGGATTTAATCAAATGATTCGTGAACACGCTCTGAAGCCCCGAACTGAACCAAATGATTCGTGAACACGCTCTGAAGCCCCGAACTGAATCCATACCCATCGCAAGTAGATGCTGTGGCGGTGAACCTCCCTCCCCTGAGCTCAAAGAAACGCTAATAATAATAAATGGAGAAAAGTGTTAGGCCTTCCACAATTGAACACAGGAGTAAAACTGATTTACATGAAACACATACTGTATTCTCTTTTTAGAGAGAGAGAGAGTGTGTTAGTGTGAGTGTCAGATAATCCGTTACAACCAGGTAAACTGTTTAATATAAATATCTATATATTTGTATTCTGTAAATTGCAGCTTATACTCTTTGAGCTTGTTTCAGATTTCACAGACAGCCAATCACAGCGCAGCATGAGGAGCTGCGGAGGCGGAGTTTGTCTAATTTGGTTCTGTTTATTTAACCCAGAAAAGGGTTTTAATTCTGGGACACTGGAGACGTGAAAACATGAACAACCAAAACAACAGCCTGACGCTCACTAAGGGTTCGAGTCCAGACTACTGTATCATCACTGGAACACATATTCTCCACATTAACCATAAAAACCACCAAGCCCTAAACACACGAGACAAATATCATCCAACAGTTTTCCTTTAGAAAATCAATAGAAACTCACATAGACTTTGTGTCGTCTTCTTCTGGGACCCTTCAAAGAATCCATCCTGTAATTATTCCACAAACAACTGTAAGTCAAAGGTCAAGATGTTGTTCATTACAGGCCTGCAAGCCCATTAATTACACCTGTCTGCATTTCCTCCTTTTACACATATCAAATTAAAAGTCCCCTGCACTTCCTGTTGTGCTCAGGAATTATGAATAAACTGCTTTATTTACCTTTAAAACCCTTATAAACACATGCAGGGTCACCGTCAAAATATCTATAATGTTCATTTATGTACTTAATGCAGTACACAGAGCAACGTTGGCTTTATATATAAAATACAAAAACATTAGAAAAGCTAGTACGTTTTTTAAATATAATTAGAATAGATATAACTAGAGTTCGGGAGTCAGATAAAGACGGGAGAGATGTGTTTTAGCCGATTCTTGAAGATGTCTGAGGATTGAGTTGGTCAGGAGGGAACAGTTAATGTATAAGTCTGTGAAAGTGATTTCGTGGCTCTATGGGATGGATAATAAAGCGTCGTTCACGTGCAGAGCACAAGCTTCTAGAGGAACATAGGTCTGAAGTAATGAGTTTAGGTAAAGGTGCAGAGCCAGAGCTGGTTTTGGAGGCAAACATTAAAGCCTTGCATTGCAATAGTCCAGTCTGGACAGAACAAGAGCTTGAATAAAGCAAATCTGCAGGACCAGGTTTTAGCAATGTGCTCTGAGAAAAGCTGATCATCAATCATATCTACAAGGTTTCTGGCTGTTTCTGAAGGAGTTATGGTTGATGTGTTTAACTGGAAGTTGAAATTATGATGAACAAGCAGTTATGTTTTGGCCTTCATACAGCAATTGATTAAATTGTGACATGATCAGTGATACTCTGATTTAACCCCCACACACACACTCACTCTCACACACACACTCTCTCTCTCTCACACACACACACACACACACACACACACTCTCTCTCACACACACACACTCTCTCACACACACACACACACACTCTCTCACACACTCTCTCTCTCACACACACACACACACTCTCTCTCTCTCACACACACACACACTCTCTCTCACACACACACACACTCTCTCTCTCACACACACACTCTCTCTCATCTCTCTCACACACACAACACACTCTCTCTCACATACACTCTCTCACACACTCTCTCTCACACACACACACACACACTCTCTCTCACACACACACACACTCTCTCTCACACACACACACACACTCTCTCTCTCATACTCTCTCACACACACAACACACTCTCTCACACACACACACACACACACACACACACACACACACACACACTCTCTCACACACACACAACACACACACACACACACAGTATATTGCGAAGAGTGGCTCAGCAGCGCCGCCTGGAGGATCAGATCCAGCAACACATGATTGACCTGTTTGTTTACATAAACAACAACAACACAATGTTCCCAAATGTCAACTGAATTATTATCATTGCTGTTATTCGTTAACCTGCTTATATATTTTACAGCTTTGTAACAGTTGATATATATATATATATATATATATATATATACAGAAACAAACCATAGTTTCAGTTCTCATAGCAACTTTATTAAAATTACATACAAAAATATAAAAAAAGAGCAAGAATATATAAATAGTTTGTTTTGTACCGCCGCTCGTACATAATATGTAATGATCTACAAATGTAGCATAAATCTGATGGAGGTAGTGTAGCTCATCGCTCTCGACTGGTTAGTTATGATTGAGTCAGGAACTACATCATGCAGCATATTCAGAAATACATAATCATACATCAGATCTCCAGCCACTGGCTGCCAAGGCAATATGCCATACTCTGGGTTACTAATTACTCCAAAGCTGAATATACTACTCGTTACTAGTTACCCTACTGAAAAACAGATAATTAAATACATACATTTCATGCTAAGTGTGCTATAAATACATATTCATATTTATGTACTGCAATTGTACGTTAAGTGCACTAATCTGGTATACTACACTAATTAATGCACTTTAATTGTGCAATTAAAGATATGCATATGTGATTGTGCTTCAGGTACACTTTAAAGACTGATTTTATATCATTATAATCAAAACACAGTCATTTTTATATCAATAAGTCTGATATGTTAATAATAGATTTGAACTATACTTAGCATGAAATAAATGTATTTTAAATACATACATTTTTTAGTAGGGTACTAAAAGTATTAATTCATACTTTATTTCTGGCAACAGTAATTAGTTACATCGCTTTTCTTGAAGTTGCATATCTTCCTCATTAAATTCTTCTAAGATATTACTAACAATAACTCTTGATTAATAACAGTAATGTTTACGTATTAAGTGTGGTATTAATCTCATCAATTTTCATGTGTCATAATTATACCCGTACACGATTATATTCCATTATGAGAAATCATATAAATTCATAAGAAAATGCTTTATCACAAAATCAATGCAATGCAATATTTCCATAATTTTTCATATTCCATACGCCTGCTGATTTCATGTGTCTGTGCAAGTCATGAAAATTATGAAAATAAATCTATGAATTATTGGATTGTTGGAGGCATCGGAAGTAACTAAGTAACGAGCTGTTTTATGATAGTAACTGTAATATTATTAGTATTACGTTACATTACTAGCTACTGCAAAAATCTATATTATTACTGTAACTAACTAGTCTTAGGTGAAACAAGTGCACTTCTATAATGTACTTAATGTACTTAATACACTAATAATGATTCTTTAGTACTTCTTCAGATCATGTAAGTGTGCTATTTTGGGACACTAGCTCAAATGCAGTTTTAACACACTATCTCACCTCTATAGTCAGCACTTGTAGTGTACTAGTGTGTGAGAGAAGTGCGCTACAAGTGCTGACTAAATGCAGAGATACACATTTTAGTTCATATATCATTTTTAGTGTATTAAGCACTAAACTTAATCTTAAACTTAAACACTTAATCATAAAAGTTTTTATAATGTTTAATGCGTGTTCCTGTGGCTCAGTGGTTAGAGCATTGCGTTAGCAGCGCAAAAGGTTGTGGGTTCGATTCCCAGGGAACACATATACTGACAAAACATGCATAACCTGAATGCACTTGTAAGTCGCTTTGGATAAAAGCGTCTGCTAAATGCATAAATGTAAATGTAAATGTAAACGAATGCGCAAACATGCAGCACTTTAAGTTCGTCTCCTGGGGATGATGCACTGGTCACTAGCGTGAGTCTGGAGTTCATGGGCTGGTGGTCAAAGCGTGGGAGCGGCGTACACACAGGGATGCAGCTCCGCTGGGAACGGTTCCATCGGGCCCCGGACCCGGCCCCAGTCTGTGAGGATGCAGTCGATGACGGCCTCATCCAGCAGTGGCTCCGGCCAGCAGAGGGCCCCAGGGGCCGGCTCCGGTCGTGTCCTGCTGTAGGTGTCGAAGCTGCTGGCCAGAGAGCGGATCTGCCGGGCCAGCGTCCCGATCTCTTCCCGCTCCGCCTCGCTGTACAGCAAGGGTCCCTCTGCAGGGGGCGAGGGCTCCGGGGACAGAAACACACCGAAGTCCTCCAGAGCCTCGCAGACGCCGTACACCGGGACCAGGTGAGCCTCGGCTGGACAGAACGGGTCAGAGAACGGGTCGGGGAGAGGCTGAGGCGGACAGAGCGTACCCGAGCCGTCAGACAGGAAGTCAGAGGAGCAGCGGGAGGAAGTGGGACTGTAGGGCGGGGTGCAGAAGAAGAACGCTAGCGAGTCTGAGCTGGACTCTGAGCTCCTCCGGAGCGGATCACAGTCTCTCAGGACACAAGCCGGCGGAGACGTCTGCGCAGTGCCGTATAGTTTGTCTCTGAGATAGACCGCCTCCGTTTCACTGCAGAACAGAAAACATGAGGAAATCAGAAATCATGAGAAAATCAGAATTCATGAGAAAATCAGAAACCATGAGAAAATCTGAATTCATGAGAAAATCAGAAATCATGAGAAAGTCAGAAATGAGAAAATCAGAAATCATGAGAAAATCAGAAATGAGAAAGTCAGAAATGAGAAAATCAGAAATGAGAAAGTCAGAAATGAGAAAATCAGAAAGGAGAAAATCAGAAACCATGAGAAAATCTGAAATCATGAGAAAATCAGAAATCATGAGAAAGTCAGAAAGGAGAAAATCAGAAATCATGAGAAAGTCAGAAATCATGAGAAAATCAGAAACCATGAGAAAGTCAGAAATCATGAGAAAGTCAGAAAGGAGAAAATCAGAAACCATGAGAAAATCAGAAATCATGAGAAAGTCAGAAATTAGAAAATCAGAAATCATGAGAAAATCAGAAATGAGAAAATCAGAGACCATGAGAAAAACAGAAATGAGAAAATCAGAAACCATGAGAAAATCAGAAACCATGAGAAAATCAGAAATCATGAGAAAGTCAGAAATCATGAGAAAATCAGAAACCATGAGAAAATCAGAAACCATGAGAAAATCAGAAACCATGAGAAAATCTGAAATCATGAGAAAATCAGAAACCATGAGAAAATCAGAAATCATGAGAAAGTCAGAAATTAGAAAATCAGAAATCATGAGAAAATCAGAAATCATGAGAAAATCAGAAATCATGAGAAAATCAGAAACCATGAGAAAATCAGAAATCATGAGAAAGTCAGAAATCATGAGAAAGTCAGAAATTAGAAAATCAGAAATCATGAGAAAATCAGAAATCATGAGAAAATCAGAAACCATGAGAAAATCAGAAATCATGAGAAAGTCAGAAATCATGAGAAAGTCAGAAATTAGAAAATCAGAAATCATGAGAAAATCAGAGACCATGAGAAAATCAGAGACCATGAGAAAATCAGAAACCATGAGAAAATCAGAAATCCTGAGAAAATCAGAAATCATGAGAAAATCAGCAGAGTTAGGGATCAAAAAACAATTCCAATTCCAGAATGGTGCAGGGACATGAATAAACATGTCTGATATCTAATGTTGAAGCACACTGGAATCGATGGTAATCAGAAGAAGCTGATAACCCAGCATCTGCTGTAAAGTCAAGCCCGGTTCTGATGCTCACCTGACCACGTGGTTTGTGCAGACGATCATGTCTCTGGACCGGTCCGCGGTCGCACAGACGTACAGCCAGATCCACGTCTGATCCTGCCGCTGCAGTCGAACCAGCAGCTCTGCGCTCGCCTCGCCGTCGCCTCCAGCTGCCAGGAAACATTACAGCTTATCATTCACCAATAATGCAGTAAAAACTCTGACATATTATTACTATGTAAACCAGCTGTTTTATATGTGAATGTGTGTTAAATATCTGTATTTTCAGCATCATTACTCCAGTCTTCAGTGTCACATGATCTTCAGAAATCATATTAATAAGCTGATTTATTATCAATGTTGGAAACTGTTCATTTTTGTGGAAACTTCAATAGACAACAATACATTGTATGGGTCAAAATTATAAATTTTTATTTTATGCCAAAAATCATTAGATATTAAGATCGTGTTCCATGAAGATATTTTGTACCGTAAATATATAAAAACGTAATTATTGATTAGTAATATGCATTGCTAAGAACAACTTTAAAGGTGATTTTCTCAATATTTAGATTTTGTTTTTAGATTTTCAAACCATACATCAATGGAAATATGATTTATTCAGCTTCCAGATAATGCATTCATCTTAATCTGACCCTCATGACTGGTGTTGTGCTCCAGTGTCTTTACTGTCAGCTTTGATCAATGTAAAGCATCCTTGATGAATAAAGTAATAATTAGCGTGGACTCACTGAGCGTGCGGTGGCAGCCGGCGGCGAGCGTCAGATCCTCCGGATGCAGGAGCTCGTACCACGATCGGCCAATCAGCTCCTCGGCAGAGAAACCCAGGTGGAACGAGACGCTGTGGAAACATATTTCAGCTCAATCAACATGCATTGATTTCCAAACTCTCTAAGAGAAATAGAGATCGCTGTGGTGTCTGTACCTGCAGGGGGCGTGCATGAGCCTCATGTCCGGTCTGTGGAGCGTCTGGAAGCAGGCCGAGGCGCTCAGGAGCTCGCTGTCCTTCAGTCTGTCCACCGTGGGCGAGCAGAGGGCCACAAACAGAGCGGCGTCCGCCCGGAATCGCCCCCTCACCAGCATGGAGCAGTTCTGGCGCCGGAGCGCTCTGGAGCAGTGCA
>CM050429.1:31290999-31293499 GCA_027564155.1 Gymnocypris eckloni scoliostomus | reverse complement strand
GTTTGGGATCCAAAAGAGGACACGACTAGAAATCAGTGGTTCAGTTATATTTACAACACTGTCCAGAACAGAACACAAATATTGGAGCGTGTGCAGCGCGTTATACACAGGACTGTGTCCTGAACCGGGACGAGTAGCCTACAAAGTGGACACTATGAATGGCTGTGGACACTATAAAGTGGACAGTCTGAGCTTCTGTATGTTTGAGTTTTGAGCCGCGTAGAGTCGCGCTTGTTTGTGTTTCTCCAATCACAAATACAGACATTCGTCCAATCACAACGCACCGGATAGCTGGCCAATCAGAGCACGCCTCGCTTCTCAGAACGATGAGCTTTGTAACAATCGGCGTGTTTCAGAAAGAGGAGCAACAATAATATACAGTATGTGGAAAATAATGTGTTTTGAACCTCGAACCACGTAAACAGATTGCACCAAATACACCAAATAATGTTCTTTTTAGCAACGTCACACGACCCTTTAATATTAACCAAACAACAAAAGACAAAGAAATAAAATCACTCACTGCTCTTGAGTGAAGGACTTCTGTAGCTTTAAGAAAGTTAACTCTTACTCAGACTACGCTGTTTGATTTTACATTTGATTATTCATTTCTGTTAACTGATTACTTGCATAAAAAGCTTAAAGCATAGTTTGTTTCATTTATATTTTTTATTAAATTGCATTTGTTCTTTGCTTTTTTTATTACTGACAGCTTAATTATGTTCAATCATTGAGGACTTTGTTTGTTACTATCGTTACCTAGTACCGTGATATTGAGAATTGTGACATTTTCACTGGTGTCTAAAATGTAGCTTTCATAGCAACCTTATTTACAGAAAACATGTTTAATATCTTTAAATAAATCATTAATATAGAGTCATATGACTCATATAATCGTGATTACAGTACTGACCAAAATAATCGAGATTATGATTTTGCCATAATCAAGCAGCCCCAACCCCCAATAAAAACAGTTTCTCGTTGGATCCAAGCAAACTCATAGATGACCTATTCTGATCTCGAGTTGTCACTGAAGGGTCTGGAATCAGCGGTTCGGGTCTCAGGAGACCAGCTGTGGAACTCATTACACCCCGACCCCCAGGAGGTCAGCAGCCCGGATTACACGAGACCTTTATCAGACCCGCCGGCCGTTACATTAACGTCGCTCGCTCTTATTTATTTACCTTCATCGGGCGCTGCTCAGAGTTAATGAAACGTGCCCTATGAACCCGAGAACGCCGGGCGCTATCACAACAAACACAAACCACTGAGACACCAGAGAAGAAGGAGTTCAGGACAGGTTGTGTGCACTTGGTGTGGAGTCCATAACCCATAATCCTTTCCTCCAGTGATATAAAGTGCATCCGCTGTCGTCTCTCACATCAAAATCCAGCCTGTGTTTGTTTAGAGCCGGTTTGCATCTGTGCAGATTTCTCTCCTGATTCAGAACAACGGAGGAAGAGTTATTATGGATTATGGACTCTATGGTGTTTAGTTATAAAGCGTATTAATGTTGGATTTGTTTCAGGTTTTGTCTTCTCCAGATGTTAACTAATGGACTGGAGTGCTGAGATGTTTTAATCAGACTCTCATTCTGACGGCACCCATTCACTGCAGAGCATCTATTGACTCTCATTCTGACGGCACCCATTCACTGCAGAGCATCTATTGACTCTCATTCTGACGGCACCCATTCACTGCAGAGCATCCATTGACTCTCATTCTGACGGCACCCATCCACTGCAGAGCATCCATTGACTCTCATTCTGACGGCACCCATCCACTGCAGAGCATCCATTGACTCTGATTCTGATGCCACCCATTGCTAAGACACATTTCTACACATCTGTTTGATTGCTATTTTCCTCTCTGAGGAGCTGCCTTGAAGTAATGTGTATTGTATGAAGTGCTATAGAAATAAAGGTGACTCGACAGGTTCGGCGTGTTGAGTTCTGTTGGTTTCCAGTAGCAGAAATGACTGAATGATCACAGACCGACAGCAGCCGGATGATAAAGATAAAGCTGTGATCCGCTCTGAGACAGAGACAGACCGATAGACGGGTCAGTGGTGAGACCAGAGCGCCGGACGGTGTGAACGGGTTTCGTGAGTTTATGAGGTTTCCTGGTGTTTGACGGCTCATTTGTGTTACATGATCAGCAGAGTATCATTGAGGAGTTTCCTCCCCCTTCACACACACCCCCACAGCCCTATGAAAACACACTCACTGTTGGACGTAACACCGCTGGGAATGTCACCGGAATCCTCTAAAGCTTCTCTGGCTACAATCACCTCATTAGCCTGAGCGTCACCTTCTTAAAAGGTCACTAATGAAGAAATGAAAGCCCCCTGTTTGATTTGTTTTCCCGTCCGAACCCACTGAGAGGGAGACACTGTTTCTCCACAGAAACCTTTAAACATCCTTCACAGCAGGATGCCACACACACACACACACACACACACTAATGCGTTGTGTTTCCTCTTCCTCGATGATCCGGCGAT
>CM050429.1:31268499-31280999 GCA_027564155.1 Gymnocypris eckloni scoliostomus | reverse complement strand
GGTGTCCAGCTTGTGGATCTCATTGGAGAAGCAGTCGGCCTGAGAACACAAACACGGTCAGACGCTTCGTCAAACGCTCGTTAGCTGATTATAATCACTCAGTCGCTGCAGCTACGCACCAGCTGCTCATATCCGCCGAAGATGTACATGGCCTTTCCCAGAACACAGGCCGAGTGTCCGTCTCTGGCGCCCGGGACCGACCCGGAGATCTTGGGAGTGAACCATCGGTGCTGACCTGAAGCGGAGCACAACAGGATTAAACACTAGTATTATCTGCAGATAGAGCTGGTTTGAACTCGTTATTTCTATCTTTTGCTGTCGTGTGTCTGTAGGAAATATCAGTTTTATTAATTGTAATAATTGTAGTCATTAATTGTAATAATGCAGCATACATAGATTCTCTTGATCAATTAACTTATATTAACTAAATCAACATTTGTTGTGAGCATCTTTGTGTTTAAAGCAGCTTTTGCCCTCGGTGCACTTGAGTGTGTGTGTGTGTGTGTGTGTGTGCATGCGTGCGTGCGTGCGAGAGAGTGTGTCTGTGTGTGCTTGTGTCTGTGTGAGAGAGAGTTTGTGTGTGCGTATGAGAGAGAGAGTGTGTGTGTGTGTGTGTGTGGTCCATAATTCAACACCCTGGACATGACAAGCTTAACTCTCATGTCGTGTTTCAATCATTTTTGATTGTATTTTTCCTGAAAATGCTAGTTAATATTATCGCTTTGAACTAAAACAGACTGGCTTTGCTCACACAGGCTATAACAACTTCATAAACAAATCTGATCATTTTTTTACTTTTGGGGAAACTACAAAATGACCAGCCTACAAAAAATTGCTTATTATGCTATATTATCACCAAATCTTTGTCTTTCTATAAACTTGCTTTCTGTCAATCAGCAGAGGTTTTAAAACAGACTCCTCAGTTTGAGTGAAAAAAAGCCTTTGCATAATTTCACTCAAAAACTGAGAAGCATCAGCTTTAAATCCTGTGCTGATAGACAGAAAATAAGTTGATACAAAGACTATTTGTAATAATAGAGCATAATAAGGGATTGTCAAGCACCTTTAAAAGGCTCTCCAGCACACATCAGTGTAAGACAGTGAAGATAAACTCATTCTGCCGGACACCTACAGACGTCGAAGGCGTACAGCACGTTGCACGCGCCCTCGGTGTCGTTCCGGCCGCCCCAGATGTAGATGGTGTCGTCCGCCAGCACCGCCGTGTGTCCGTAGCGCATGTAGGGCACTTCCCGAGCGTGTTCCCTTCCTCCGGTCCGCACCGGCGGCAGCTTCCAGCGCAGAGACACTGAGAGAACCACACACATGCTCACTTACCTTTACAGTCATGCTTTTATACAAACCCTCACACTGCATTCAAGTTACATGCACTGCCTGGGAATCGAACCCATGACCTCGGTGTTGCAAACCCATTCAGTAACGTGATATATCTCCATAATCAAAAGGGTAGGTCTGATCTCTTACGCATCTAAAAAAAATATTCTATTAAACACCCTTCAACATTTGAATTATTTACAAATATCATAAACAACACACTGCATATGGAATATTTAAAAAACAGATATTTTTAGGGACCTGGTTTGACTCGTGCTTGTATAACTTAATATACATCGTTATCACACGGATCATTCATGTTTAATTTGTTAATACTAATTGGATTTGATGATGCATGTTTTCATACTCTGATGCTTTGTAATGCATATTTATTTTTTTATTGTGTTGATTGTTATTATATTGTATAAAGGATAAATAATTATATTAAAAACCTGTTATACTGTACATGTCAATGTCATGATAATACCGTATACTGTGATAAAAGCATTAGCAATTAATCACAACATGAAAAGTTGATACCGTAACATCCCTATTTATGGCACATTTAACCTAATATAATCCAGAATACTGACATTATAAACAGCTGATATTGTTTTTCTTTCATTTCATCAGTGTATTATTCTGTGTGTTTGTCTTCCATAAAGCAGATGATTTTAATCTGAATTTTACTGCTGTGTTGAGCTCGTTTGAATCTGAGCAATCATTAACATGCAGGTTGTGCAGTGGCTAGTTGAGGACGGTTAGTCAAACTAACCCGTGTTGAAGACGTGCACATCGATCTGTCTCAAGGTCTCGTAGTCTTCTCCGGAGCAGTATCCTCCGAACGAGTAGACCTTGTGTCCGACCGCCACCGCCGCGTGATTGACCCTCCGGGCCACCCTCCAGGTGCACCGTCCAGCGTAACATCCCACGCTCGGCGCGGCTGACCGCTGCGCTAAACCATCACGCCTGCGCAGACATCACAGCTGAGGAGGAGGAGGAGCCGTCAGGACAAATGCTGACACACAGAGAGAACAACCAATCACAGAGAACTACTGACACACAGAGAGAGATAACAACCAATCAGAGAGAACTACTGACACACAGAGAGACTGACACACAGAGAGGACTACTGACACACAGAGAGAACTACTGACACACAGAGAGAGGACTACTGACACACAGAGAGAACTACTGACAAACAGAGAGAACTACTGACACACAGAGAGGACTACTGACACACAGAGGCGAACTACTGACAAACAGAGAGAGGACTACTGAGACACAGAGAGAGAACTACTGACACACAGAGAGAGATAACAACCAATCAGAGAGAACTACTGACACACAGAGAGAGAACTACTGACACACAGAGAGATAACAACCAATCAGAGATAACTACTGACACACGGAGAGAGAACTACTGACACACAGAGAGATAACTACTGGCACGAGAGAGAACAACCAATCACAGAGAACTACTGACACACAGAGAGAGGACTACTGACACACAGAGAGAGAACAACCAATCACAGAACTACTGACGCACATAGAGAGGACTACTGACAAACAGAGAGAGGACTACTGACACACAGAGAGAGAACAACCAACACACAGAGAGAGAACAACCAATCACAGAGAACTACTGACACACATAGAAAGGACAACTGACACACAGAAAGAACAACCAATCACAGAGAACTACTGATGCACATAGAGAGGACTACTAACACAGAGAGAGAAGAACCAATCACAGAGAACTACTGACACACAGAGAGGGCACTACTGACACACAGAGAGAGGACTACTGACAAACAGAGAGAGGACTACTGACACACAGAGAGAGAACAGCCAATCACAGAGAACTACTGACGCACATAGAGAAGACTACTAACACAGAGAGGACTACTGACACACAGAGAGAGAACTACTGACACACAGAGAGAACAACCAATCACAGAGAACTACTGACACACATAGAGAAGACTACTGATGCACATAGAGAGGACTACTAACACACAGAGAGAGGACTACTGACACACAGAGAGAACTACTGACACACAAAGAGAACAACCAATCACAGAGAACTACTGACGCACATAGAGAAGACTACTGATGCACATAGAGAGGACTACTAACACACAGAGAGAGGACTACTGACACACAGAGAGAGGACTACTGACACACAGAGAGAACAACCAATCACAGAGAACTACTGATGCACATAGAGAGGACTACTGACGCATATAGAGAGGACTACTAACACACATAGAGAGGACTACTGACTAGGGATGGGTATCGTTAAGGTTTTAACGGTACTACTACTCTTATCGATACTGCTTATCGATAGGAATAACACATCTTCTATTCTATTCGATTGGACTGTTGGTCCTGTTGGGACTTTGATTTTGCCACACACACGGCAACGGCAAACACGCTGATTTACTTCCGGTTTGTCGTTGACGCGTGTTCTGAGCTGAATCTCCGCCAAGCCAATTGTTTATCGTCTATTTTCTATCTTAAATTCCGATTTGATACACAATAATTTGTGTTTCTATAACGTGTGAATATATTCCCGATCGCATTCTGCAACGAGAATAATCAGAGCGGCTTGTTATCGCTAGTTTTATTTTGATTTCCCAAGTCCGCTATTACCGTTAGCAAAGCCAGCGCGGGTTCCGCTAACACAGCTAATACCCCTATTTCACACACGCATACACACATTTAACATTGTTTCACTGTTACTTGCTTAAATGGCAGATTCGTGTCTACCTTTGTGTGCAGGTGAGGACACGTTCGAGCTGCATTCGGCGCAGCTGGAGCTGGAGGCCGTGGAGACGGATCCACGAGCTGCTTGGGAAACAGGCCCAGCTGAGGAAGCGGATAGCAACGCTGGAAACATCTCGGGCTGAGCGCTCATAAGTCCGGGGTAAGTATGCAGCGCTGCTAACGCTCCCACCACCTCTACTCCGTGTGTTTCTCTGCACAGGCCCGTGCACCGGACGCGATCGTCACAGATGGCCTTCACTCCGGCGCCGGAAACCACGGACCCTGGGTGCAGCAGCGGAAGGCGATCCAGGCCCGGGCGACGACTTCTCCCCGGTCTTCGACATCTCATCCCGGAACCGCGCCCCTCTCTGCGAGACTGATCGTGACGCTGTGGTCATCGGAGACTCAATCGTCCGGCATGTCCGTGCTACATTAGCTGAAGGTAAAGTGCACACTCATTGTCTCCCTGGTGCTCGTGTTCTTGATGTTTCTGTGCAGATACCCGCGATCCTGAAGGATGGAGGCGTTGCAGCTGTTGTGATTCACGCCGGGGCTAACGACACCAAGCTGCGGCAGACGGAGACACTGAAGAGGGACTTCAGGAGCCTGATCGAGACAGTACGCAGCACATCGCCAGCGGCGGCGATCATCGTGTCAGGACCTCTTCCCGCGTATCGGCGAGGACACGAAGCGGTTCAGTAGACTGTTTGCTTTAAATGAATGGTTGTTTTCATGGTGTACAGAGCAGAAAATTCTCTTTGTCAATAATTGGAATCTTTTCTGGGAGCGTCCTAGGCTATTTCGTGCTGATGGCCTGCACCCCAGCAGAGTCGGTGCGGAACTCCTGTCGGACAACATCACCAGGACGCCACGCTCCATCTGACTAGTAAGCCAATTCTCCAATAACAGCTATGATGACTTTTGTTCTACCCACTTAAAAGATAAAGGTACTTGTAGTGTCCAATCTATACAGACTGTGTCTGTTCCCGAATATTGAGTTCAAAATATAAATTTAATGCAGGATCTAGAACAAATCTGATCGTGATTAAACCAGAAAAATGCAAAATAAATGAACAAAAACAATTTTTAAAACTTGGGCTCCTAAATATCCGATCACTCACACGAAAGCAGTTATTGTAAATGAAATAATCACAGATAATAGTTTTGATGTACTCTGTCTGACTGAAACCTGGCTTAAAACAAATGATTATTTTGGTCTAAATGAATCTACTCCACCAAGCTACTGTTATAAGCACGAGCCTCGTGAGACTGGTCGTGGCGGCGGTGTAACAATATATAGTGATATTCTCAATGTTACTCAGAAAACAGGATACAGGTTTGACTCATTCGAAATACTTATGCTCAATGTTAAACTGTCAGATAAGCAAAATAAATCTGTCCTATCTTGCTCTGGCTACTGTGTATAGACCGCCAGGGCCATATACAGATTTTCTAAAAGAATTTGCAGATTTCCTCTCAGACCTATTGGTTACTGTTGATAAAGCACTAATTGTTGGAGATTTTAACATTCACGTTGATAATACAAATGATGCGTTAGGACTTGCGTTTACTGACCTAATAAACTCTTTTGGTGTCAAGCAAAATGTCACCGGCCCACGCATCGCTTTTAATCATACGCTAGATTTAATAATATCGCATGGAATTGATCTAACTGATATAGATATCATACCTCAAAGTGATGATGTTACTGACCATTTCCTAGTATCGTGCATGCTGCATATTACTGATATTAACTATATGGCTCCGCGTTATCGCCCAGGCAGAATTATTATTCCAGCCACTAAAGACAGATTCACAAATAACCTGCCTGATTTATCTCAACTGCTCTGTGTACCCATAAATACAGATGAACTAGACACAATTACTAGCAACATGGGAACTATTTTCTCCAATACGTTAGAAACTGTTGCACCCATCAAATTAAAAAGGTTAGAGAAAACGTGCTGCGCCATGGTACAACAGTTATACCCATTCTCTCAAGAAAGATACTCGTATTCTTGAGCGCAAATGGAGAAAAAGTAACTTGGAAGTCTTTAGAATTGCGTGGAAAAACAGTATGTCCAGCTATAGACAGGCTCTAAAACTGCAAGAACCGAGTATATCCATAAACTCATAGATAATCACCAAAACAATCCAAGGTTTTATTTAGCACAGTGGCTAGATTAACAAATAAACAGATGTCACCCGATCTAAATATTCCCTCACAGTTTAATAGTAATGACTTTATGAATTTCTTTACTGATAAAATAGATAATATCAGAAATACAATAACAAACGTAGATTCTACAGTCTAGTACTTCAGCATCATTCATCGCACCCAAAGAAAAACTGCAGTGCTTTAGAACTATAGGACAGGATGAGCTAAATAAACTTATCACTGCATCTAAACCAACAACATGTTTATTAGATCCTGTACCAACTAAACTATTGAAAGAGTTGTTACCTGTTGCAGAACAACCGCTTCTCAATATTATTAACTCCTCGCTATCTTTAGGTCACGTCCCAAAACCATTTAAGCTGGCAGTTATTAAGCCTCTTATTAAGAAACCAAAATTAGATCCTTGTGAACTGGCAAATTACAGGCCCATTTCAAATCTTCCGTTTATGTCGAAAATATTAGAAAAGTAGTGTCTGCTCAATTGTGTTCCTTTTGCAAAAAATGATATCTATGAAGAATTTCAGTCAGGTTTCAGGCCCGCCATAGCACAGAAACTGCACTTGTTAAAATTACAAATGACTTGCTTCTTGCGTCAGACAAAGGCTGCATCTCGTTGCTAGTTTTACTTGATCTTAGTGCTGCGTTCGACACTATAGATCATGACATACTGATAGATCGATTACAAAACTATACAGGTATTCAAGGGCAGGCTCTAAGATGGTTTAGATCCTACCTGTCCGATCGCTACCACTTTGTTTATTTAACGGGAGTCATCTCAATTATCACCAGTAAAGTATGGAGTACCACAAGGATCTGTCCTAGGTCCTCTATTATTTTCATTATATATGCTGCCCTTGGTAATATTATTAGAAAATACGGGATTAGTTTCCATTGTTATGCTGATGACACTCAACTATATATCTCAACAAAACCAGATGAAACTTAAACTATCTAAGCTAACAGAGTGTGTTAAAAATATAAAAGATTGGATGACCAGTAATTTTCTCCTATTAAATTCAGATAAGACCGAGATATTACTTGTTGGACCTAAAAACAGTACACAGAATCTCTTGGATTACAATCTGCAACTAGACGGATGTACTGTTACTTCCTCTACAGTTAAAAATCTGGGTGTTATATTAGACAGCAACCTATCTTTTGAAAATCATATTTCCAATGTTACAAAACAGCATTCTTCCATCTTAGAAACATTTCCAAGCTACGGAACATGTTAAGTGTTTCTGATGCAGAAAAGTTAGTTCATGCATTCATGACCTCTAGACTGGACTATTGTAATGCACTGCTAGGTGGTTGTCCTGCATCCTCAATAAACAAGCTACAGATAGTACAAAATGCTGCGGCTAGAGTCCTTACCAGGTCAAGAAAATATGACCATATTACTCCAATTTTACAGTCTCTGCACTGGCTACCTATTAAGTTTATCAGTTACAAAATATTATTACTTGCCTATAAGGCCCTAAATGATTTAGCTCCTGCACCTAACTAATCTTTTATCACGCTACAATCCAACCCGCTCCCTTAGGTCACAAAACTCTGGACTCTTGGTAGTACCTAGGATAGCAAAGTCCACTAAAGGAGGTAGAACTTTTTCATATCTGGCTCCTAAACTATGGAATAGCCTTCCTGAAAACGTTCGGGGTTCAGACACACTCTCTCTGTTTAAATCTAGATTAAAGGACGATCTCTTTAGCCAAGCATTCATATAATGCATCTCACAATCTTGTACTGCCAGTCCATCTGAACACATGCACATTATTATGCTTTAGCTTGGGTTATACTGATAATTTCATCCAGGGTTATTCCTGGATGGAGCCGCTGCTACGCTAATTGTTTTACTGTTTCTATGTTACCACGGGATTAACATCCCGTGGTAGTTAGGAATTACACAAGCCTCAGTCTGGATCCTACCCTTAAACGATAGAGATGACCGAACACCTGAGAAGAGACGATGACAACCCCTCCGAGATGAGCCCCAGAGACAGATCTCCAGTGAGGACCTCGTCACCTAGACATCCATCGGGAAAGACCCCGGAACCAGTGGACCACTTACACTCTGACTTTGCTGCAGTTGGAACAAACTACTGATTTGTCTGGCCGGAGGAACTGGCCCCGACTGAGCCTGGTTTCTCCCAAGGTTTTTCTCCATTCTGTCACCGATGGAGTTTTCGTTCCTTGCCGCTGTCGCCTCTGGCTTGCTCAGTTGGGGACACTTCACTTTCCAGCACAATCATCGACTTGATTGCACAGATATTATTTAAACTGAACTAAGCTGGACAATGCCACTACTAAACTCAATAATGAAATGCATTCAGCAGATAATTGAGTGTTAAATCCTGTCATTTTACATTATTGACAAATTTGCCTATTTTGATATTGTGCAGTGCTTTGTTACAATTTGTATTGTTAAAGGCGCTATATAAATAAAGGTGACTTGACTTGACTTGACTTGCTTATCGATCCGGTGCTTTAACGGTATTCTTATCGGTACTTTTTGTTATTTATATATATACACATACATATATACATACATACTAGGGATGGGCATTTTAAGCAAAAGTAATATTCGATAATCGCTGGGTATTATTCGATTACTATTCGAAAATCGCTCCCCTCCCACGCATGTACCCGCCCACCCACCCACGAGCACAAACACACACGCGCACAAACACACACAAACACACACACACACAAACACACACACGCGCGCACATACACACACACACAGAGAGAGGGGGAGAGACCATCCAGGCTTTCAATCTGTATGATAAGCTGTTTAATTAATTAGAGAATAGTCTATCTTAACCCAAGAAAATGAATGGTTGTAAAGTATGAGTGCTGAAACATATTAATATAACTTAACCTAACGGCATTACCTAACCTAACAGTCCGTCGATTATCAACTGCTCATAAGGCTAGGACATTTCTATTTTAAAAATGAGCATGAACATTCATATTATTAAAAAGAAAATCTTAAATCTGATTAACGCATCAATGAATATTAAGCGCTAAACAGAATATCATTCTTAAAACATATTACGCGCTAAAACATATTGTGAACCGCCTGAATGACGGCACTTATTATGTGAACATTAATTTTAACGTCTGTCTTCATAACAATAACCTATTTCATATATAAAAATAAATTAAATGAACATGTTCACATGCTCGGGAAGAAGACGGGAGTGTTGTTCACAATTAGAACGGGGAACTTTGAATTGAAACAAAGGAAGGAATATAGATCCCTGCAGCTTCTCAATTCTCCGCCTGAGTCTGAGCCGGTCTCTCTCTCTCTCTCTCTCTCTCTAGCTGAGCCATTTAAATAGTTCAGTTTGGGTTTTTAATAGCAAATTGGTCATTATTTTGTCTCCTTTCTTTATTAATTTAATTTAGAAATATGATTGGAACATCTTATTTTTGTTAAATTCAAGTTTTAGTTTTTTTAAATACCAAGCGGCCAGCGCACGTTTGATCAGTTTATCCTTCTCAAATAAATAACTAAATAATTAACGTCATAATATTTTAAGAATAAAGTCAAAATTACGATCATAAAATCATGTTACATTGCCTGAAGTTAAAGTGAAAATTACACCACTCTGCCAAAATAATAATAATAAGTGTGGCATCCAACCTGTCATTCTTCACATTTAACACGAAAAACAACACAAATATTTTGCATATAAATATAATATATCAACCAGTGGAATATTACGTTATTATTTCAGCAAAAAACGAATAATTTGAATTATTTTGAGTTGTTTGGGACGCTGTAACAAACGGCCCTCTCGCAATATAATACTTAACATCTATTGATCACGCAATCAGCCTGCACGTATCAGAAGTTCCGTTCTCCAGCATGGTTAGCGCTCACACTATAGTGTGTGTGTATGTATTGTGTACACACTATGTATGTGTGCCGCGCCCGAGTGCCGACAGTGCAGTTTATGCGCAAGCACGGAACAGAAGATGCTCTAAAATAAATCTGTGCATCTGTTCTTCAGTATATAAATTCAATATAGATTAATTATTGCTAAAGTTACTTGCCAAGAGGGGTAGTTTGACATACTTCATGTATTTGCCCGTTCAGGCGTCTCGCGGTGTCAGAGACGCGGCAGTCTGTGCTCGTGCTGCTCACACAGAACAGAACACAACGCGCATGTACTGAAAGGAGTTGTCTTTCGCGCCCAAATGCTTTTTATTCGCTTACATTTTTAAACAAACAAGGCTTAAAAACGCATGCAAATGATACAATTTAGTGACCACCTGCAGTGGCCCGATCTGGCAAGTGACAAATCCGAGCGTCCTTCACGCTATCGGACAGTCTTTATTGTCAAGCTCTGGTACACCTTTAGAAAATAATCGCACAACCTAATCGATATTCTATAATTAAATAGAATATTCGAAAATCGTGACCCATCCCTAATACATACATACACATATATGTATGAAATATATATTTCTATGATAGATTAGCAGCTTAATTAACATGGCTTTATATTATGAAATGTTAAATAAATATTTCATTAAATAAATATAAAACATCAATTTGTAAATGCAGCAGTGTGCAGGCATTTTTTGTGTTTTATATACATAAGATAAGATAGAGTAAGAACATGAACAAAGAAACAAAGTTAAACAAACTGACAAATATACCATTTATTGTGTGTGTTTGGACACGCCCGAAGCTTGGAGCGCGCCGCGCACGCACACACACACACATACACACACGCACACACACACACACACACACACACACACACACGCACACACACACACACACGCACACACACTTCAGCCTGAGGAACAGCGTCTCTCGTGTGGATTGTACTTCCAACATTTCATTATCAAACATGTCCAGCAATTTAGTAACTGTAAAGACGGCATTTTACAACAATCGACAGACGATTGATCTGATTCTGACGTTAAGTTTTGGTCAGGAGGAAACGAATGCGCCGCTGTGAAGAGAAGGAAGTTGTGTTAGAAGAAACACGGCTATAATCTTTAGAAGCTAAAAAACATTAAATAAACTCAGTTTAATATAACAGCCACAGGCCTAAAGTGTAAGCATGTTTTAATGGTTAGTTCTCTCTTCTATCATAAACAGGGCTTATGTTGCGTGCTGAACTCATCCACGTGAGCGATCGCGCTTCTGATTTGGGAATAGCAAAATGCATCATAGACAAGAGTTTGAATATTATTGCATATAAAACAGCTGGTGACTCTGGCGGGATATGATTTGCAAGATAATGTGTATATATATATAGCAATAATAAATGTATGTGTATTTTCTTAATTTCTCCAGTACCGATAGCAGAACCGTTAACGTCAGAGCTTATCGATACTCCGGTCTTTTATAATTTAGCCCCGAGACCGATTAAATACCGAGTTTCGGTACCCATCCCTACTACTGACACACAGAGAACTACCAATCACAGAGAACTACTGACGCACAGAGAGGACTACTGACATAGAGAGAGGACTACAGACACAGAGAGAGAGGACTACTGACACAGAGAGAGAGGACTACTGACACACAGAGAGAGAACTACTGACACACAGATAGAGGACTACTACTGACACACAGAGAGAGATAACAACCAATCAGAGAGAACTACTGACACACAGAAAGAGGACTACTGACACACAGAGAGAGGACTACTGACACACAGAGAGAGAACTACTGACACACAGAGAGAGGACTACTGACACACAGAGAGAGAACTACTGACGCACAGAGAGAGAACTACTGACGCACAGAGAGAACAACCAATCAGAGAGAACTACTGACACAGACAGAGAAAACGACCAATCAGAGAACTACTGACACACAGAAAGATAACAACTATTCAGAGAGAACTACTGACACAAAGAAAGACAACAACCAATCAGAGAGAAATACTGACACATAGATAACAACCAATCAGAGAGAAATACTGACACAGAGAGAGAACAACCAATCAGAGAGAAATACTGACACACAGAGAGAACAACCAATCACAGAGAACTACTGACACACAGAGAGAGGACTACTGACACACAGAGAGGACTACTGACACACAGAGAGAACAACCAATCAGAGAGAACTACAGACAAACAACACCTTTGCTTGAAAACACTCTTTCTTAACCTCTCCCTGTCGAGCGAGTTCTGCTCTGAACAATGCCTGAAATGTTGTATAACAAGCACTTCGTGTGTCTGTTTA
>CM050429.1:31243499-31263499 GCA_027564155.1 Gymnocypris eckloni scoliostomus | reverse complement strand
TAAACAAACAAAATCTTCTCAATAATGAGTCTCAGCATCTTTCAAAAATTCTGAATATTATGACAATATATATGATGACTATTATGGAAGCCCGTTTCCGCTACTGAATAAAAATAAGTTTATTGTGAGTTTTTAATCTTACAATTCTGACTTTTTAATTCACAGAATTGCGTGATTATAAACTCACAATTTTTTTCCTCCCAATTCTGATTCAGATATTTTTTCTGCCAATTGTGACATTTTATTATCGCAAATCTGATAATTTGTTGTTTTCCGCAATTGCGAGTTTATATCTCACAAATATATATTTTTTTTTTTCAGATTTGGTAATTCAGATTTTTTTTTTTAAGAATTCTGAATTGAAAAAAAATCAGAATTCCGAAAAAAAACTATTCAGAGTTGCGTGAAAAAAAAATCTGAATTGCATGAAAACAAATTCTGTCGCATGAAAAAATAATGCAGCATTGCGAGTTTGTATCACACAATTATCAGAAAAGTCAGAATTTGTGAGATAAAAAAATTCACAATTATCTTTTCAATTTTGTATCCAGTGTCAGAAACAGGCCTGTAGATTGATTCATGCAAACACATAATGAATGCATCTGTAAGTTTGAGAAAACTCTAACTCTGTTTGTTTATCTGGACGTTAATATCACCGAAGGTAAAGCACCGCTCTGAACTGAAGAAACGGCAGACGATCCAGAACGACACACACACAGAAGATCTCTGGTGCTAGTGGAAGAACATCTCCTTCACCGGGAAACCAGGGTCCATTCATGACGGATCACTACTGAAATCATGTAGCAGATTCTCTGTTTCATGAACAGTCCAGGACAATTATAAAGTGTTATCATCCTTAAATACTCCAAAGCTCAGTTGTGTATTCAGCATGGGTTCATTGTGTTATATATGATGTCTGACTTAAAGAATAAATCATTTCTTAAAGTGGAACGTTTCTTCCTTCGCGGTATTTCAAGAAATCAGGAACACTTTACCACAAGTTACCATTTAAAAATGTGCATTTACTAATGGCAGCGGCTGTTTGCACTAAGAATAAATAGCAATTAGATTCTATTTACACTAAGTGCAAATAGCTATAGATATTTACACTGTTCAAATAGCACGTTTTCTGCTATTTATACTACTTATTCCAAATAGCAGCAACTATCTGCACCTCAGTGTTGTAGTACATAAATAAAACAGTGTGCAATAATAACGTATTGAGTGTAAATGATCATTTTAATTCAAATTATTAAATGTATGCCACCTTATTGGGTCGATAAATCCTTCCCCAATACTTTATTTTCAACTTATTGGTTATTTCCTTCATTGGAAATGAATGCTGTTCCGATGTGATATGAGATTTGAAAAGGGAGGGAAAAAGTTCGTTTAAAGGTGGATTCGAACTCGGGCTGGCCGCGTCACACGCTGGTGAGCGGTGTTAGCACAGATAGCCTCTACCAACAAGGCCTGATATTTGCACTGTGTAAATACACACTCTGTTAATAATATATGTGACCCTGGAGCACATAACAGCACAGGTATATTTGTAGCAATAGCCAACAATATGCAGTATGGGTCAAAATTATACATTTTTATTGTATGCCAAAAATCATTAGAAATTAAGATCATGTTCCAGAAGATATTTCCTACCATAAACTTAATTTTGGATTAATAATATGCATTGCTAAGAACAATTTTAAAGGTGATTTTCTCAATTTTTGCACCCTCAGATTCCCAAATATTGTCCAAACCAATGATTTATTCAATCATTATTGTGTCGACTGGTGTTTTGTTCTCCAGCAACATCATCATGACAACATCACGTACACAGCTGATCATCTTCTGTGTTTGCTGTAACTACAGCTGATCATGTTACATCCAGACCACGCCCCTCCTTCTACGTGCACTGCAGACGCCCCTGCTTCTCCACATGCACTGCAGACCAGTGTACAACTGCTTCTACAACCTGCAGACCACGCCCCTAGTGGCTGAATGCACTGCATGTCCAAAATTATCCTTCTTTTGCCCTGCAGACCACGCCCCTGCTTTCAGCATGCCCTGCAGACCATGCCTCCTTCCATCCTGCAGACCACGCCCCTGTGCACTGCAGACCACACCCTGTTTTATTGCCCTGCAGACCACGCCCTGCTTCTACATGCACTGCAGACCACGCCCTTCTTCTACATGCACTGCAGACTTTTTCAGCAGGACCAGATAGAGACCACGACCTGTTTCCATCCATAGAGTGTACAACTGCACAACCTTCCTTTCTACATGCACTGCAGACCAGCTTCTACATGCACTGCAGACCACGCCCCTTCTCTTTCTTTTATCTGTTAGCTATCCATATCTTTAAGTGTTTTACATTCAGCAAACTGTGCTGTTTATTCCTCTGAAGTTTGTTCAGATTTCATTCACACTGATAATGTGAATGAAATGATAAGAAAATATGAAATACACAAAAGTCCTTCTGGAGCAACCTTTAACTCTTATATGTCGACAAAATTATCATTTTAAACCTGGCTTCAGTTCATGTACATATGCAAATTAGCGCATGTTAAATTAGAAAATGCGTCATTTGCATGTTTAAATCCTGTGATGCATGTTATTTATATTGCACTCACTTTATATTAAGTGTACTTAACCACAATGTCCTTACTTTTAAATTAATAATTTGAAATGCACTTATTGTGCACATGTTATTACAGCTTAGTATTAATATGCATTGCTAAGAACAACTTTAAATCTGATTTTCTTAATATTTAGATGTTTTTGCACCATTATCAAATATTGTCCTATCATAACAAACCATGCATTAATTGAAATATTATCTATTCAGCTTCCAGATGATGCATAATCCAACCAATAATGACTCAGGGTCAGATATAAAATGAGACGCGTTTTTTTAATTGCATTGATTTATTAATTTGCCTTCCCATTCTTAGTGTAATCGGTGATGTTGTCTATATTGAGTTGTTTTGTTCACCTCTGGTGTGCTGCTTTAAGCAGATCCTCTGGGGTTTGGTTTTCCAACAACCAAAAACACGAGTGATGCTAAGAAATAAAGTGCTTGCACGGTTTTAATGTCTCATTTGTGTGAGGACTCGGAGAGAAACACACCTCATGTTTATAGCGAGGTTAAGTTGGTTTTGTTTTCGATATTCGTGACACATTCAGCGATAAACGGCAATAACTCCAAAACGACTTGCCCTAAAATATTCTAAACAGTGTGATCATCAAAAGGGATAAGCTGGTCATGTTTCACATTCTTCTTTTTCATAGTTTTCGCTGGATGTAATAAGCATTAGCCCGCACAAGCCGTCGCAATGTGCATTCAGCCGGGAGGGCTCGCGCTCAGCGGTGCGTTCGGTAAGGGACCGTGGGGAAAGTGCACGTTTTCTTCGTTTTTTGCTATAGCTCAGTGGGCAGTGTTTTTGTTATAGCTTTTTAGTTAAAGGGCCCATAGACAGCGAGACCAGTGCCAATCAAGAGAGGGGACAGTGTACATCTTTCACAACCTTCCATTTTACACCTACTGGTAGAAAAGGGAAATAAATGTCAAAAAATAACTTTATTTTTGTAATAACTTTTTTCAGCAGGAAGATAGAGACGTGAAACCAGAGTCCATCCATAGAGTGGGACAGTGTACAACTTTCACAACCTTCCATTTTACCCCTAGTGGCTGATTAGGGAATTGCATGTCCAAAATTATCCTTCTTTTTGTAATAACTTTTTTCAGCAGGAAGATAGAGACATGAGACCTGTGTCCATCAATAGTGTTGGACAGTGTACAACTTTCACAACCTTCCATTTTACCCCTACTGGTAGAAAATGAATTGCATGTCCAAAATTATCCTTCTTTTTGTAATAACTTTTTCAGCAGGAAGATAGAGATGTGAGACCTGTGTCCATCCATAGAGTGGGACAGTGTACAACTTTCACAACCTTCCATTTTACCCCTAGTGGCTGATTAGGAATTGCATGTCCAAAATTATCCTTCTTTTGTAATAACTTTTTCAGCAGGAAGATAGAGGCATGAAACCAGTGTCCATCCATAGTGGGACAGTGTACAACTTTCACAACCTTCCATTTTACCCCTAGTGGTTGATTAGGGAATTGCATGTCCAAAATTATCCTTCTTTTGTAATAACTTTTTCAGCAGGAAGATAGAGACATGAGACCTGTGTCCATCCATAGAAGGGGAAAGTGTACAACTTTCACAACCTTCCATTTTACCCCTAGTGGTTGATAAGGAATTGCATGTCCAAAATTATCCTTCTTTTTTAATAACTTTTTCAGCAGGAAGATAGAGACGTGAGACCTGTGTCCATCCATAGAGTGGGACAGTGTACAACTTTCACAACCTTCCATTTTACCCCTAGTGGTTGATTAGGAATTGCATGTCCAAAATTATCCTTCTTTTGTAATAACTTTTTCATCAGGAAGATAGAGACATGAGACCTTTGTCCATCCATAGAGTGGGACAGTGTACAACTTTCACAACCTTCCATTTTACCCCTAGTGGCTGATTAGGGAATTGCATGTCCAAAATTATCCTTCTTTTGTAATAACTTTTTCAGCAGGAAGATAGAGACATGAGACCTGTGTCCATCCATAGTGTTGGACAGTGTACAACTTTCACAACCTTCCATTTTACCCCTACTGGTAGAAAATGAATTGCATGTCCAAAATTATCCTTCTTTTTGTAATAACTTTTTCAGCAGGAAGATAGAGATGTGAGACCTGTGTCCATCCATAGAGTGGGACAGTGTACAACTTTCACAACCTTCCATTTTACCCCTAGTGGCTGATTAGGGAATTGCATGTCCAAAATTATCCTTCTTTTTGTAATAACTTTTTTCAGCAGGAAGATAGAGGCATGAAACCAGTGTCCATCCATAGAGTGGGACAGTGTACAACTTTCACAACCTTCCATTTTACCCCTAGTGGTTGATTAGGGAATTGCATGTCCAAAATTATCCTTCTTTTTGTAATAACTTTTGTCAGCAGGAAGATAGAGACATGAGACCTATGTCCATCTATAGAAGGGGACAGTGTAAAACTTTCACAACCTTCCATTTTACCCCTAGTGGCTGATTAGGGAATTGCATGTCCAAAATTATCCTTCTTTTTGTAATAACTTTTTTCAGCAGCAAGATAGAGACGTGAGACCTGTGTCCATCCATAGAGTGGGACAGTGTACAACTTTCACAACCTTCCATTTTACCCCTAGTGGCTGATTAGGGAATTGCATGTCCAAAATTATCCTTTTTGTAATAACTTTTGTCAGCAGGAAGATAGAGACATGAAACCAGTGTCCATCCATAGAGTGGGACAGTGTACAACTTTCACAACCTTCCATTTTACCCCTAGTGGCTGATTAGGGAATTGCATGTCCAAAATTATCCTTCTCTTTGTAATAACTTTTTTCAGCAGGAAGATAGAGACGTGAAACCAGAGTCCATCCATAGAGTGGGACAGTGTACAACTTTCACAACCTTCCATTTTACCCCTAGTGGCTGATTAGGGAATTGCATGTCCAAAATTATCCTTCTTTTTGTAATAACTTTTTTCAGCAGGAAGATAGAGACATGAGACCTGTGTCCATCCATAGAGTGGGACAGTGTACAACTTTCACAACCTTCCATTTTACCCCTAGTGGTTGATTAGGGAATTGCATGTCCAAAATTATCCTTCTTTTTGTAATAACTTTTGTCAGCAGGAAGATAGAGGCATGAAACCAGTGTCCATCAATAGAGTGGGACAGTGTACAACTTTCACAACCTTCCATTTTACCCCTAGTGGTTGATTAGGGAATTGCATGTCCAAAATTATCCTTCTTTTTGTAATAACTTTTTTCAGCAGGAAGATAGAGACATGAGACCTGTGTCCATCCATAGAGTGGGACAGTGTACAACTTTCACAACCTTCCATTTTACCCCTAGTGGCTGATTAGGGAATTGCATGTCCAAAATTATCCTTCTTTTTGTAATAACTTTTTTCAGCAGGAAGATAGAGACATGAGACCTGTGTCCATCCATAGAGTGGGACAGTGTACAACTTTCACAACCTTCCATTTTACCCCTAGTGGTTGATTAGGGAATTGCATGTCCAAAATTATCCTTCTTTTGTAATAACTTTTTTCAGCAGGAAGATAGAGACATGAGACCTGTGTCCATCCATAGAGTGGGACAGTGTACAACTTTCACAACCTTCCATTTTACCCCTAGTGGCTAGAATTAAATGAATTGCATGTCCAAAATTATACTTCTTTTTGTAATAACTTTTTTCAGCAGGAAGATAGAGATGTGAGACCTGTGTCCATCCATAGTGTTGGACAGTGTACAACTTTCACAACCTTCCATTTTACCCCTACTGGTAGAAAAATGAATTGCATGTCCAAAATTATCCTTCTTTTTGTAATAACTTTTGTCAGCAGGAAGATAGAGATGTGAGACCTGTGTCCATCCATAGAGTGGGACAGTGTACAACTTTCACAACCTTCCATTTTACCCCTAGTGGCTGATTAGGGAATTGCATGTCCAAAATTATCCTTCTTTTTGTAATAACTTTTTCAGCAGGAAGATAGAGGCATGAAACCAGTGTCCATCCATAGAATGGGACAGTGTGCAACTTTCACAACCTTCCATTTTACCCCTAGTGGTTGATTAGGGAATTGCATGTCCAAAATTATCCTTCTTTTTGTAATAACTTTTTTCAGCAGGAAGATAGAGACATGAGACCTGTGTCCATCAATAGAAGGAGAAAGTGTACATATTTCACAACCTTCCATTCTACCCCTAGTGGTTGATAAGGGAATTGCATGTCCAAAATTATCCTTCTTTTTGTAATAACTTTTTTCAGCAGGAAGATAGAGACGTGAGACCTGTGTCCATCCATAGAGTGGGACAGTGTACAACTTTCACAACCTTCCATTTTACCCTAGTGGTTGATTAGGGAATTGCATGTCCAAAATTATCCTTCTTTTGTAATAACTTTTTCAGCAGGAAGATAGAGACATGAGACCTGTGTCCATCCATAGAGTGTGACAGTGTACAACTTTCACAACCTTCCATTTTACCCCTAGTGGCTGATTAGGAATTGCATGTCCAAAATTATCCTTCTTTTGTAATAACTTTTTCAGCAGGAAGATAGAGACATGAGACCTGTGTCCATCAATAGTGTTGGACAGTGTACAACTTTCACAACCTTCCATTTTACCCTAGTGGCTGATTAGGGAATTGCATGTCCAAAATTATCCTTCTTTTGTAATAACTTTTTCAGCAGGAAGATAGAGACATGAGACCTGTGTCCATCAATAGTGTTGGACAGTGTACAACTTTCACAACCTTCCATTTTACCCCTAGTGGTAGATTAGGGAATTGCATGTCCAAAATTATCCTTCTTTTTGTAATAACTTTTTCAGCAGGAAGATAGAGGCATGAAACCAGTGTCCATCCATAGAATGGGACAGTGTACAACTTTCACAACCTTCCATTTTACCCCTAGTGGTTGATTAGGGAATTGCATGTCCAAAATTATCCTTCTTTTTGTAATAACTTTTTCAGCAGGAATAGAGACATGAGACCTGTGTCCATCCATAGAGTGGGACAGTGTACAACTTTCACAACCTTCCATTTTACCCCTAGTGGCTGATTAGGGAATTGCATGTCCAAAATTAACCTTTTTGTAATAACTTTTGCCAGCAGGAAGATAGAGACGTGAGACCTGTGTCCATCCATAGAGTGGGACAGTGGACAACTTTCACAACCTTCCATTTTACCCCTAGTGGCTGATTAGGGAATTGCATGTCCAAAATTATCCTTCTTTTGTAATAACTTTTTTCAGCAGGAAGATAGAGACGTGAAACCAGAGTCCATCCATAGAGTGGGACAGTGTACAACTTTCACAACCTTCCATTTTACCCCTAGTGGTTGATTAGGGAATTGCATGTCCAAAATTATCCTTCTTTTTGTAATAACTTTTTTCAGCAGGAAGATAGAGACATGAGACCTGTGTCCATCCATAGAGTGGGACAGTGTACAACTTTCACAATCTTCCATTTTACCCCTACTGGTAGAAAAATGAATTGCATGTCCAAAATTATAATTCTTTTTGTAATAACTTTTTTCAGCAGGAAGATAGAGATGTGAGACCTGTGTCCATCCATAGTGTTGGACAGTGTACAACTTTCACAACCTTCCATTTTACCCCTACTGGTAGAAAAATGAATTGCATGTCCAAAATTATCCTTCTTTTTGTAATAACTTTTTTCAGCAGGAAGATAGAGATGTGAGACCTGTGTCCATCAATAGAAGGAGAAAGTGTACAACTTTCACAACCTTCCATTTTACCCCTAGTGGCTGATTAGGGAATTGCATGTCCAAAATTATCCTTCTTTTTGTAATAACTTTTTTCAGCAGGAAGATAGAGGCATGAGACCTGTGTCCATCCATAGAGTGGGACAGTGTACAACTTTCACAACCTTCCATTTTACCCCTAGTGGTTGATTAGGGAATTGCATGTCCAAAATTATCCTTCTTTTGTAATAACTTTTTCAGCAGGAATAGAGACATGAGACCTGTGTCCATCCATAGAAGGGACAGTGTACAATTTCACAACCTTCCATTTTACCCCTAGTGGTTGATTAGGGAATTGCATGTCCAAAATTATCCTTCTTTTGTAATAACTTTTTCAGCAGGAAGATAGAGACGTGAGACCAGTGTCCATCCATAGAGTGGGACAGTGTACAACTTTCACAACCTTCCATTTTACCCTAGTGGTTGATTAGGAATTGCATGTCCAAAATTATCCTTCTTTTTGTAATAACTTTTTTCAGCAGGAAGATAGAGACATGAGACCTGTGTCCATCCATAGAGTGTGACAGTGTACAACTTTCACAACCTTCCATTTTACCCCTAGTGGCTGATTAGGGAATTGCATGTCCAAAATTATCCTTCTTTTTGTAATAACTTTTTCAGCAGGAAGATAGAGACATGAGACCTGTGTCCATCAATAGTGTTGGACAGTGTACAACTTTCACAACCTTCCATTTTACCCCTAGTGGCTGATTAGGGAATTGCATGTCCAAAATTATCCTTCTTTTTGTAATAACTTTTGTCAGCAGGAAGATAGAGACATGAGACCTGTGTCCATCAATAGTGTTGGACAGTGGACAACTTTCACAACCTTCCATTTTACCCCTACTGGTAGAAAAATGAATTGCATGTCCAAAATTATCCTTCTTTTTGTAATAACTTTTTTCAGCAGGAAGATAGAGGCATGAAACCAGTGTCCATCCATAGAATGGGACAGTGTGCAACTTTCACAACCTTCCATTTTACCCCTAGTGGTTGATTAGGGAATTGCATGTCCAAAATTATCTTTCTTTTTGTAATAACTTTTTTCAGCAGGAATATAGAGACATGAGACCTGTGTCCATCAATAGAAGGAGAAAGTGTACATATTTCACAACCTTCCATTCTACCCCTAGTGGCTGATTAGGGAATTGCATGTCCAAAATTATCCTTCTCTTTGTAATAACCTTTTTCAGCAGCAAGATAGAGACGTGAGACCTGTGTCCATCCATAGAGTGGGACAGTGTACAACTTTCACAACCTTCCATTTTACCCCTAGTGGCTGATTAGGGAATTGCATGTCCAAAATTATCCTTCTCTTTGTAATAACTTTTTTCAGCAGGAAGATAGAGACGTGAAACCAGAGTCCATCCATAGAGTGGGACAGTGTACAACTTTCACAACCTTCCATTTTACCCCTAGTGGTTGATTAGGGAATTGCATGTCCAAAATTATCCTTCTTTTTGTAATAACTTTTTCAGCAGGAAGATAGAGACATGAGACCTGTGTCCATCCATAGAGTGGGACAGTGTACAACTTTCACAACCTTCCATTTTACCCCTAGTGGTTGATTAGGGAATTGCATGTCCAAAATTATCCTTCTTTTTGTAATAACTTTTGTCAGCAGGAAGATAGAGATGTGAGACCTGTGTCCATCCATAGAGTGGGACAGTGTACAACTTTCACAACCTTCCATTTTACCCCTAGTGGTTGATTAGGGAATTGCATGTCCAAAATTATCCTTCTTTTTGTAATAACTTTTTCAGCAGGAAGATAGAGATGTGAGACCTGTGTCCATCCAATAGAAGGAGACAGTGTACAACTTTCACAACCTTCCATTTTACCCCTAGTGGCTGATTAGGGAATTGCATGTCCAAAATTATCCTTTTTGTAATAACTTTTGTCAGCAGGAAGATAGAGACGTGAGACCTGTGTCCATCCATAGAGTGGGACAGTGTACAACTTTCACAACCTTCCATTTTACCCCTAGTGGTTGATTAGGGAATTGCATGTCCAAAATTATCTTTCTTTTTGTAATAACATTTTTCAGCAGGAAGATAGAGACGTGAGACCTGTGTCCATCAATAGAAGTGACAGTGTACATATTTCACAACCTTCCATTTTACCCCTAGTGGTTGATTAGGGAATTGCATGTCCAAAATTATCCTTCTTTTTGTAATAACTTTTTTCAGCAGGAAGATAGAGACATGAGACCTGTGTCCATCCATAGAGTGGGACAGTGTACAACTTTCACAACCTTCCATTTTACCCCTACTGGTAGAAAAATGAATTGCATGTCCAAAATTATCCTTCTTTTTGTAATAACTTTTTTCAGCAGGAAGATAGAGATGTGAGACCTGTGTCCATCCATAGTGTTGGACAGTGTACAACTTTCACAACCTTCCATTTTACCCCTACTGGTAGAAAAATGAATTGCATGTCCAAAATTATCCTTCTTTTTGTAATAACTTTTGTCAGCAGGAAGATAGAGATGTGAGACCTGTGTCCATCCATAGAGTGGGACAGTGTACAACTTTCACAACCTTCCATTTTACCCCTAGTGGTTGATTAGGGAATTGCATGTCCAAAATTATCTTCTTTTTGTAATAACTTTTGTCAGCAGGAAGATAGAGGCATGAAACCAGTGTCCATCAATAGAGTGGGACAGTGTACAACTTTCACAACCTTCCATTTTACCCCTAGTGGTTGATTAGGGAATTGCATGTCCAAAATTATGCTTCTTTTGTAATAACTTTTTCAGCAGGAAGATAGAGACATGAGACCTGTGTCCATCCAATAGAAGTGAGACAGTGTACAATTTCACAACCTTCCATTTTACCCCTAGTTGCTGATTAGGGAATTGCATGTCCAAAATTATCCTTCTTTTGTAATAACTTTTTCAGCAGGAAGATTGAGACATGAGACCTGTGTCCATCCATAGAGTGGGACAGTGTACAACTTTCACAACCTTCCATTTTACCCCTAGTGGTTGATTAGGGAATTGCATGTCCAAAATTATCCTTCTCTTTGTAATAACTTTTTCAGCAGGAAGATAGAGACATGAAACCAGTGTCCATCCATAGAGTGGGACAGTGTACAACTTTCAAAACCTTCCATTTTACCCCTACTGGTAGAAAAATGAATTGCATGTCCAAAATTATCCTTCTTTTTGTAATAACTTTTTCAGCAGGAAGATAGAGATGTGAGACCTGTGTCCATCCATAGAGTGGGACAGTGTACAACTTTCACAACCTTCTATTTTACCCCTAGTGGCTGATTAGGGAATTGCATGTCCAAAATTATCTTTCTTTTTGTAATAACTTTTTTCAGCAGGAAGATAGAGACATGAGACCTGTGTCCATCCATAGAGTGGGACAGTGTACAACTTTCACAACCTTCCATTTTACCCCTAGTGGTTGATTAGGGAATTGCATGTCCAAAATTATCCTTCTTTTTGTAATAACTTTTTTCAGCAGGAAGATAGAGACATGAGACCTATGTCCATCCATAGAGTGTGACAGTGTACAACTTTCACAACCTTCCATTTTACCCCTAGTGGCTGATTAGGGAATTGCATGTCCAAAATTATCCTTCTTTTTGAAATAACTTTTTTCAGCAGGAAGATAGAGACATGAGACCTGTGTCCATCAATAGTGTTGGACAGTGTACAACTTTCACAACCTTCAATTTTACCCCTACTGGTAGAAAAATGAATTGCATGTCCAAAATTATACTTCTTTTTGTAATAACTTTTTTCAGCAGGAAGATAGAGATGTGAGACCTGTGTCCATCCATAGAGTGGGACAGTGTACAACTTTCACAACCTTTCATTTTGCCGCTAGTGGCTGATAAGGGAATTGCATGTCCAAAATTATCCTTCTTTTTGTAATAACCTTTGCCAGCAGGAAGATAAAGACATGAGACCTGTGTCCATCAATAGAAGGAGACAATGTACAACTTTCACAACCTTCCATTTTACCCTAGTGGCTGATTAGGGAATTGCATGTCCAAAATTATCCTTCTTTTTGTAATAACTTTTTTCAGCATGAAGATAGAGACATGAGACCTGTGTCCATCCATCGAGTGGGACAGTGTACAACTTTCACAACCTTACATTTTACCCCTAGTGGCTGATTAGGGAATTGCATGTCCAAAATTATCCTTCTCTTTGTAATAACTTTTTTCAGCAGCAAGATAGAGACGTGAGACCTGTGTCCATCCATAGAGTGGGACAGTGTACAACTTTCACAACCTTCCATTTTACCCCTTGTGGTTGATTAGGGAATTGCATGTCCAAAATTATCCTTTTTGTAATAACTTTTTTCAGCAGGAAGATAGAGACATGAGACCTGTGTCCATCCATCGAGTGGGATAGTGTACAACTTTCACAACCTTACATTTTACCCCTAGTGGCTGATTAGGCAATTGCATGTCCAAAATTATCCTTCTTTTTGTAATAACTTTTTTCAGCAGGAATATAGAAATTCCTAAGCTCTGCACTGGCTACCTATTAAGTTTCGTATCAGTTACAAAATATTATTACTTGCCTATAAGGCCCTAAATGATTTAGCTCCTGCGCATCTAACTAATCTTCTATCACGCTACATCCAACCCGCTCCCTAAGGTCGCAAAACTCTGAACTCTTGGTAGTACCTAGGATAGCAAAGTCCACTAAAGGAGGTAGAACTTTTCATATCTGGCTCCTAAACTTTGGAATAGCCTTCCTGATAACATTCGGGGTTCAGACACACTCTCTGTTTAAATCTAGATTAAAGACACATCTCTTCAGCCAAGCATTCATATAATGCTCTCACAATCTTGTACTGCCAGTCTATCTGAACAAATGCACATTATTATGCTTTAGCTTGGGTTATACTGATAATTTCATCCAGGGTTAATCCTGGATGGAACAACTGCTACACTAATTGTTTTACTGTTTCTATATTTCTGCCACGGGATTAACATCCCTGTGGTAGCTAGGAATTACACAAGCTTCAGTCTGGATCCAACCCTTAAACGATCTGAGATGACCGAACACCTGAGAAGAGACGATGACAACCCCTCGGAGGACCTCAGAGGAAGCCAACCATCAGCGATTATACTGACTTAACCAAAGTCTGCCATAAATGGAGGATCAGCACCTGGAGAAAACCTATACAGCCCTGACCGTCAGCGGAGTCTAGGACACATAGATGAGACAGATCTCCAGTGAGGACCTCGTCACCTAGACATCCATCGGGGAAAGACCCCTGGAACCAGTGGACCTTGGTCACTCTGACACTCTGACTTTGTGTCTTTGTGTCACTCTGACACAAAGACACTCTGACTTTGCTGCATTTGGAACAAACTACTGATTCGTCTGGCCGGAGGGGAACTGGCCCCCCGACTGAGCCTGGTTTCTCCCAAGGTTTTTTCTCCATTCTGTCACAGATGGAGTTTTCGTTCCTTGCCGCTGTCGCCTCTGGCTTGCTTAGTTGGGGACACTTCATTTCCAGCACAATCATCGACTTGATTGCACAGATATTATTTAAACTGAACTAAGCTGGACAATGCCATTACTAAATTCAATAATGAAATGCATTCAGCTGATAATTGAGTGTTAAATCCTGTCATTTTACATTATTGACACAATTTGACTATTTTGATATTGTGCAGTGCTTTGTTACAATTTGTATTGTTAAAAGCGCTATATAAATAAAGGTGACTTGACTCCTTCAAACTGATAAATTAGGATTTTAATGAGTGTTATTTTCATTATTATGTAGGCTTTACAATGGTACTAAGAACATAACATTCATATATGTATACTTATTATTATTATGAGTCAAAGTATCAAACAGGCTGGGACCATATCATATTTGCAGAGATCCTTTGTCTAGACATCAGAGACCAAAGCCATAAACATTTTCCCAAAGTTGATGAAAAGGATCCAAATTAACCTTATTGCTCAGGCACCAAAACAGACACTAGGCAGAACTGTAGTCGATATATTTGCTTTTTTGTTTATAACTCGGTAATCATAATGGCTTGAATACAAATTATTTTCAAATGAATCCTTCATTCAAGCACAATTTATTTTTATTTTATTTTATTTACTCCTGGAAACTGTGTTTCACAAATCTACACTATATGGACAAAAGTATTGGTAGACCCCCTTCTAATGAAAGGTTTGACTACTTTAGTAATTTCCATGAGTATGAATCTTAATGTTTAAGCATATAATGATATTCTAGGGAATTGTGTGCTTCTAACTTTATAACAACGGTTTGGACAGGACCCTTTTCTATTTTAACATGACAGTGCCTCTGTGTATAAGGCAAGGATCAAAGAGAAATGATGATTCAATCAGTGTGGAAGAACTTGACTGGTCTGCAGAAAGCAGCTGAACACCTCTGGTGTGACTTTAAATGAGCCACAAACTCATCACCAAACACCAATGACTTTTACACAAAGTACATGTAAAAAAGTATTGTGACACCCCCTTCTTTAGAACCGAAACTTCACAAATTTGGCAACAAAGATAGAAATAAAATTAATTTATTTAAAAATTGTATGTTCATCTGTGTTGCAACAGTTTTGAAGTGTACAGTACCCATATGTACAAGTCATTGCTGTATTTTAATGAGTTTTTGGCTCTAGGTTTGCATGTAAAGTCACACCAGGCATGTTCAGCTGGGATTAGGACTTGGTTTTCTGCAGGCTTATACACAGAGACACTGTCATGTTAAAATAGGGTCCTGCTCATTTCAAATTTGAAAAACAAAATTCCATAGGATACAATTACACTGTATATTTTAACATTAACATTTGTACTCATGGAAATGACTAAAATAGTAAAACATGTTCATTAGAAAGGGGTGTCCCAATACTTTTGGCCAAAGAGTGTATACAATTCTTCTGAAGACCTTTTAAATTACATACATTTTTTGTTGTTGTATAACACTAACTTCCAAATGATGACAATTTAGTTTAATTATTTATTTTTTTATCCATGTTGTCCACTACAGTGAGGCAAACAATGGTAAATAATTTTACATTTATGTAACATTCAATAAGTGTGAATGGCAAATTAACTTAACTTGCCATGCATGTAAATGCATTTGTCCTAGTGCTCCAAAAATATCTTCTTATTTTATATAATTACTTTGCAAATACAGTCAAAAATGCTTGTAGTTCCTGAAATATTAGCTTATTTTCAATGTTATAATATAATGTAGACCATGACAAAATGTAATAAACATGCAGTAATACAGCACATAGAAATCATTTGCACATTACAGGTAATTCAATATTTGTATTTTTCATTATGTACATTGTTAATATATTAAGAAGAGCGTTTTACAAATAGTCCTATCATTCTGTCACTGTAGTTATCATATTTATTTTATTTCACTACATTTATTTAATTAGCATGTCAATTATGTTTTTATGCATTGGTAACTACTTATTAGTCATAAAGTGTTTTCAGTTTAAATTTGGTGATGGTAGGTCTTAAAACCTGAAACCTTTAAAGAACATTGTCTTTAGTAGTCACGCTGATGCTAGGTTGTAGGCAAAGGTACACGAAAGAGAAGTGTCAGAGGGTATTTATTCCACATGACAGAGAAAAAAGTTATCCACAGATGGCAAACATGAGGTTCAAACAATAAACCTCAAACTGAACAGACAAAAACTTAAATACACAGACCAAACAATGATAGTTAACAAGACAAGTGAACTAAACAATGTAAACATAGGGTAGACAAAAAAACAAGGTCAAAGGACAAAGCTAGACAGGCAAACAAAGTCCGAACTAACAAAACTGTGACAAGTAGAGTTATGTTAATTGAAATGCTTAACAAATACATGAAGCATAGACATAAACCATACATTGTTGACACACTGACAGGGGTATTTTGTAAATATATACAGTATATGGCATGTGGATGGGATAAATGCAGAGCACAAATTACAAGTATGGGTTATTATACTTGACCATCACGTTGCTTTACTTCTCTTCACTACATATAACATAATCCTTGTCAACAATGTATGGTTTTATGTCTATGCAATTGCAAGTAAAGGTATCTGTAAAATAAAAAAAATATACAAATACTCATGAGACCACATTAAAACACTTCTTGTAGGTTTAGGAGATAGAACATACAAACCCGATTCCCAAAAAATTGGGACACTGTACAAATTGTGAATAAAAAAGGAATGCAATAATTTACAAATCTCATAAACTTATATTTTATTCACAATAGAATATAGATAACATATCAAATGTTGAAAGTGAGACATTTTGAAATGTCATGTCAAATATTGGCTCATTTTGGATTTCATGAGAGCTACACATTCCAAAAAAGTTGGGACAGGTAGCAATAAGAGGCTGGAAAAGTTAAATGTACATATAAGGAACAGCTGGAGGACCAATTTGCAACTTATTAGGTCAATTGGCAACATGATTGGTTATAAAAAGAGCCTCTCAGAGTGGCAGTGTCTATCAGAAGTCAAGATGTGAAGAGGATCACCAATTCCCCCAATGCTGCGGCGAAAAAAAGTGGAGCAATATCAGAAAGGAGTTTCTCAGAGAAAAATTGCAAAGAGTTTGAAGTTATCATCATCTACAGTGCATAATATCATCCAAAGATTCAGAGAATCGGGAACAATCTCTGTGCGTAAGGGTCAAGGCCGGAAAACCATACTGGATGCCCGTGATCTTCGGGCCCTTAGACGGCACTGCATCACATACAGGAATGCTACTGTAATGGAAATCACAACATGGGCTCAGGAATACTTCCAGAAAACATTGTCGGTGAACACAATCCACCGTGCCATTCGCGTTGCCGGCTAAAACTCTATAGGTCAAAAAGAAGCCACATCTAAACATGATCCAGAAGCGCAGGCGTTTTCTCCGGCCAAGGCTCATTTAAAATGGACTGTGGCAAAGTGGAAAACTGTTCTGTGGTCAGACGAATCAAAATTTGAAGTTCTTTTTGGAAAACTGGGACGCCATGTTATCCGGACTAAAGAGGACAAGGACAACCCAAGTTGTTATCAGCTCAGTTCAGAAGCCTGCATCTCTGATGGTATGGGGTTGCATGAGTGCGTGTGGCATGGGCAGCTTACACATCTGGAAAGGCACCATCAATGCTGAAAGGTATATCCAAGTTCTAGAACAACATATGCTCCCATCCAGACGTCGTCTCTTTCAGGAAGACCTTGCATTTTCCAACATGACAATGCCAGACCACATACTGCATCAATTACAACATCATGGCTGCGTAGAAGAAGGATCCGGTACTGAAATGGCCAGCCTGCAGTCCAGATCTTTCACCCATAGAAAACATTTGGCGCATCATAAAGAGGAAGATGCGACAAAGAAGACCTAAGACAGTTGAGCAACTAGAAGCCTGTATTAGACAAGAATGGGACAACATTCCTATTCCTAAACTTGAGCAACTTGTCTCCTCAGTCCCCAGACGTTTGCAGACTGTTATAAAAAGAAGAGGGGATGCCACACAGTGGTAAACATGGCCTTGTCCCAACTTTTTTGAGATGTGTTGATGCCATGAAATTTAAAATCAACTTATTTTTCCCTTAAAATTATACATTTTCTCAGTTTAAACATTTGATATGTCATCTATGTTGTATTCTGAATAAAATATTGAAATTTGAAACTTCCACATCATTGCATTCCGTTTTTATTCACAATTTGTACAGTGTCCCAACTTTTTTGGAATCGGGTTTGTACTCTGTACAGTATAAAATGCACTATTTATAATTAGCTATTTTATATGTATTTAATATGTCAATTTATTTAATGTATGTCTATATCAATGTATTTATTTAATGTACTAACAATGTAGAAACTGAAATATATAAAGTACAATTTTACTATAAGCTAACTTTTTTACTATGTTTTTTTTGTTTAATTATATTAATCATAAATATTTTTTTATAGTTCTCCATGACGTAATGTACAGTGAGAAATGTTTACTTGTATATTTGTTGACAAAGTATACAAAACATCGTCTTTACATATTACCAAACATGAAAATTGATTAAGAACTCAGTATTTGTATATAGACTATTAAAATATTAACAGTTAAGAGACTGTTAAGCCTGGATTTTTCATTCTGCAGATATAGGTCAACTTGCAACTACTGTCACCTCATGGCCATTTAATTAACTTGTATCTTCATGATGCTTCGAATTCAAAATTGTTTTATTAACTATTTTTTCATGACTGTCTGATGATTATGTTTACTAGGTGTCATGCAAAATGGATGAAAGGTCTACAAGAACTTCAAAATGTTTTTTTCATAAATTGTCCAATATCAAAGATTTATTTGGCACCTGAATATCTGTGCACATTTAGGTATGAATTATGATCTTTCTGTCTGTAAATCTATCCCTCTTCCTCTGTCCATCCATATGCTCATCTATACAGTGGTGGCCATTATTAGAACACTATTATTTTCACCAGTTTTTAATGGTTTTAAGTCAGTTATCTCTTGTAGATTGCTGTAATGTGTCAGTAGGAAATATCAGTTTACATTCCCACACTTTCATTTTGTCATTGATTCTAATAATCCAGTGAGGTTTTTGTCTGACAGCAGCCAGTGCTCCACACAGAGATCCGAACTCATCATCGTCCAGTCTGTCTGGAATGACATGAAGAAACAGAACAAACTGAGACAGACTAAATCCAGAAGAACTGTGGCAACGTCTCCAAGATGCTTCAAGAAACGTACATGCAAAACCTAATGAAAAACTATGCTCAAGTGCACCTAGGGCAAAAGCTGCTTTAAACGCAAAGGATGCTCACACAAAATGTTGATTTAATTTAGCTAACTGAAGTTAATTGATAAAGTACATATATTTATAACATTATTTTTGACAGCATCTTCATTTTACAGCGTTTTTTACACAATTGACAAACTTATAACAATACAACCATGAAGCATCTTGGAGAGGTTGCTACAGTTCTTCTGGATTTAGTCTATCAGTTTGTTTTGTTATGTAATTTCAGACAGACTCAATGATTAACGAGTAGATCAGATGTCTGTGTGGAGCACTGGTTGTTGTGAGACAAAAATCTCACTTGATTATTACAATTAATGGCAAAATGATTGTTTGAAAATGTAAACTGATATTGCCTACTGACACACTACAGCAATAGATATAAATAACAGATTTAAAAATCATTTTTTAGCTGCAGAAAATACTAGTATTCCAAAAAAATTGGTCACCACTGTGTGTCTGTCTGTCCATCCGTCCATCTATCTATACATCTGTCTGTCTGTCCATCCATTTGCTCATCTATATGTATGTCTGTATCCGCATCAATCCATCCGTCCGTCTACCTATATGTCTGTCTGTCTGTCTGTCCATCCGTTCGTCCATACACCGGTCTGTCTGTCTTTCTGACCGAATTGTAAAAATTTGTGATAATGTATTTTCAGTATTCAACCCCAAAGCACATTGCTCCCTGTATGGAAAAGAGTCTCCTGTTGGAGGTGTGGGTCTGAACACATGGGTTTGTGTCCTTTTCAATTAAAATTTAATTATTTGAATTAAATAGATCAATATTATGCAGATAATATAGAAATTACATAACATCAAATGTTATTTAGTATTTTGTTTAAAGTAAAC
>CM050429.1:31238330-31243399 GCA_027564155.1 Gymnocypris eckloni scoliostomus | reverse complement strand
GACAATATCAATAAACAACACAACTATGAGGACAACAAAGTGCGTCGCCAGTCTTGATCTCAGAGCTGATTCAGAAAATACATTCAAAAACATCACAAAATCAAAGCTAGAACTACAACTGGCCTTCGCATTTAGATAAACAGCTATATAATCGTCCATCAGCTCTAGTGGGGAAAACTGGGTTAGGGTGGAAAACAAAGATACCGAAGAGAAAGAAAAATTTGAAAACTGACTTTTTAAATGGACTGCATCACTGCAAATGAAACAAACACAATGTTCTGCCACTGAGACTAGTTTAACCACAATACTGACATTTAGTCACCTTGATGGGAAATGTCCAACAAAGCAAAGAAAGATCACTCTTTATCCTGCGCCTGACTTTTAGAGAACACATATCGTTCAGGTCTTTAATGGAAGGAATCACTGATTTAACACCTTTATCCCGTCAAACAGAAAACGGTTTCATTAAACAACTGCTGTTCAACATCACTTTCTGATCAAACGTAATGTCTAAATTCAGTGTGTGTAACTGGACATGTAGCCTGCATTCATACCTGCTAAAAGCTTTCCAGTTATAAAACTCAAGGAATATATTGCTGGAAGAAACCAAGACCAGGCTGGGCTGTTCCCATGAGCCTAACCTTCATTTCCTCGCGCTGACAGGCGTAATCGTGGTAAATACAGTTAGTGTAAATATGATGGATATGCCTCCACTGCTCTGGCGCTCATTTCCCTGGCCAATAAAGAAAGCTCAAGGTACCGTCTGACTGATGGTTTGATTGATTAAAGCTGCTGGTTAACGTGAACGACACACTGCGGTTCAACGGTGCACAAGCTCAGTCTGCAAGTGTTTGGGAAACCTGTTTGAAAACAGTCATGGTTTGGTGCAGAAATTACAGCAGTAAGTTTATTGTATAAACATTTCATTGATTGCTTATAGTTTTTTTTTTTATAAGAAGAGTAACCGAGGCCGTATTGCACAGCATACACCGAAACAGAAAGGTCCGGAGAACCATTCATTAGTTTTGACCCATTCTCAGACGTGTGTCCATTACACGACATGGATTCAATTACTTTGAATTCAGTGTGAAGGCAAACAGAAATTGGAGTAAAGTTAGATGCTTACGTGTTGACTACAGAATGATGCTCAAACTGAGATACTGATACACATCTACACACTGAAGCAAACTTCTAGCAGCTGACATTAAACCCAGACAATGAGCACATAACAGGCACAAAGCGGAGGTTCCTGACGTGTGCTGAAGATCTGGGTTTACTCTTCATTAGCTGTAGGGCAAGTAAATGCGAGTCTCCAGCTTCACATCAGTCAGACAGGCGTCTCAAAGCCTCCGCTGGCCGAGCTCCAGTCTCTAAAAGCTCAGAAGTGTTTGTGTGTGTTGTACAGCCGGCGACACGACCTGCGGCGGAGCTCCATTAACGCTGCCGTGTTATCAGAGACCTGCTGAGTATAAAGCGGGGTCAATGCTGCTCTTATTTAACTCCATCTTGTTGCTTTACTGTCTTTATGTTGCCAACGGATTTTATGCAAGTGACCTTATTTACAGCAGGCTGGGGGATGATTATAGAGCTGTTGCTCTGGACACTAAATCACAGCATGCAGGACTTCAAGTTAATGTTGTGAAGCTGTCGACGAGGTCAGCAAAGAGAACGAGGGTGAGGAGATAAGTGTAAACCATCACCTGAGGAACATTACACAGCTGAGCCAAGGAAAAGCTCAATATAGCTGTAAAATAATGCATTAATTATATAGGTGAAAAAACTGTCGAAAACTAAAAGTAGTCAAATACTATTTTTATAATGCTTATATATATTTTTACCCAGTTTGGGGTAAAAATATATATACATGCATTACAAAAAGTGTAAAGTAATTCAGAAAAAAAAAAACTAATAAAACATAAAATTATTCCCACATCAAAATAATTACACTAATTATGAGGTCAGTCAAAAAAAATAAAAAGTAAAGAACTGGATATTAAAATGACCAATAATTGAAACTGATTTCCAAACACCAGCTGCTAGATTTGGCAATCACAGACAATCAAAACACATTAAACTTCCCTACATACTGAAAAGGAACTTAAAGACACGATTAAAACCATTAAACCCCAAAAAAGCACCTGGGCCTGAAGGGATCTTACATGAAATTATAAAACAAATAAGCACTAATCTGAGTGCTGAGACACATGAGCAGCTAGAGACTCGCTTTAGACACACAACACCCTGACAGACCATCAGTACAGTAAGAGATGAAACACAGACACATGAGCAGCTAGAGACTCGCTTTAGACACACAACACCCTGACAGACCATCAGTACAGTAAGAGATGAAACACTGACACATGAGCAGCTAGAGACTCGCTTTAGACACACAACACCCTGACAGACCATCAGTACAGTAAGAGATGAAACACTGACACATGAGCAGCTAGAGACTCACTTTAGACACACAACACCCTGACAGACCATCAGTACAGTAAGAGATGAAACACTGACACATGAGCAGCTAGAGACTCGCTTTAGACACACAACACCCTGACAGACCATCAGTACAGTAAGAGATGAAACACTGACACATGAGCAGCTAGAGACACAAAACCCTGACAGACCATCAGTACAGTAAGAGATGAAACACAGACACATGAGCACCTAGAGACTCGCTTTAGACACACAAAACCCTGACAGACCATCAGTACAGTAAGAGATGAAACACTGACACATGAGCAGCTAGAGACTCACTTTAGAGACTCGCTTTAGACACACAACATCACTAAACAGCTCGACAGATGCTAGAAAACATGACAGAGCTGCACGTTCTGACAGAATGCAGAAAACACACAAATAATGACAATGATTATTTATATAGCACGATTTAAAAACAACCCGGGTTGACCAATGTGCTTTACAATAACAAACCACAAACAAGAATAAAACAGACAGAAACAATTAACATTTTAAAAAAGTACAATAAAAGAAAAATGCTTCAACATAATAAAAAAGTATCAAATGCTTAATCAAACAGAAATGTTTTTAACTGATGCCAGTCTAATAGAGATGGGCAAATCACTCCCAAGTCTGGGGCAGCTACAGAAAAACTTTTTATAATCAAAAAGTTAAATTGTAATATCCACTCTGAAGCGCACCGGCAACCAATGTAGTGAACGTAAGACAGGCGCACCCGTTAAAGGTCTCGCCGCTACATTTTGGACTGATTGTAATCGGGACATAGCTGAATGACTAAGCCCAACATAAAGGGAATTGCAGTAGTCCAACCTTGAAGAAATAATGGATTACTTTTTCAACATTTTTTAAAGAAAGAAAAGACTTTACTTTCGATAAAAGTCGAAGCTGGAAAAAACAAGATTTCACCACATGATAATCTGCCTGTCGGATTACAAAGATTCATCAAACACAATGCCCATGTTTTTACCCATGGTTTCACAGCCGAGGCTTTTATCCAAAGCGACTTCAGGCTATCATTTTTATTTTCTTATCGGTATGCGTGTTCCCTGGGAATTGATCCCATGATCTTTTGTGCTGCTAACGCAATGCTGTGCCACTGAGCCACGGGAACATAAGTTCCTCTAACAGAGGAAGCAGAGGGTCCAAATATAATCATTTCTGTTTTACCCTCATTGAAATTCAGTTCAAGAAAGAAAGCCATGCCTTTATATCAGTCAAACAGGCCAAGAGGTTTTCCAAAACATCTGAATTTCGTTGAGGGGCTAATACATGCGTGTCATCAGCATAGCCATGGAACGACAACCCATGTTTTCTAATAATAGAAACAAATGGCAGCATGTAAAGAGAAAATAAAATTGGGGCCAAAATGGAGCCTTGAGGAACCCCACACGATAATACAGCATTACTAGAGGTATACTCTCCAATCTGAACTGAAACGTTTCTGTTTTTAAACCACTCACACTGCCTGTAATGCCTACACTATGTTCCTAACGGGGTTTGGAGGACACACACAGAACACATTTAACACTAAACAAACATGAAGCACGAAGCTGAAACATTAAGACTTTCTGTTATGAAGGTCCCTCACATTTAACATGAGAAAGAGCGAGTGAGAGAGAGGGAGAGAGAGAGAGAGAGAGAGAGAGAGATCGAAAGAGAGAGAGAGCGCGCAAGAGAGAGACCTCTGTTTAGAGAGAGAGAGAGAGCGAGAGAGAGAGAGAGAGAGCGAGAGAGAGAGAGAGCGAGAGATCGAAAGAGAGCGAGAGAGAGAGAGAGAGAGAGACGAGAGAGAGAGAGAGAGAGCGAGAGAGAGAGAGTGAGAGAGTAAGAGAGAGAGAGAGAGAGAGCGACCTCTGTTTAACAGCTGATAGGGCTTAAATCACCTCAGGTCTCTTTGCTCATTTCCTCGGCAGATAAAAATCCCTGGAGATTTCCAGCATGTCTCACTTTCAAGGGCACTGAGGGACTGAAGGGACCTCAGCAGATACACGCACACAGAGAGCTCAGATCTGGCACAGACCAAACCACAACCTCGTAAAACATCTAACTGCATAGATTTGCTGAATGTAGGCTAAACATTAAAATGTTTTATGAACACCGAATATATAGATTTTGGAATTTATTATTTTAATGGCCTTGTATAATCAAATATTAACTTGTTGTGTGGCTGTTACTTTAATAAAGCAGGCATATTCTTCTTAAACCTGTTAGAAATCAATAATATGTAGCAGTTCGTTAGGTACATTACATCACTTATTCTCTCCGAAGATAATTTTTTAGACGTTAAGATGAAAAAAATAAACAGATTTGCGCCAGAACAAATTCTCTTGCAGTCACATTCACTCATTAATACTGATGTATAACTAATCTAATTACTGCAGAGATGCTGGAAAACAAAGCACGAGCAGACTGAGGATGATATTTAGCATGTTTGTGCAATTGATCTCATGAACAAATCCCAAAGGAAAATAAAGGTCAAATAATTATGAATTTGTCTTTCTGCCCAGAGGTTCCTCTGAAGGTGGTCAGGAACTGATTATGCAGATTTTCCCGCAGGTAATTTTCCACATCAGTTGGTTTCGAGCTTT
>CM050429.1:31223330-31233330 GCA_027564155.1 Gymnocypris eckloni scoliostomus | reverse complement strand
CCAAAACAACAGCCTGACGCTCACTAAGGGTTCTAGTCCAGACTACTGTATCATCACTGGAACTAGATAGGAAATATCCACACATATTCTCCACATTAACCATAAAAACCACCAAGCCCTAAACACACGAGACAAATATCATCCAACAGTTTTCCTTTAGAAAATCAATAGAAACTCACATAGACTTTGTGTCGTCTTCTTCTGGGACCCTTCAAAGAATCCATCCTGTAATTATTCCACAAACAACTGTAAGTCAAAGGTCAAGATGTTGTTCATTACAGGCCTGCAAGCCCATTAATTACACCTGTCTGCATTTCCTCCTTTTACACATATCAAATTAAAAGTCCCCTGCACTTCCTGTTGTGCTCAGGAATTATGAATAAACTGCTTTATTTACCTTTAAAACCCTTATAAACACATGGAGGGTCACCCTCACAATATCTATAATGTTCTTTAATGTACTTAATGCAGTACACAGAGCAACGTTGGCTTTATATATAAAATACAAAAACATTAGAAAAGCTAGTACGTTTTTTAAATATAATTAGAATAGATATAACTAGAGTTCGAGAGTCAGATAAAGACAGGAGAGATGTGTTTTAGTCGATTCTTGAAGATGTCTGAGGATTGAGTTGGTCAGGAGGGAACAGTTACTGTAGAAGTCTGTGAAAGTGATTTTGTGGCTCTATGGGATGGATAATAAAGCGTCGTTCACGTGCAGAACACAAGCTTCTAGAGGAACATAGGTCTGAAGTAATGAGTTTAGGTAAAGGTGCAGAGCCAGAGCTGGTTTTGGAGGCAAACATTAAAGCCTTGCATTGTAATAGTCCAGTCTGGACAGAACAAGAGCTTGAACAAGATGTTCTGAAACAAAGGACCTGGTCTTCTTGATGTTGAATAAAGCAAATCTGCAGGACCAGGTTTTAGCAATGTGCTCTGAGAAAAGCTGATCATCAATCATATCTACAAGGTTTCTGGCTGTTTCTGAAGGAGTTATGGTTGATGTGTTTAACTGGAAGGTGAAATTATGATGAACAACAAGCAGTTATGTTTTGGCCTTCATCCAGCAATTGATTACATTGTGACATGATCAGTGGTACTCTGATTTAACCCACACACACACTCTCACACACACACACACACACACACACACACACACACACACACACACACACACACACACACACACTCACATTGCACACACACACACACTCTCTACACACACACACACACACATCACACACTCACACACACACACAGTTACACACACACACATGCAGACTGCTGTTTTCTGCTCATTGTGGCTCTAAAGTAAAGAGTGGCTCAGCAGCGCCGCCTGGAGGATCAGATCCAGCAACACATGATTGACCTGTTTGGTTACATAAACAACAACAACACAATGTTCCCAAATGTCAACTGAATTATTATCATTGCTGTTATTCATTAACCTGCTGATATATTTTACAGCTTTGTAACAGTTGCTATATATATATATATATATACAGAAACAGACCATAGTTTCATTTCTCATAGCAACTTTATTAAAATTACATACAAAAATATAAACAAAGAGCAAGAATATATAAATAGTTTGTTTTGTACCACCGCTCGTACATAATATGTAATGATCTACAAAATGTAGCATAAATCTGATGGAGGTAGTGTAGCTCATCGCTCTCGACTGGTTAGTTATGATTGAGTCAGGAACTACATCATGCAGCATATTCAGAAATACATAATCATACATCAGATCTCCAGCCACTGGCTGCCAAGGCAATATGCCATACTCCGGGTTACTAATTACTCCAAAGCTGAATATACTACTCGTTACTAGTTACCCTACTGAAAACAGATAATTAAATACATGCATTTCATGCTGTGTCTATTAAATACATATTCATATTTATGTAATTAATGCACTTTAATTGTGCAATTAAAGATATGCATACGTGATTGTGCTTCAGGTACACTTTAAAGACTGATTTTATATCATTATAATCAAAACTGTCATTTTTATATCAGTACTTCACTTAGCATGAAATAAATGTATTTTAAATGTATACATTTTTTAGTAGGGTACTAAAAGTATTAATTAATACTTTATTTCTGGCAACAGTAATTAGTTACATCGCTTTTCTTGAAGTTGCATATCTTCCTCATTAAATTCATCTAAAATATTACTAACAATAACTCTTGATTAATAACAGTAATGTTTACGTATAAGTGTGGTATTAATCTCATTAATTATCATGTGTCATAATTTCTCTGTTATACCCGTACACGATTATATTCCATGATGAGAAATCATATAATTTCATAAGAAAATGCTTTATCGGTGTTCACGTCGTCTTCTCTCCTCACAAAATCAACGTAATGCAATATTTCCATAATTTTTCATATTCCATACGCCTGCTGATTTCATGTGTCTGTGCAAGTCATGAAAATTATGAAAATAAATCTAGGAATTATTGGATTGTTGGAGGCATCGGAAGTAACTAAGTAACGAGCTGTTTTATGATAGTAACTGTAATATTATTATAGTACATTACACTACTAGTTACTGCAAAAATCAATATTATTACTGTAACTAACTAGTCTTAGGTGAAACAAGTGCACTTCTATAATGTACTTAACACACTAATAATGATTCTTTAGTACTTCTTCAGATCATGTAAATGTGCTATTTTGGGACACTAGCTCAAATGCAGTTTTAACACACTATCTCACCTCTGTAGTCAGCACTTGTAGTGTACTAGTGTGTGAGAGAAGTGCACTACAAGTGCTGACTAAATACAGAGATACACATTTTAGTTCATATATCATTTGTAGTGTATTAAGCACTAAACGAATGCAGCACTTTAAGTTCGTCTCCTGGGGATGATGCACTGGTCACTAGCGTGAGTCTGGAGTTCATGGGCTGGTGGTCAAAGCGTGGGAGCGGCGTACACACAGGGATGCAGCTCCGCTGGGAACGGCTCCATTGGGCCCCGGACCCGGGCCCAGTCTGTGAGGATGCAGTCGATGACGGCCTCGTCCAGCAGCGGCTCCGGCCAGCAGAGGGCCCCAGGGGCCGGGTCCAGTCGTGTCCTGCTGTAGGCATCGAAGCTGCTGGCCAGAGAGCGGATCTGCCGGGCCAGCGTCCCGATCTCTTCCCGCTCCGCCTCGCTGTACAGCAAGGGTCCCTCTGCAGGGGGCGAGGGCTCCGGGGACAGAAACACACCGAAGTCCTCCAGAGCCTCGCAGACGCCGTACACCGGGACCAGGTGAGCCTCGGCTGGACAGAGCAGGTCAGAGAACGGGTCGGGGAGCGGCTGAGGCGGACAGAGCGCACCCGAGCCGTCAGACAGGAAGTCAGAGGAGCAGCGGGAGGAAGTGGGACTGTAGGGCGGGGTGCAGAAGAAGAACGCTAGCGAGTCTGCGCTGGACTCTGAGCTCCTCCGGAGCGGATCGCAGTCTCTCGGGACACAAGCCGGCGGAGAAGTATGCGCAGCGCCGTATAGTTTGTCTCTGAGATAGACCGCTTCCGTTTCACTGCAGAACAGAAACCATGAGAAAATCAGAAACCATGAGAAAATCAGAAATCATGAGAAAATCAGAAATCATGAGAAAATCTGAATCATGAGAAAATCAGAAATCATGAGAAAATCAGAAACCATGAGAAAATCAGAAATCATGAGAAAATCAGAAATCATGAGAAAATCAGAAAGCATGAGAAAATGAGAAAATCATGAGAAAATCAGAAATCATGAGAAAATCAGAAATCATGAGAAAATCAGAAATCATGAGAAAATCAGAAATCATGAGAAAATCAGAAATCATAAGAAAATCAGAAATCATGAGAAAATGAGAAAATCATGAGAAAATCAGAAATCATGAGAAAATGAGAAACCATGAGAAAATCAAAAATCATGAGAAAATCAGAAATCATGAGAAAATCAGAAATCATGAGAAAATCAGCAGAGTTAGGGATCAAAAAACAATACAAATTCCAGAATGGTGCAGAGACCATATGTCTGATATCTAATGTTGAAGCACACTGGAATCGATGGTAATCAGAAGAAGCTGATAACCCAGCGTCTGCTGTAGAGTCAAGCCCGGTTCTGATGCTCACCTGACCACGTGGTTTGTGCAGACGATCACATCTCTGGACCGGTCCGCGGTCGCACAGACGTACAGCCAGATCCACGTCTGATCCTGCCGCTGCAGTCGAACCAGCAGCTCTGCGCTCGCCTCGCCGTCGCCTCCAGCTGCCAGGAAACATTACAGCTTATCATTCACCAATAATGCAGTAAAAACTCTGACATATTATTACTATGTAAACCAGCTGTTTTATATGTGAATGTGTGTTAAATATCTGTATTTACAGCATCATTACTCCAGTCTTCAGTGTCACATGATCTTCAGAAATCATATTAATAAGCTGATTTATTATCAATGTTGGAAACTGTTCATTTTTGTGGAAACTTCAATAGACAACAATACATTGTATGGGTCAAAATTATAAAAAAATCCTTAGATATTAAGATCATGTTCCATGAAGATATTTTGTACCGTAAATATATAAAAAGCGTAATTATTGATTAGTAATATGCATTGCTAAGAACAACTTTAAAGGTGATTTTCTCAATATTTAGATTTTGTTTTAGATTTTCAAACCATACATCAATGGAAATATGATTTATTCAGCTTCCAGATAATGCATTCATCTTAATCTGACCCTCATGACTCAGTGTCTTTACTGTCAGCTTTGATCAATGTAAAGCATCCTTGATGAATAAAGTAATAATTAGCGTGGACTCACTGAGCGTGCGGTGGCAGCCGGCGGCGAGCTTCAGATCCTCCGGATGCAGGAGCTCGTACCACGATCGGCCAATCAGCTCCTCGGCAGAGAAACCCAGGTGGAACGAGACGCTGTGGAAACATTTCAGCTCAATCAACATGCATTGATTTCCAAACTCTCTAAGAGAAATAGAGATCGCTGTGGTGTCTGTACCTGCAGGGGGCGTGCATGAGCCTCATGTCCGGTCTGTGGAGCGTCTGGAAGCAGGCCGAGGCGCTCAGGAGCTCGCTGTCCTTCAGTCTGTCCACCGTGGGCGAGCAGAGGGCCACAAACAGAGCGGCGTCCTTCCGGAATCGCCCCCTCACCAGCATGGAGCAGTTCTGGCGCCGGAGCGCTCTGGAGCAGTGCATGCGGCACACGAAGCTGCGCTCTGAGAGACACAACACCAGGTCAGATCTGATCCGGACATCACACACAACACTGAAGGAAGAGTCTCGCTCGCTCACCTGCCGAGACGTCCCGCTCTCTCAAAACCCCTCGCACCGCTTCTGCGTCTCGACCGTCTAACATATCATAGAACGAGTCTCCCTGAAGCACATCCACCTACAGAACCACACACAACACTGGCGCTCAAGAACTGGACTGAAAGCACATCGGTGACCTGTGATCAGTGAGTGCACGTGTGCAACACTAATTATTACTTTATTCATCAAGGATGCTTTACATTGATCAAAGCTGACAGTAAAGACACTGGAGCACAACACCAGTCATGAGGGTCAGATTAAGATGTATGCATCATCTGAAAGCTGAATAAATAATATTTCCATTGATGTATGGTTTGGACAATATTTGAAAATCTAAAACAAAATCTAAATATTGAGAAAATCATCTTTAAAGTTGTTCAAATGAAGTTCTTAGCAATGCATATTACTAAACAAAAATTACGTTTATGGTAGGAAATGTACAAAATATCTTCATGGAACATGATCTTAATATCTAATGATTTTTGGCATATAATAAAATAATAATTTTGAGTCATACAATGTATTGTTGGCATTACAAATACAGCTGTGCTGTTATGACTGATTTATGCTCTGGGGACACATATTTATGCTGCATTTTAGACCTTTTAAAAGTCATATTTTGTAAAAAAAAAAAAAAGGTAATCCACTAAAATTAATGTAAAAGCATAAAACATTTATTGTAGTTAGTCAGGGACTTAAAAATATCAAATATGAGAATTGAATAATCCTACAAAACGATCTATTTTTGTTGAAACTCAACTAAATGAGTTCAGAAGAGTCTTTAATGTTGACGTATAATCTTAAACTCTCATGCGTTTGGTATTGTAGTGTCTGACGGGTTTGGACTCAAAGCATTGGATTTGTTGGTAAATAGCACGGAAATAGCACGGTGAGTTTGACCCCGACACAAACACCTCCAGTCTTTCCCAAACACACCTGTGTGTCCAAACTGTGTATGACGCTTAACCAGAAATATTCATTATAATAACCAGTTTCACCAGTGAATCTAAGGAAGTATAAGTGAGTGTGAAACAGAAACGAGCACAGGTGTCTCACCATGGACAGGCCGAGGTACTCCTGCACGTTTTCAGACACGTACAGCAGCTTTCCGTCTCGGGTCAGAACCACGATGAACCCCGGCAGCGCTTGCAGAAAGCTCTGGTCCAGAGCAGACGCGGCAGCCGGAGAGCCGGACAGGAGCACGCTCTTCCTGATGAAGGTGCAGATCAGAGACATGGAGTGCAGGTAGGACAGGCGCTCCTGGTCCTCGGCTGAGATGGGCAGCAGTGACCGCAGGGTCCGGATCTCTGCGTTGATGTGGTCTCGCCGGGCTTTGGATGCTCCTTTAGTGGACCTGCATCCGAGCGCGAGGACAGAGAGACGGTCAGACGATGAAACATCTTATCATTTCGTTCCCGCTCTAATAAACTCATAGATTTCTCCTTTTATCACTAAAGATGATCTTAAATCGTTTAGGATGAATGACACTGAGCCGGCGAGAGATACTCAAAGAGAGACACCTCTTAGAATAGAGTCCTGGATGGAGCTCTACACACACACACACACACACACACACACACACACACACACATACACACACACACACACACACACACACACACACACACACACACACACACACACACACACACACACACACACACACACACACACACACACACACACACACACACACACACACACACACACACACACACACACACACACACACAGACACACACACACACTCACTCTCACACACACACACACACACACACACACACACACAGAGACACACACACTCTCTCTCTCACACACACACACACACACACACACACACACACACACACACAGAGAGACACACACCTCTCTCTCTCTCACACACACACACACACACACACACACACACACACACACACACACTCACTCTCTCACACACACACACACACACACACACACACACACACACACACACACACACACACAACTAATTCTCAGGGTATGAATTATTGATATCAACAATTCCTTTTCTACTAGTAACAATGGCTATTTTTGATATCAGCTATTTAATTTGAATGGTGACATTTAACTAATGAAAACACAATTAGAGATATCAAGAATTATAGTTTTCACGAGTATAAATCTAATTCCTGATATCAGAAATGAACATCGTCACTAGTAAAACTGAATAGTTGATATGAAGAATGAATCTCCTGAGGATGAATGAAAGTGAAACGGCTTGCCGAGCAGCACAGTTTGATCAGGATCGATTATAATAAGGCTCCGGTCACTGACCTGACGCGTTTGGACGCGCGCAGACTCCGCCTGACGCTCGCGCCGCAGCTCATCCTTCCTCACACCGGGTCCGGGTCACACTGGTCAGATGAGCGGCTTCACGCGGTCATTAATGCTGAACAGCTCCAGTACCGTGCAGAGATGACCGGTCCGTAGCCGGGTTAGGTTAGTTTAGGTTATCAGCGCTGGTTGAGCAGCTGAGTGTGTGTGTGTGTGTGTGTGTGTGTGTGTGTGAGAGAGAGAGTCTTATATAGGCTACTCTCGAGGAGCTCAACCTGAGACCTGCAGAGAAACCCCTCCGCCGTGACGACACGAGGACTGACCCCATATTAATAGCGCTCGAGAGTAAAAATACCTGCAGTGACGTCATCACAACACACGCGCACGCACAGAGGGGAGAGAGACACACACACACACACACACACAGAGATGAGGCGAGAGACACACACACACACACACACACGAGAGATAGAGAGAGAGAGAGAGAGAGAGAGACAGAGAGAGAGATAGAGAGAGAGTGAGAGAGACCCACACACACACACTTTTCAGCGCTGCCTTTGCACTTTACAGCAGATATCAGCTATGTTTTGCTCGCATATCTTCCAGACTAAATGCTCGTTTAATCATATTTCTTTTGCTTGACCTATAAATATGACCCTGGAACATAAAGCAGTCATAACAGCACAGGTATATTTGTAGTAATAGCCAACAATACATTGTATGAGTCAAAATTATACATTTTATGTTATAACAAAAATCATTAGATATTAAAATCATGTTCCATGAAGATATTTTGTACCGTAAATATATCACAACAATTATTGATTATTAATATGCATTGCTAAGAACAACTTTAAAGATGATTTTCTCAATATTTTGATTTTTGCACCCTCAGATTCCAGATTTTCAAATATTGTCCAAACCATACATCAATGGAAATATCATATATTCAGCTTCCAGATGATGCATAAATCTCAATTCACACTTATGACTGGTTTTGTGCTCCAGGGACACAAATGTACAACTATTCTAAAATTAAATTTTAATGCAAAAATAAGTAAAGTGTAACATTATAGATTCTAACTGCACAAATATTAATTTAAAATTACATATTTGCATACAAACGACAAGAAATTTGACACGTCAGTCAATTATTGATGTATTTTTCTTAAATGGCACTTAATTTTTTGCACTAAAATAGTCTATTATTGCGACTAAAGAAAGATTGTGATATAGTAGAATATTAGATATCAGGCTCCTCACCGAGTCCTTCTGGAGCATCGGCTGGTCTCAGATCAGCAGAAATCATCTCCAGGTGATTGATCACGGTCACTTCAGGTCTGAGGAGCGCTGGACTCCAGGGAGCTCCAAACAAGCGCAGGCTCCGGGGCTTAATGCTCTGTTTGGGGCCATTAGCACAAGTTTAAGGTTCCTGTGAACAGGTGTGTCTCGTCCCGTCACAGAAGCACATCGAGGTCACGTCCACCGAGAGCACAGCCGAATCCATCACGACCTGAATATGACTCGGGTCGGTGCTGATCGTGGACAGTCCACGTTAACACGGTACTTAAACCCTTTAGAAAGTAATTATGTGTGTCCCTGCAGCACGGGTATATTTGTAGCAATAGCCAACAATACATGGTATGATTTTTTTTTATGCCAAAAATCATTAAGATCATGCGCCATGAAGATATTTAGTCAACGTTTTTAATTATATGCATTGCTATAAACAACTTTAAAGGTGATTTTCTCAATGTTTTTGCACCAGATTTTCAAATATTGTCCAAACCATACATCAATGGACATATTATATATTCAGCTTCCAGATGATGCATAAATATCAATTTCACAAAAACTGACAATTATGACTGGTGTTGTAATGCAATCAGAGCTAAAACCGATTTCAGATCTAACAAATATAACTTTGCTTACAATTATTAATGAAGGTAAATAGATTATAATGTACATTATGAATATATGTGTATCAGATTATTATTTCAAACTATGTGGGTTCATAAAGAAATGTTGATTGTCTTCATTTAAAAATATTTTTATTTTATTGTGTTCAAATTGGTCGAGTTACATGAAAACGATTCTCAATGTGTTCTTCATATCACGGCAGAATTATCATCAGCTTTATGGTTTATGAAATCCCACATAAAATCATAAGTTGAGCTCCATCACATCGTTATCTATAATGAGGGATGCACAATATTCATTATGACCGTTTCAGAACCAGTAACATGCTTCAGATCCGTGTCTTGTGAAGTTCTGGAGAAGCTGATCAGATACAAGCCAGAAGAGTACTGATCCATCAGAATCAATAACCTCTCAATATCTCTATTCTGCACAACGCTGACGATTCAGATCAAACATGAAGAAGAGTAATGATCCGGAGAGT
>CM050429.1:31213330-31218330 GCA_027564155.1 Gymnocypris eckloni scoliostomus | reverse complement strand
AACAATCAAAGACTAAAAACCAAAAGTTATCAAAGTTAAGACTCGTCCACGCTCTCCTAAACACCTCGTTTAAACACGCTCCACATGTCTACGTCACGAGGTGTGGAGATTTGCATAACTCCGCCCACACGTATACGTGATGAAAGAAGGCGGAGCTATTATTCTGTTCTGGAGACGCTGTGTTTCGTTGTGAACAAGAAACTACTTTGTTTGGGATCCAAAAGAGGACACGACTAGAAATCAGTGGTCAGTTATATTTACAACACTGTCCAGAACAGAACACAAATATTGGAGCATGTGCAGCGCGTTATACACAGGACTGTGTCCTGAACCGGGACGAGTAGCCTACAAAGTGGACACTATGAATGGCTGTGGACACTATAAAGTGGACAGTCTGAGCTTCTGTATGTTTGAGTTTTGAGCCGCGTAGAGTCGCGCTTGTTTGTGTTTCTCCAATCACAAATACAGACATTCGTCCAATCACAACGCACCGGATAGCTGGCCAATCAGAGCACGCCTCGCTTCTCAGAACGATGAGCTTTGTAACAATCGGCGTGTTTCAGAAAGAGGAGCAACAATAATATACAGTATGTGGAAAATAATGTGTTTTGAACCTCGAACCACGTAAACAGATTGCACCAAAATACACCAAATAATGTTCTTTTAGCAACGCCACACGACCCTTTAATATTAACCAAACAACAAAAGACAAAGAAATAAAATCACTCACTGCTCTTGAGTGAAGGACTTCTGTAGCTTTAAGAAAGTTAACTCTTACTCAGACTACGCTGTTTGATTTTACATTTGATTATTCATTTCTGTTAACTGATTACTTGCATAAAAAGCTTAAAGCATAGTTTGTTTCATTTATATTTTTTATTAAATTGCATTTGTTCTTTGCTTTTTTTATTACTGACAGCTTAATTATGTTCAATCATTGAGGACTTTGTTTGTTACTATCGTTACCTAGTACCGTGATATTGAGAATTGTGACATTTTCACTGGTGTCTAAAATGTAGCTTTCATAGCAACCTTATTTACAGAAAACATGTTTAATATCTTTAAATAAATCATTAATATAGAGTCATATGACCCACTCATATAATCGTGATTACAGTACTGACCAAAATAATCGAGATTATGATTTTTGCCATAATCAAGCAGCCCCAACCCCCCCCCAATAAAAACAGTTTCTCGTTGGATCCAAGCAAATCTCATAGATGACCTATTCTGATCTCGAGTTGTCACTGAAGGGTCTGGAATCAGCGGTTCGGGTCTCAGGAGACCAGCTGTGGAACTCATTACACCCCCGACCCCCCCCAGGAGGTCAGCAGCCCGGATTACACCGAGACCTTTATCAGACCCGCCGGCCGTTACATTAACGTACGCTCGCTCTTATTTATTTACCTTCATCGGCGGCGCGCTGCTCAGAGTTAATGAAACGTGCCCTATGAACCCGGAGAACGCCGGCGCTATCACAACAAACACAAACCACTGAGACACCAGAGAAGAAGGAGTTCAGGACAGGTTGTGTGCACTTGGTGTGGAGTCCATAACCCATAATCCTTTCCTCCAGTGATATAAAGTGCATCCGCTGTCGTCTCTCACATCAAAATCCAGCCGTGTGTTTGTTTAGAGCCGGTTTGCATCTGTGCAGATTTCTCTCCTGATTCAGAACAACGGAGGAAGAGTTATTATGGATTATGGACTCTATGGTGTTTTAGTTATAAACGTATTAATGTTGGATTTGTTTCAGGTTTTGTCTTCTCCAGATGTTAACTAATGGACTGGAGTGCTGAGATGTTTTAATCAGACTCTCATTCTGACGGCACCCATTCACTGCAGAGCATCTATTGACTCTCATTCTGACGGCACCCATTCACTGCAGAGCATCTATTGACTCTCATTCTGACGGCACCCATTCACTGCAGAGCATCCATTGACTCTCATTCTGACGGCACCCCTTCTAGAGCATCCATGGACTCTCATTCTGACGGCACCCATTCACTGCAGAGCATCCATTGACTCTGATTCTGACGCCACCCATTGCTAAGACACATTTCTACACATCTGTTTGATTGCTATTTTCCTCTCTGAGGAGCTGCCTTGAAGTAATGTGTATTGTATGAAGTGCTATAGAAATAAAGGTGACTCGACAGGTTCGGCGTGTTGAGTTCTGTTGGTTTCAGTAGCAGAAATGACTGAATGATCACAGACCGACAGCAGCCGGATGATAAAGATAAAGCTGTGATCCGCTCTGAGACAGAGACAGACCGATAGAGGGTCAGTGGTGAGACCAGAGCGCCGGACGGTGTGAACGGGTTTCGTGAGTTTATGAGGTTTCCTGGTGTTTGACGGCTCATTTGTGTTACATGATCAGCAGAGTATCATTGAGGAGTTTCCTCCCCCTTCACACACACCCCCACAGCCCTATGAAAACACACTCACTGTTGGACGTAACACCGCTGGGAATGTCACCGGAATCCTCTAAAGCTTCTCTGGCTACAATCACCTCATTAGCCTGAGCGTCACCTTCTTAAAAGGTCACTAATGAAGAAATGAAAGCCCCCTGTTTGATTTGTTTTCCCGTCCGAACCCACTGAGAGGGAGACACTGTTTCTCCACAGAAACCTTTAAACATCCTTCACAGCAGGATGCCACACACACACACACACACACACACACTAATGCATTGTGTTTCCTCTTCCTCGATGATCCGGCGATGCTCAGGAACTCGTCGTGTGCTATGACTTCCTGCGGAGCTGCTTATCTGCGGAGCACAGGCGCATTAGGATGCCTCGTTGGGAGAAATCACGAGTGCTTAAAAGCCAATAGAAACATTCAGTGGACAATAACCTGGCTGGGTGCCAAATCAGAGCCTATACAGTGATCACTACAGGTTCTGAGTCTCAGAGAGAGGTCTGAGAGACGCTGATGGAGTCTAAATATAGATGCTGCAGAAACAGAGCCGAATCCAGCTGATATCGGTCCCCGTGTGAAAACAACAATCTGCACGAATTATCGGAGCAATGCCCTTATCTCTCGGCCGTAAACAAGGGAGCTGGGAAAACAACGGATGCTTGGGGCCACGGAGGCGACTGGCTTTTGTAAGGAATGGATGGACTGGCTTACGCTCTCAAATAACCCAGATGAGAAGCATTATTCTGACATCTACAAATCAGCCGGTCTGATTGAGTCTAGTAGAGATGTTCAGTTCTGTTACCATCATTAGATGAACTTTCAGGAGTGATTTTACTCCTTTCAGTTGTCTGGTTCCTCCCAAGCTTCTGATGTTCTCCGTTTCTGTCCCCTGATGGAGTTTGGGGAGTTTGGGTCCCTTTGGCTTGATTAGTTGGATTTAAAACACGCTTAATATTCAGTAATATTATCTGCACTGACACCATCATACGAGAACTAAACTTTACAGCCGTGTTAAGTTTGCATTAAGTGTGCATCACTGATTCTGATATTTTCCAGTTCGTCACTGTGAATCAGTGATATAGAAATAAATATGACTTGAGTTCAACACAACAACCGCAGTCGACCAAAGTACTGCACAGAGTATGCAAAGCTAAACAGATCAACACGATTATAAACAATAACACCAGACAATCATTGCACAGCAAGTCAAGAAATATTGAATGCCAAAGGGGGAAAAATGTTTTAAGAGTAGACTTAAAAATAGATAAAGTTGAGACTATTCCACAACTTAGGGCCGACAACAGAAAAAGCACGATTATGCTTTCTAGTCTTGCCCTGAGAGCTTACAGTAAACCAGAATCAGCACATCTGAGTGTACGGATCGATGCTGTGCAGCCTGATTATGGACAGATTTATAGACAAACATTTTAAAATCAATTCTATATTTAACTGGCAGCCAATGCAATAAAATAAAACTGGAGTGATAGACATCCCATAACGAAGCCGAGCCGCTGCAGTAATCCAATCGAGATTACAAAAGCCATTTCAAACCTTTAAAGACAAGCCTTCGCCAGAAGACGGAGATGATAAGAACGGGACTTGACCACAGTACTTATCCGCTTATCAAAGATTATTATCAAAACCAAACCGGTCCTGGCACATGCTGCATGGAGTACGATGTTCAGATTCAAAATCATGTGTATTTCAGTTTACTCTCATTAAGGCGTAAGAAATTACGAGGTTGTAGTTTGTCCAGACAATCTAAAATATGCTTTAGAGGCTGCTTGTAATTGCTCTTTAAGGGGATATAGATTTGTATGTCATCTGCATACTGCATTACCCTATATGGGATTCCTAGGAAAGCATATAAAGGCAAACGGTACCGGACCAATAATCGAGCCTTGGGGTACACGGACTTTAAATATAATTCAGATGAAGATTGGTTTCCAATACTAACAACATACCTCCTATTAATGAGATATTCCTTCATTATAGACTCAGAATAGGAGCGAGATCCGGATTAGGCGAGACGCGGCTGACCTATAGACAGATGTATCACACATTCATCACGGAGAATCACAATACTGGCATTTCGTCAGCACAGAGCGCACTTCAGATTCACAGAGACTCACAGGGGAGCGATGAAGACGATCTGAACGTGACAGAAGCGACGGATCGCTTTGAGGTCGCTTCTGTCACTTGACGTGAGAGCGTCTGCAGATCGTCTTAAGTGCGCTTCGCCCAGCCAGCGACGGTTTAAGCTGAAACTCTGTACACTGACTAGAGCTACAAACACACACTGCAGGCACACACACACACTCACACACACACACACACACACACACACACACACAGAGACACACACACACACTCTCTCTCTCTCTCTCTCTCACACACACACACACACACACACTCTCTCTCTCTCTTTCTCACACACACACACACACTCTCTCTCTCTCTCTCTCTCACACACACTCCTTATTTGTTTTGTGATGCTAGTGACCAGTTTGTACAATAACATTCAATGCTTTGTGTGTGTGTGTGTGTGGTGTGTGTGAGTGTGTGGTGTGAGTGTGAGT
>CM050429.1:31173330-31205830 GCA_027564155.1 Gymnocypris eckloni scoliostomus | reverse complement strand
AGAAGCAGTCGGCCTGAGAACACAAACACGGTCAGACGCTTCGTCAAACGCTCGTTAGCTGATTATAATCACTCAGTCGCTGCAGCTACGCACCAGCTGCTCATATCCGCCGAAGATGTACATGGCCTTTCCCAGAACACAGGCCGAGTGTCCGTCTCTGGCGCCCGGGACCGACCCGGAGATCTTGGGAGTGAACCATCGGTGCTGACCTGAAGCGGAGCACAACAGGATTAAACACTAGTATTATCTGCAGATAGAGCTGGTTTGAACTCCTTATTTCTATCTTTTGCTGTCGTGTGTCTGTAGGAAATATCAGTTTTATTAATTGTAATAATTGTAGTCATTAATTGTAAATGCAGCATACATAGATTCTCTTGATCAATTAACTTATATTAACTAAATCAACATTTGTTGTGAGCATCTTTGTGTTTAAAGCAGCTTTTGCCCTCGGTGCACTTGAGTGTGTGTGTGTGTGTGTGTGCGTGTGTGCACGTGCGTGCATGCGTGCAGAGAGTGTGTCTGTGTGTGCTTGTGTCTGTGTGAGAGAGTTGTGTGTGTATGAGAGAGAGTGTGTGTGTGTGTGTGTGTGTGGTCCATAATTCAACACCCTGGACATGACAAGCTTAACTCTCATGTCGTGTTTCAATCATTTTTGATTGTATTTTTCCTGAAAATGCTAGTTAATATTATCGCTTTGAACTAAAACAGACTGGCTTTGCTCACACAGGCTATAACAACTTCATAAACAAATCTGATCATTTTTTTACTTTTGGGAAACTACAAAATGACCAGCCTACAAAAATAGCTTATTATGCTATATTATCACCAAATCTTTGTCTTTCTATAAACTTGCTTTCTGTCAATCAGCAGAGGTTTTAAAACACCTCAGTTTGAGTGAAAAGCCTTTGCATAATTTCACTCAAAACTGAGAAGCATCAGCTTTAAATCCTGTGCTGATAGACAGAAAATAAGTTGATACAAAGACTATTTGTAATAATAGAGCATAATAAGGGATTGTCAAGCACCTTTAAAAGGCTCTCCAGCACACATCAGTGTAAGAAAGTGAAGATAAACTCATTCTGCCGGACACCTACAGACGTCGAAGGCGTACAGCACGTTGCACGCGCCCTCGGTGTCGTTCCGGCCGCCCCAGATGTAGATGGTGTCGTCCGCCAGCACCGCCGTGTGTCCGTAGCGCATGTAGGGCACTTCCCGAGCGTGTTCCCTTCCTCCGGTCCGCACCGGCGGCAGCTTCGTCCAGCGCAGAGACACTGAGAGAACCACACACATGCTCACTTACCTTTACAGTCATGCTTTCATACAAACCCTCGCACACTGCATTCAAGTTACATGCACTGCCTGGGAATCGAACCCATGACCTCGGTGTTGCAAACCCATTCAGTAACGTGATATAGTATCTCCATAATCAAAAGGGTAGGTCTGATCTCTTACGCATCTAAAAAAATATTCTATTAAACACCTTTCAACATTTGAATTATTTACAAATATCATAAACAACACACTGCATATGGAATATTTAAAAAACAGATCTTTTTAGGGACCTGGTTTGACTCGTGCTTGTATAACTTAGTATACATCGTTATCACACGGATCATTCATGTTTAATTTGTTAAAGCTAATTGGATTTGATGATGCATGTTTTCATACTCTGAAGCTATGTAATGCATATTTTTTTATTGTGTTGATTGTTATTATATTGTATAAAGGATAAATAATTATATTAAAAACCTGTTATACTATACATGTCATTGTCATGATAATACCGTATACTGTGATAAAAGCATTAGCAATTAATCACAACATGAAAAGTTGATACCGTAACATGCCTATTTATGGCACATTTAACCTAATATAATCCAGAAAACTGACATTATAAACAGCTGATATTGTTTTTCTTTCATTCGTCATCAGTGTATTATTCTGTGTGTTTGTCTTCCATAAAGCAGATGATTTTAATCTGAATTTTACTGCTGTGTTGAGCTCGTTTGAATCTGAGCAATCATTAACATGCAGGTTGTGCAGTGGCTAGTTGAGGACGGTTAGTCAAACTAACCCGTGTTGAAGACGTGCACATCGATCTGTCTCAAGGTCTCGTAGTCTTCTCCGGAGCAGTATCCTCCGAACGAGTAGACCTTGTGTCCGACCGCCACCGCCGCGTGATTGACCCTCCGCGGGCCACCCTCCAGGTGCACCGTCCAGCGTAACATCCCACGCTCGGCCGCGGCTGACCGCTGCGCTAAACCATCACGCCTGCGCAGACATCACAGCTGAGGAGGAGGAGGAGCCGTCAGAGACAAATACTGACACACAGAGAGAACAACCAATCACAGAGAACTACTGACACACAGAGAGAGATAACAACCAATCAGAGAGAACTACTGACACACAGAGAGAGAACTACTGACACACAGAGAGAGGACTACTGACACACAGAGAGAAGACTACTGACACACAGAGAGAGGACTACTGACACACAGAGAGAAGACTACTGACACACAGAGAGAAGACTACTGACACACAGAGAGAGAACTACTGACACGGAGAGAGAGGACTACTGACACACAGAGAGAGAACTACTGACACACAGAGAGAGGACTACTGACACACAGAGAGAGAACTACTGACAAACAGAGAGAGGACTACTGACAAACAGAGAGAGGACTACTGACACACAGAGAGAGATAACAACCAATCACAGAGAACTACTGAGACACAGAGAGAAATAACAACCAATCAGAGAGAACTACTGACACACAGAGAGAGAACTACTGACACACAGTTAGATAACAAACAATCAGAGCGAACTACTGACACACAGAGAGCGAACTACTGACACACAGAGAGAGAACTACAGACAAACAGAGAGAGAACTACTGACACACAGAGAAAGGACTACTGACACACAGAGAGCGAACTACTGACAAACAGAGAGAGGACTACTGAGACACAGAGAGAGAACTACTGACACACAGAGAGAGATAACAACCAATCACAGAGAACTACTGAGACACAGAGAGAGATAACAACCAATCAGAGAGAACTACTGACACACAGAGAGAGAACTACTGACACACAGAGAGATAACAACCAATCAGATATAACTACTGACACACAGAGAGAGGACTACTGACACACAGAGAGAGAACTACTGACACACAGAGAAATAACTACTGACGCACAGAGAGAGAACAACCTATCACAGAGAACTACTGACACACAGAGAGAGGACTACTGACACACAGAGAGAGAACAATCAATCACAGAGAACTACTGATGCACATAGAGAGGACTACTGACAAACAGAGAGAGAACTACTGACAAACAGAGAGAGGACTACTGACACACAGAGAGAGAACAACCAATCACAGAGAACTACTGACGCACATAGAGAGGACTACTGACAAACAGAGAGAGGACTACTGACAAACAGAGAGAGAACTACTGACACACAGAGAGAGAACAACCAATCACAGAGAACTACTGACGCACATAGAGAAGACTACTGATTAGGGGTGTAACGATACGCGTATCGTGTATCGAACGGTTCAGGGGCATTTTCCAAATGTAAGTGATCATCCCTATCCCCTTGGAGTGGGGACTTTGGAGTGAGCAGGGCACGTGTGTGTCATTATGTAGTCGTTTGGAATGCACTTGACAAAGGGAGCGATGTAATTTCCTCATTATCTTCAGCTGGGATGTTCCTGTGACAACGCAGCACGGTGTGCGCCAGCAGATTCACTGATGGACACCAGCATAAAAAAAATATGCATTTTATATATATAAAAAAAGTTTCTACATATTAGATTTTATATATTAGTATATTTTACAAACTTTTAAAAATATAAAATGTACGCTTACTTGCAACAATTATGCTAACAAGAATAAAAATACATTTATGACATTAAAACAGCGAATCTGCTGACGCACACCGTGTAACATGGTCACGGGATCATCCCAGCTGAAGATAATGAGGAAATTACATCGCTCCCTTTGTCAAGTGCATTCCAAACGACTACATAATGACACGCACGTGCCCTGCTCACTCCAAAGTCCCCACTCCAAGGGGATAGGGATGATCACTTACATTTGGAAAATGCCCCTGAACCGTTCGATACACGATACGCGTATCGTTACACCCCTAGTACTGATGCACATAGAGAGGACTACTAACACACAGAGAGAGGACTACTGACACACAGAGAGAGAACTACTGACACACAGAGAGAACAACCAATCACAGAGAACTACTGACGCACATAGAGAGGACTACTGATGCACATAGAGAGGACTACTAAAACACAGAGAGAGGACTACTGACACACAGAGAGAGGACTACTGACACACGAGAGAGGACTACTGACACACAGAGAAAACAACCAATCACAGAGAACTACTGACGCACAGAGAGGACTACTGACGACATAGAGAGGACTACTAACACACATAGAGAGGGCTACTGACACACAGAGAGAACTACAAATCACAGAGAACTACTGACGCACAGAGAGGACTACTAACACAGAGAGAGAGAACTACTGACACACAGAGAGAACAACCAATCACAGAGAACTACTGACGCACATAGAGAGGACTACTGATGCACATAGAGAGGACTACTAAAACACAGAGAGAGGACTACTGACACACAGAGAGAGGACTACTGACACACAGAGAGAGGACTACTGACACACAGAGAAAACAACCAATCACAGAGAACTACTGACGCACATAGAGAGGACTACTGACGCATATAGAGAGGACTACTAACACACATAGAGAGGGCTACTGACACACAGAGAGAACTACAAATCACAGAGAACTACTGACGCACAGAGAGGACTACTAACACAGAGAGAGAGGACTACTGACACACAGAGAGAACAACCAATCACAGAGAACTACTGATGCACATAGAGAGGACTACTGACACAGAGAGAGAGGACTACTGACACACAGAGAGAGGACTACTGACACACAGAGAGAGAACTACTGACGCACAGAGAGAACAACCAATCAATCAGAGAGAACTACTGACACAGACAGAGAAAATGACCAATCAGAGAACTACTGACACACAGAAAGATAACAACCATTCAGAGAGAACTACTGACACACAGAAAGATAACAACCAATCAGAGAGAACTACTGACACAAAGAAAGATAACAACCAATCAGAGATAAATACTGACACAGACATAGATAACAACCAATCAGAGAGAAATACTGACACAGAGAGAGGACTACTGACACACAGAGAGAACAACCAATCAGAGAGAACTATTGATGCACATAGAGAGGAATACTGACACACTTATTATAAGACCTGTACACGTGTGTATGTTATCAATAATCAAATGTATCGATCTATATAATCATCATTATAAATGATGGCAGAACAAACTAAACGAGTGTCTGTTTAATTATATACATATTCAAACAACGAGCTACAACTTCTCCACACACACACATCTCAAATCATCAGATTCATTAAAATCACAACATGACATTGAGAGGAAAGATGATTATTAATCTGTCCGGGATCGAGGGTCGTTATTAGCCAGTCGTGCTAACCGAGCTAAAGCAGCTAAACGCCCCCAGCAGCGCGAAGCGAGCGATTATAACGCGATATATAACACCACAGAACAGCTTCCACCTCAGAGCGTGCACATACAGATGTTAGATATTAGATATGAATGTGATGATAATGTTAATAAGAGCGGATGATGTTGAACAGAATCTTCTCTTACCTTCTGAGTGCTAATGATAAATATAATGAACCCGCGCTGGCGCCCTCTGCCGGACCAACACAGTCTTTACACAACACACACACACTATACACACACACACTATACACACACACACTATATACACACACACACACACACACACACACACACACTATACACACACACACACACACACACTATATATACACACACACACACACACACACACACACACACTATACACACACACACACACACACACACACACACTATACACACACACACACACACACACACACACACACTATACACACACACACACACACACACACACACACACACATACACACACTGTACAGGGCTAGCAATATTAAAATACAAAATTATTAGACACATAACAGCAGGCACGTGCAGAGGGGTGAGGGGCGGAGGGTGCCCTTTGTCAAGGCAATTTTTTTTTTTTTTTTAAACACCCTTCTGTGAAGGCCTGCCCAATCTAACTATTAGTAAAATTAATGATTAATAATTTAGCGTAAATAAAATCACCCACATGATAACCTTTCACCTGACGACCTCATCCGAACGATCCCTCGCGCTCAGGCACCACTTCAATATCGTCCGCGCTACGGTTGCAGCTTAAGTAAGTGGGGTTCTCAGCGGAGTGGTATGCTTGTTTACTTATCATTATTATTATTTTACAAGAACAACGTGAAGAGAACATGCATTGCACAGCTTTTGTTTAAATCGCTGTGTTTAGCCAGCAGCAAACGCCACTTCTAACGTTATACACAGCAGCAGCACCATAAACAAAGGTGCATGTGTTCACTTCGTTCGTGCTATTTGAGGGAGAAAAGTTTCATGGGGTGGAAGGGTCTGGTATTTTAATGTCATTTGACTAAAATCTATTCATACTTTTACTTTTATTGTTACAGTATTTACAGCATCCGCATCAATACGCGTATCAGCAAGGAATGCATCACTATACATTGCTGTTATGATATTTTGTGCACAGCCCTATTTAAAGCCTTGTTTCATGTGCCCCTTTTATATTTTGAGCACCTGCCCCTCCAAAGGTCTCTGCACAGCCCTGCATAACAGTAATATGTACAAATGCATAGGAAAACACAAAAAAGGCAAAACAAATAATAAGACCTTGAGAATATAATTGTTGTTGTTTTTATTCAAAAATAAAAAGATGTTCTGATGTTTCTAAAATAATGTTCAACACGTTTTGTTATGAACGTGCAGACAGCTGTTGTCGTGACACGTGCACCAGTTCGCATGGCGTCGTCGTGCACGTCACCGCGCCGGATGTTGATATAAAGTCTGGAGGAAGAGAAGGAAGAAAACACAGCAGCTCGAGCTGAACGGAAATAAACAAACACTCGATCCGAAGCTGCTGGTAAGAGATGATCTCATACTAACCGGTTAACTGTGTGTGTGTGTGTGTGTGTGTGTGTGTGTGTGTGTGTCTGTCTGTCTCTCTGTGTGTGTGTGTGTGTGTGTGTGTGTGTGTGTGTGTGTGTGTGTCTGTCTCTCTCTGTGTGTGTGTGTGTGTGTGTGTGTGTGTGTGTGTGTGTGTGTGTCTGTCTGTGTGTGTGTATTTTGTATTTGTGTGTGTGAGTGAGTGAGTGAGAGAGAGAGAGTGTGTGTGTGACTGTGTGTGTGAGTGTGTGTGCGTGTCTGTATTTGTGTGTGTGTGTTAGAGAGAGAGAGCGAGTGTGTGTGTGTGTGTGTATTAGAGAGTGAGTGTGTGTGTGTGTGTGTGTGTGTGTATTAGAGAGTGAGTGTGTGTGTGTGTGTGTGTGTGTGTGTGTTAGAGAGAGCGAGTGTGTGTGTGTGTGTGTGTGTGTGTGTGTGTGTTAGAGAGAGAGAGCGAGTGTGTGTGTGTGTGTTAGAGAGAGAGAGCGAGTGTGTGTGTGTGTGTGTGTGTAGAGAGAGCGAGTGTGTGTGTGTGTGTATGAGAGAGGTGTGTGTGTGTGTGTGTAGTGTATTAGAGAGAGAGTGTGTGTGTGTATTAGAGAGTGAGTGTGTGTGTGTGTGTGTGTGTGTGTGTGTGTGTGTGTGTGTATGTGTGTGTGTGTGTGTGTGTGTGTGTGTGTGTGTGTGTGTGTGTGTGTGTGTGTGTGTGTGTGTGTGTGTGTGTGTGTGTGAGTGTGAGATCACATTATTTGTTGTTGTTGATTATCCCCAAATGATATATATATATAAAAAAATGTAATGCGATTATCCCAAATGTGTATAGTATTCTGCTGAAGACTGGTAGCTGCGTCTCTGGCTCTCACAGGTGTGTCTGTGGATCATGGGCCGGATCTTCTTGGATCACATCGGCGGGACGCGTCTGTTCTCCTGCGCTAACTGTGACACGATCCTGACCAACCGCTCCGAGCTGATCTCCACACGCTTCACCGGCGCCACCGGACGCGCCTTCCTCTTCAACAAGGCACGCCACACACGTATATCGCCTGAGATCTTATCCGTATTGTTGTTCTAACCCTGTGCGATTTGACATCAGCGAGTATTTCTATTCAAAACACTCCTTCGTTACGTGAAGTCTAGACTAGTGCGAGTGAGCATTCAGGTTCAGTCTAATTAAATACATTTACAATCATCACAATATTCAAGATATCGGCGCAGAACATTTATATATTTTATATAAACTAACCCTAACCCAGCATGATTATAAATGTGAAATTGATATTATACAACAGTTCAATCAACAATAAGTTAATATTAAGAGACTTACATTTTAGACGCCATATTGCCTGTTTTTGCTCCATTTCACCAACAAAAGTAACTCCAGACACAGTCACAGCACTGTTTTGAGTCTCAGTGATTCGTTCCTGAATGAATCAATCGTTTAAATTACTCTGTTCAGTCGCAATGATTCAGCTCAGTCGCAGCGATTCGGTTCAGTCGCAGCGATTCGGTTCAGTCGCAGCGATTCGGTTCCGTCGCAGCGATTCGGTTCCGTCGCAGCGATTCGGTTCAGTCGCAATGACTCACTTATGAACAGTGACTCTGGCTGTTTTAATTTCACATTTAATGTATATTTGTATTATTCCAGATATAATTTTTTTGTCAATATCGCACCCTATGATGAGCGCTGATGCTAACGCTAGCGCTGCGCGATGTGTTCCAGGTGGTGAACCTGCAGTACAGCGAGGTCCAGGACCGCGTGATGCTGACCGGCAGACACATGGTGCGAGACATCAGCTGCAAGAACTGCAACAGCAAGCTGGGCTGGATCTACGAGTTCGCCACCGAGGACAGCCAGCGCTATAAAGAGGGTCGCGTGATCCTGGAGCGAGCGCTAGTGCGCGAGAGCGAGGGCTTCGAGGAGCACGTCCCTTCAGACGCGTCCTGAGGACTCGCCGATGTTTGTTAGGCACTGATACATGCACAGCAGGTGCAGAGCTTCAATCTCGTCTGTAATTGGCTGAAACAAGCACGGCAGGTAATGAGCAGACCGTCTGGATGGATGGCAGGTCAGATTATTTGACCGTATGTTCACATCTGTCCTCTGTAAGTATGGAGGTCTGTGTGTCCATGCTTTAGAAGTGTGTTCCTTCTGTACGGATGTCCATATAAACAAACAAAATCTTCTCAATAATGAGTCTCAGCATCTTTCTAAAATTCTGAATATTATGACAATATATATGATGACTATTATGGAAGCCCGTTTCCGCTACTGAATAAAAATAAAAGTTTATTGTGACTTTTTAATCTCACAATTCTGACTTTTTAATTCACAGAATTGCGTGATATAAACTCGCAATTACGAGATATAAAGTCACAATTTTTTTCCTCCCAATTCTGATTCAGATATTTTTTCTGCCAATTGTGACATTTTATTATCGCAATTATAAAAAAAATTCTCGCAGTTCGGACATTTTATTAATCGCAAATCTGATAATTTATATTTTTTTGCAATTGTGAATTTTTTTTTACAATTATGCAGTTGTTTTCCGCAATTGCGAGTTTATATCTCACAAATATATATATTATTTTTTTCAGATTTCGTAATTCAGATTTTCGTGATTCAGATTCAGAATTCTTAATTTTTTTACGCAATTGTTAGTTTATATAAAAAGTCAGAATTGTGAGATAAAAAAAACTCTCAATTGCGAGTTAAAGTCCAATTTTTGGGGACTATGTTCTCCGAATTCTGACTTTATAACTCGCAGTTCTGAGAAATAAAGTCAGAATTGCAAGATATGAACTCACAATTCCGAGAAAAGTCAAATTTTTTGACTTTGATTATTTTGACAATTATTTGATATTGAGAAAATCTTAATAATTGCGCAAAAAAATGCAGTTGCGTGAAAAAAATGCAGAATTCCGAAAAAAACTATTCAGAGTTGCGTGAAAAAAAAATCTGAATTGCATGAAAACAAATTCTGTCGCATGAAAAAAAAATGCAGAATTGCGAGTTTGTATCACGCAATTATCAGAAAAGTCAGAATTAGTGAGATAAAAAAAATCAATTATCTTTTCAATTTTGTATCCAGTGTCAGAAACAGGCCTGTAGATCGATTCATGCAAACACATATTGAATGCATCTGGAAGTTTGAGAAAACTCTAACTCTGTTTATCTGGACGTTAATATCACCGAAGGTAAAGCACCGCTCTGAACTGAAGAAACGGCAGACGATCCAGAACGACACACACACAGAAGATCTCTGGTGCTAGTGGAAGAACATCTCCTTCACCGGGAAACCAGGGTCCATTCATGACGGATCACTACTGAAATCATGTAGATTTCTCAACAGATTCTCTGTTTCATGAACAGTCCAGGACAATTATAAAGTGTTATCATCCTTAAATACTCCAAAGCTCAGTTGTGTATTCAGCATGAGGTTCATTGTGTTATATATGATGTCTGACTTAAAGAATAAATCATTTCTTAAAGTGGAACGTTTATTCCTTCGCGGTATTTCAAGAAATCAGGAACACTTTACCACAAGTTACCATTTAAAAATGTGCATTTACTAATGGCAGCGGCTGTTTGCACTAAGAATAAATAGCAATTAGATTCTATTTACACTAAGTGCAAATAGCTATAGATATTTACACTGTTCAAATAGCACGTTTTCTGCTATTTATACTACTTATTCCATATAGCAGCAATTATCTGCACCTCAGTGTTGTAGTACATAAATAAAACAGTGCGCAATAATAACGTATTGAGTGTAAATGATCATTTTAATTCAAATGATTAAATGTATGCCACCTTATTGGGTCGATAAATCCTTCCCCGATCTTTTATTTTCAACTTATTGGTTATTTCCTTCATTGGAAATGAATGCTGTTCCGATGTGATATGAGATTTGAAAAGGGAGGGAAAAAGTTTGTTTAAAGGTGGACTCGAACTCAGGCCGGCCGCGTCACACGCTGGTGAGCGGTGTTAGCACAGATAGCCTCTACCAACAAGGCCTGATATTTGCACTGTGTAAATACACACTCTGTTAATAATATATGTGACCCTGGAGCACATAACAGCACAGGTATATTTGTAGCAATAGCCAACAATATGCAGTATGGGTCAAAATTATAAATTTTTATTGTATGCCAAAAATCATTAGATATTAAGATCATGTTCCATGAAGATATTTCCTACCATAAACTTAATTTTGGATTAATAATATGCATTGCTAAGAACCATTTTAAAAGTGATTTTCTCAATTTTTGCACCCTCAGATTCCCAAATATTGTCCAAACCAATGGTTTATTCAATCATTGTTGTGTCGACTGGTGTTTTGTTCTCCAGCAACATCATCATGACAACATCACGTACACAGCTGATCATCTTCTGTGTTTGCTGTAACTACAGCTGATCATGTTACATCCAGACCACGCCCCTGCTTCTACATGCACTGCAGACCATGCCCCTGCTTCTACATGCACTGCAGACCACGCCCCTGCTTCTGCATGCACTGCAGACCACGCCCCTGCTTCTACATGCACTGCAGACCACGCCCCTGCTTCTACATGCACTGCAGACCACGCCCCTGCTTCTACGTGCCCTGCAGACCACGCCCCTGCTTCTACGTGCACTGCAGACCACGCCCCTCCTTCTACGTGCACTGCAGACCACGCCCCTGCTTCTACGTGCACTGCAGACCACGCCCTGCTTCTACGTGCACTGCAGACCACGCCCCTGTTTTTATATGCCCTGCAGACCACGCCCCTGCTTCTACATGCACTGCAGACCACGCCCCTGCTTCTACATGCACTGCAGACCACGCCCCTGTTTCTACATGCACTGCAGACCACGCCCCTCCTTCTACATGCACTGCAGACCACGCCCCTCCTTCTACATGCACTGCAGACCACGCCCCTGCTTCCAGTCTTTGTTTTATTGCACTTTATCTATTATCTGTTAGCTATCCATATCTTTAAGTGTTTTACACTCAGCAAACTGTGCTGTTTATTCCTCTGAAGCTCTGTTCAGATTTCATTCACACTGATAATGTGAATGAAATGATAAGAAAATATGAAATACACAAAAGTCCTTCTGGAGCAACCTTTAACTCTTATATGTCGACAAAATCATCATTTTAAACCTGGCTTCAGTTCATGTATTTTCATATGCAAAATAGTGCATATTAAATTAGAAAATGCCTCATTTGCATGTTGAAATCCTGGGATGCATTTTATATATTGCACTCGCTTTATATTAAGTGTCCTTCACAACAATGTCCTTACTTTTAAATTAATAATTTGAAATGCACTTATTTTGCACATGTTTTTAAAGCTTAGTAATAATATGCATGGCTAAGAACAACTTTAAAGATTATTTTCTTAATATTTAGATGTTTTTGCACCAGATTTTCCAATATTGTCCTATCATAACAAACCATGCATTAATTAAAATATGATCTATTCAGCTTCCAGATGATGCATAATCAACCCTATAATGACTCCAGGGTCAGATATAAAATGAGACGTGTTTTTGATTTATTAATTTGCCTTCCCATTCTTAGTGTAATCACCCAGCTGGAGGATAGTGGTGTTAGTTGGCTATATTGAGTTGTTTTCTTCACCTCTGGTGTGCTGCTTTAAGCAGATCCTCTGGGGTTTGGTTTTCCAGCAACCAAAAACACGAGTGATGCAAAATAAATAAAGTGCTTGCACGGTTTTAATGTCTCATTTGTGTGAGGACTCGGAGAGAAACACACCTCATGTTTATGACGCGCGGTGCCAAAGGCTGTGTGATATATGAGCGCGCGGTGGATAAATGACCCCGCATGGAACTAACCAGCTAACTAACCCAGTCAGGAGAAAGAACCCGCTGGACGAGTGTTCAAAGGTGACAATGACAAGAATCCGCTGAGGAGGAGACGTCATCAGCGCGTGGAAAACTGCCAACTCATGATCCGACAGACGGACAGGTGAGCACCGCGCCGCACGCACGCGATCATGGGGCGCTACAGCGGCAAGACGTGCCGCCTGATCCTGATGCTCGTCATCACCGTCATCTTCTTCGTGGCGGAGATCGTGGCGGGGTACATGGGCAACTCCATCGCGCTGGTGTCGGACTCTTTCAACATGCTGTCGGACATTCTGTCGCTGTGCGTCGGGCTGACGGCGGCGCGTGTGTCGCGGCGCGCCGGCTCGGGGCGCTTCACGTACGGCATGGGCCGCGCGGAGGTGGTGGGCGCGCTGGCCAACGCCGTGTTCCTCGCCGCGCTCTGCTTCTCCGTGTCCATGGAGTCGCTGAAGAGGCTCGCGATGCCGCAGGCCATCGATGACCCCCCGCTGGTGCTGATCGTGGGCTCGCTGGGGCTCGCGGTGAACGTGCTCGGGCTGCTGATCTTCCTGGACTGGAGCTGGCTGTGCGCGACGCGGCGGAACGACGCCCCTGTGCCGCGCGAGGCGGAGGATGAGGAAGAGACAGGTGCTGAGCGTAACGCTTCTGTGCTGTGTGCACACATCTGATAAACGCTTTAAAACGTTAGTTTTACATGCATACGTCTATTTAGCATCTGACAGCCAGGTTTCTGCGTGTTAAAGGTCTTAAATCAGAAAAGTCTTGTTCCAGTCTAAACATCTTTAAATCAAGATTCATTCATGCAAAATAAAGAGATTTGAGAACTAAAACAAGAATAAATATCTGCCAATGAGGAATGAAAATGTGTTTTCCTTTTGAATTAAGATCATATTTATGATGCTTCTTGTTTTAATCATAACTTCATTTGAATGAATTTCTCATAAAACAAGACTTCTATAATAGTCCATATCAAGTAATGCATCTGTAGATGAAAGTGCTGATGAAGAGCAGAAGTTATTGCAGTATATTATTATGATGAAATGAATGGAAAGTAATGAGATCTGTTGGAGGTTGTTTACATCTTAAACTGACCACACACACACACACACACACATATACACACACACACACACACACACACACACTATAGACGTCTCTGTGTGGTATCTGGGACAGATCTGCATGCATTATTAAAGTGCAGTGTTGTGTGCTTGTACTTTGGTCGTATAATCTGAGTAATCTTCTGCTGGAGAACAGCGTGACTAAGCACAACACTGATGTGTGAGTCTCAGACAGAGCTGGAGCGTTGTGTTTGTCATGTACTCCACACGTGTGCTTTCTCCATCCACAGACCTGCAGCAGAAGAAGACCGCGAGCGACGGGCCTCCTCTGAACATCCGGGGTGAGCGAGAGAGCTGCTGAGCTGGTGTTCATCTCTCTGTGTCTCTCTCTCTGTCTGTGTGTCTCTCTCTCTCTCTCTCTCTCTCTCTCTCTGTGTTAACGGCATGTCTCTCTCTCTCTCTCTGTGTTAACGGCATGTCTCTCTCTCTCTCTCTCTCTCTGTGTTAACGGCATGTCTCTCTCTCTCTCTCTCTCTGTGTTAACGGCATGTCTCTCTCTCTCTCTGTGTTAACGGCATGTCTCTCTCTCCGCAGGCGTGCTGCTGCATGTGCTGAATGACGCGCTGGGCTCGGTGGTGGTGGTGGTGGCCTCGGCTCTGTTCTACGTGTGGCCCCAGGCCCCTGAGAGCCCGTGTAACTGGCAGTGTTATGTGGACCCCAGTCTGACGCTGGTCATGGTGGTCATCATCATGTTTTCAGCCGCTCCTCTGGTCAAAGAAACGGCTGGGATCCTGCTGCAGATGAGCCCCCCCGACCTGCCGTTCTCCGCCATCTGTGAGTTCACATGCACGTCTCTGTGCACGGTATAAATGCGTCCCAGTTGACAGTTTTTTTGTATAGATTGTGCAATCAGTATGTCCTTCTAATGCCCGGATGATGCACTTCATTAGCCGATAAACAAAACGTCATGCATACGACCGTCACAGCTTTAATTACTCGAGCACCGCTGCTTTAGGACACAGAATAGTGCATAGTGTCTTTTGCACCGCTGTATAAACACAGTCTGCTTCACCACGTTAACATGAAGAATTATTTCTGTTTTTGCATATGCCGTTCACAACAAGAATGATATTATTAGCATGCAGACCGATGTTTATTGTTAATATTGTATAATGAGCAGCGACGGGAAATTATTTAAAATGGTAATTCCTCTGGATTTGCTTTTGGGATAATGTAAGTACTCAGCGGCATGAAATAGTATTGATATACTATTGAAATAGTAATAGTTTTGTAAAGTTTACAATTTACAACTACAGAAAATTACAGTGTATTGTAAACATACTGGTCATTTTCTGTCACCACATTTGCTAAATGACAAAGAAACAGCAAGTAACGCACTGAATTAAATGTGAAATTTAAACTGTATTTTCTTGTAGTTTATCTTGTAATTTACAACATCAGAAGATCATTGTTTACATTTGTTTTAGGTCATTGTTTCAGTTGATTACTAGTGAGTTTCACTAAGTTAAATGACAAAGAAACAACAAGCAACACATTACATTAAATTGTGAAATTTAAACAGTATTTTCTTGTAGTTTAACCAGTGGTGGACAAAGTACACAGATGAAGTATTTGAGTAAAAGTACAGATACGTATAATAAAATATTACTCCAGTAAAAGTAAAAGTACTGCTTTTTCAATTTTACTCGAGTGAAAGTACAAAAGTACTCATTTTTTATGTACTTAAGTAAAAGTACTGATAGACAGATTTATTTTGCAATTTTATATAGACTACTTTATTTAATTTTATATTAGCACATATTTTTATAATCCTACTTCCCAAAATACCTGGGTTTTTCCCAAAATAACCACTATATAGAGTCAAGATATATATTTTGTTGATATGGACTACGTTGATGAGAGTGATGTAGTAATGTTCACTGTGAAGCTTACACTGCCATGTACCTGAGAGAAAACAGATTTCACCATCTAATCTTCACCAGGAAGAAAAAGTGTTTTAGAACTTATTGTTTTGCAGAACGTCAGTTATATATGACATGAGAATTAGGCCTGAAATTAGGAAGAACATTTTAAGGAAAATCTAATTATATTTTCATAATTATTATTTTTTCTTCTCAAACCTTGTCTGTGGTGTAAAAACACCCCTGGCCCAATGCCCCCAGAGGGCATCACTTCCCACTCTGATAATTACTGTAGTTACTATGTTCTGAACATCACATCCTTTCTTTTTCCTCAGATGGAATCTATCTAGGTGGCTGAATAAAGATATTTGGACTTTATATCTAAACATTTCCTCAACTTAGCACCAGCAAGCTTGTTAGCTAGACAGTTAGCATCAGCTAACGATATTTACTTATTTTCAGTATGGTTATGAATAAACATTCATATCTGTCTACTCGGCTAGTTGATCTAAACAATATAAAATGTATACTGTTAATAAACAATATAAAAACAGACGTCACATAGGTCTAAATGCATAGCATTTTAATAAAACTGCTAACGTTACAGCAGCGGGGAATATGAACGTGCATGAGTTATTTTATTTAATCGGTGTTATTTTAATGTTTTGTTTTTTGACCTAAAACATAACGTTAGAGACACTGATGTTGATCTGTCTGCATTCAAGCATTTCAGTGGGCTTAAATAGATCACCCTTTACAGCAGATTTAGTTCACAAACAACTGACAGTTTTGACCTAAATATTATTTTCAGTTACAATAATTAATCCTAAAATTCGACATTAGTAACGTACTTTTCACAGCATCAGTAGCGCGCGCTCACGAGATCTCCCGGTTCTTTCTTGTGAGTTCAGTTCACTGAAGAAGACTCGCTCTAAACGGATCATTTGAATCAGTGAGTTTTCGACTCGAGAACAGCTGCAATCCGATCATTGAAAGTCGTGAATGAATCGTTTGTGGCGATTTGCGAACCGATTGAACAGGTTCATTGAAAAGAATCAGTTTGTTCATGAATCAGACACCGCTTCTGCGTCTCGGAGCACGTGATGTATCACGTGAGTAACGATATGTTTTATGAAATGTAGTGAAGTAAAAAGTACGATCTCATGCTTTGGAATGTAGTGAAGTAAAAGTAAAAGTTACTCAAAATAAAACTACTCCAGTAAAGTACAGATACGTGAAAAATGTACTTAAGTACAGTAACGAAGATGTTTTACTTCGTTACTGACCACCACTGAGTTTAACTTGTAATTTACAACATCAGAAGATAATTTTTTACAGTGTTTACATTTGTTTTAGGTCATTGTTTCAGTCGGTTACTAGTACATTTCACTAAGTTAAATGACAAAGAAACAGCAAGTAACGCACTGAATTAAATGTGAAATTAAAACTGTATTTTCTTGTAGTTTAACTTGTAACTTACAACATCAGAAGATCATTGTTTACACTGAGGGCTGAAGGTATTCTCAGTTTTTCACTGCTGAAGTGTCTCTGCTTGTGTGTGTGTCTCAGTGGACAGCGTGTGCAAACTCCCCGGCGTGGCGAGCGTTCACGAGGCTCACGTCTGGGAGCTAGCTAAAGGACAGAACGTGGCCTCGCTGCACGTCACAGTGTGCGCTGACCTGCAGGATCCGGCTCTTCAGACGCAGATCCAGCAGCTGTTCACGGACGCCGGCATCCACAGCGTCACGGTTCAGCTGGAGCGCGCCGACACAGAGCTGCCCTGCTGTCCTCCTGCCTCCAGACACGTGACCGTCGACATGCTGTCCGAGAATGAGACGCAGAGATCAGACAAACACAGCCAGAGCACCAAGTTCTGAACCCAGGCCCGGTATCTACAGAACAGACTTGTGTTTAATTCCTCCTCACGACTGTGCCTCGACCCTTTAATGATTCCTAGCAATGGTTCTTCGTTAGTTTGAGTCTGATCAACACAGATCATCAGTCTAATTAATCAGTTTATTGATTGCTCTGAATGAGAGACAGGTCCAGCTCATATTTCAGCTTTAAACAACAAGATAAAGACACAATCAAACCAAAGTCTCATGAGTGTGTAAACATGATATGTTTGCCATAGTGCCTCTAATGCTTATGCATGTAATTAATAACAATCTGTATTAGCTACAGTAATATGCAATAATTGTTTTTATTAGTTTATTTTATTTTTGGGGTGAAATTCGACCTGGACATGTTTCATGAGATTCTTATCAATAGCATATTTGCATTCCTTATTGTTATTTATGCCCTTTTGCTCTATCTTTATAACGTTTTGGTAATTCAGGAAAACATAGAATTAATGGTTGTTGTTGTTGTGTGTAAGTGTGTATTTGAAAGACAATCAAATGTGCTTTAAAACTGTATACACTAATATTAAACACTGGTTGGATTCAGATTTAGTAAACGGATTTGAATGATGTGAACGGCTCTGTTTATTAAGATTATATTCACCTGATGATCGGCTGTTGTGTGGAGAAACATCTTCGATGACTGCAGCAGCTCCAAACTCACATCGACTCTAATCACAGCTGTTCATTATCATAATCATCAGCTGATGGAGGACAGCAGAGAACACGCGCGCGCGCACACACACACACTCACATGCACACACGCACTCAGTCTCTCAAACACGCGCACACACACACAGTCAAACACACACTCACAAAGTTCAACACACGCTTACACAGTCAAGCACGCACGCACGCACAAACACACACACTCTCTCTCACACACACACTCACTCTCTCTCTCTCACACAACACACAAACACACTCTCACACACACACACTCACACACACACACACTCTCTACACACACACATCTCTCTCACACACACACACACACACACACACACACACACTCTCTCTCTCTCTCACACACACACACACACACAGCACTCTCACACACACACACACTCTCTCACACACACACACACACACACACACACCTCACTCACACACACACACACACACACACACACTCCTCAGTCTCTCTCTCTCTCACACACACACACACACACACTCTCTCTACACACACACACACACTCAGTCGCTCTCTCACACACACACACACACACACACACACAGACACACTCTCTCACACACACTCTCTCTCACACACACACACACACACTCTCTCTCTCACACACACACACACACACACACACTCTCTCTCACACACACACATACACTCTCTCTCACACACACACACACACACACACACACACACACTCTCTCACACACACACTCTCTCTCTCACACACACTCAGTCTCTCTCTCTCTCTCACACACACACACACACACACACACACACACTCTCTCTCTCTCTCTCTCTCTCTCACACACACACACACACACACACTCAGTTTCACACACGCATTACAGCCGGTGAGGAACACACCTACAATACCCACTGAATATTAAATATCACACCATCATCACAGATTCAGTCCACCTATTCAAACTAAAGCTTATGAGATTTATCATATCTTGTGCAAACTATTACATTGATCTGAAGCACTCTTGTCACAGATGTCCGAGTCAGTGCTATCTTTGTGAGGAGAGCTCAGGTTACAGTTAGAGGACGACGCCCTCGTTAATTACTGAACACTGATGTGTGACATCATGCTGCATCCCGTTACTAAGCACTATCAGTCGTCATGGCAACCGCCTCTCCCTCATCCGCCTGGAAACCTCCGTCTCATTCATTATTCTCTATTCAAACCAAACACTAGAGGAAAGATATCATTCTCAGATTAAGCTTAAATATGCACAATTTACACTTCTCTATAAAGGTCTGGTTTGCTCTCACACATTAATTCTCTCCACACCACACACACAAGTCTCAGCACAGCCATTAGAGCCGGTGAGGAACACAGAAGATACCCACTGAATATTGATATGACATCATCATCATCACAGATTAGATTTATCATATTTGTGTGTGTGTCTGTCTGAGAGAGTGTGTCTGTGTGTGTGTGTGTGTGTGTCTGTGTCTCTATGTGTGCGTGTCTGTGTCTCTGTGTGTGTGTGTGTGTGTCTGTGGGTGTGTGTGAGAGTGTGTGTTTGCAGAGAGAGTGTGTGTGTGTGTGTGTGTGTGTGTGTGAGAGTGAGAGTGTGTGTGTGTCTCTCTCTGTGTGTGAGTGTGTGTCTGTGTCTCTGTGAGTGTGTGTCTCTGTGTGTGTCTGTGAGAGTGTGTCTGTGTGTGTGTGTCTCTGTGTGTGTGCGTGTCTGTGTGTGTCTGTGTCTCTGTGAGTGTGTGTGTGTCTGTGAGAGTGTGTGTGTGTCTCTGTGTCTCTGTGTGTGTGCGTGTCTGTGTGTGTGTGTGTGTGTGTCTGTGTCTGTGCGCGTGTGTTTAAACTGGTGGAGATACTAGTGTTTAATCATGTTGTCCTCCGCTGAACACCAGACAAAATATAAAATATGTCTGGGATAACCCGAGCTACTAAACCAAAACAAACGAGAAACACAAAGACCTGAAAGAGTTAAAGCACGACATTCACGTTGGCACAGTGAGTTTATAACGTCTTCCCCTGGACTCGGCTCCAGCGCCGGTGACAGGCCAGCTCCATCATCTCCACGCCGCCCGTGACCCGCAGCTGACCCAGGAAGAAGATGACCATCAGCAGGAAGTAGAGCCGGAGCGGCGTGGAGAGCCACAGGCCGGCGCAGCAGAGCGTGATGAAGCCGCTCCAGTACAGCAGCGAGGCAGCTTTGATCAGCGCCACTCTCCTCTGACTCTTGCAGGGCGGCACGCGGGCCTCGGGCTCCTGGAAGCGGCGCGGCTCGGAGCCGTAGAAGTCTTTCAGACGCCGCTCTTTCTCCCGCCAGCGCTCCAGACACCAGAGCCGCAGCGGCTCCGCGCTCGAGGGCAGAGACGCCGCCGAGTACCGCCGCACGTGGAAGTGGATCTCGCGCGGAAACAGACCCAGAAGCAGGTGCCGCTCCGTCTGAGGGATGTTCTGCGGATACGCCACCGTGATGTCGTGCACCGCGTCCAGATTATCACCTGCACACACACAGAACCATCACTAGCCTCCAAAAACACGCATTTGTGACCGATGCTAACGACTCAACTCTTAAACAGAATCTTAGCATACACTAATTTAGCTATCATTATGGCCAAATGTATCGTTATAGTTATTATCATCATATTTGAGGGTTTTGTCATCATACACTAACAGTCAAAGTTTTGAACAGTTTAAAGAAGTCTCTTCTGCTCAAGCCTGCATTTATTAGATCCAAAATACAGAACAACACTGTGTGTGTGTGTGAGAGAGAGTGAGTGAATGAGTGAGAGAGTGTGTGTGTGAGTGAATGAGTGAGAGTGTGTGAGTGAATGAGTGAGAGAGTGTGTGTGTGTGTGTGTGTGTGTGTGTGTGTGTGTGTGTGTGTGTGTGAGTGTGTGTGTGTGTGTGTGTGTGTGTGTGAGTGTGTGTGTGTGTGTGTGTGTGTGTGTGTGAATGAGTGAGTGTGAGGTGTGTGTGAATGTGTGTGTGTGTGTGTGAGTGAGAGAGAGTGTGTGTGTGTGGTGTGTGTGTGTGAGTGAGTGTGAGTGTGTGTGTGTGTGTGTGAGTGAGTGTGTGAGTGTGTGAGTGAGTGTGTGTGTGTGTGTGTGTGTGTGTGTGTGTGTGTGGTGAGTGAGTGAGTGGTGTGTGTGTGTGTGTGTGTGTGTGTGTGTGAGTGAGTGAGTGAGTGTGTGTGTGTGTGTGTGTGTGTGTGTGTGTGTGTGAGTGAGTGAGAGAGAGAGGTGTGTGTGTGTGTGTGTGTGTGTGTGTGTGTGTGTGTGAGTGAGTGTGTGTGTGAGTGAGTGAGTGTGTGAGTGAGTGTGAGTGTGTGTGTGTGTGTGTGTGTGTGTGTGTGTGTGTGTGTGAGTGAGTGTGAGTGAGGAGTGTGAGTGAGTGAGTGAGTGAGTGAGTGAGTGTGTGAGTGTGTGAGTGAGTGTGTGTGTGTGTGTGTGAGTGAGAGAGAGAGAGAGTGTGTGTGTGTGAGGGAGAGCGTGTGTGTGTGTATGCGTGTGAGAGAGAGAGAGTGTGTCTCTGTGTGTGTGTGCGTGTGTGTGTGTGTGTGTGTGTGTGAGTGAGTGTGTTTGACTGTCAACAATTTTGAATATTTGTACTATTTAAAATAACTGTTTTTGATCTGAATATATTTGAAATTGTAATTTATTTCTGTTATTTAAAAGCTGAATTTTCATCATCTTTACTCCAGTCAGAAATCATTATGATATGCTGCTCAAAAACATGTATTATTATGATGTTGAAAACAGCTGAGTATAATTCTTCATGTTTTTTGATGAATAGAAAGTTCAGCGTTTATCTGAAATAGAAATCTTATCAACGTCTTTATCAACACTTTTGGTTAATTTAAAGCATCCTTGCTAAATAAAAGTATTAATTTCTATAATTTCTTTCCCAAAAGAATAACTCCAAGTGTTTGAATAGTATAATTTATAATAATACAAAAGCTTTTTATTTCAAATAAATGCGGATCTTTTGATCTTTCTATTCATCAAAGATAAATATTTTAAATATTGATAATAATAATAATATATATTTTTTATTTTAAGAGCAGCAAATCAGCATATTATGATGATTTCTGAAGATCATGTGACCCTGAAGACTGCAGTAATGATGCTGAAAATACAGAAATAAATTAGAGTTGAACACATTCACATTATGTTTTGAATAATAATAATAATAATATTTCAAATTTTTACTGTATTTCTGATCAAATACATGCAGCCTTGATGAGCAGAAGATGAGAGATCTGCTCATGCATTCCCTGAGACTCGAACCCGTGACTGGGTGTTGCAAGCGATAAACACACTAACAGGGTTAGATTGAGCTCTGACGAACATCCATCCTCTGAACTACTGATGCACAACACGCGAGCGCTGATGACCTCTGACCTTTCCGCAGCGTGTCGATGATGAAGGTGAAGCCGGTGGTGCGAGGATGAAGAACAAACTGGTACTTGGGAAGACCGTTTCTCTCAGCGAACTCGTCGCTCCTGGCACGAGTGTTTTCTGCAGAGACATCGATGACAACACAAATCAGATTCACACAAACCTTACAATAAACCGATTAAACTCACTCTCAGCGATCGAACTGGGGTCAAACTAATGATGTGAGGTCCATCTGACCTGGATCTCTCTGGGCTTTATCCTTGTTTGACCCTCGAGCGTCTCGGGTCAGAAAAAAGGTACACTTACATGATATACTTAAAGTGCCCTGCTTCTGTGCACTAATACACTAAAACGATTCTTCAGGTCATGTAAGTGTGCTGTTTTGGGACACCGTGAATATGAACTCAAATGTGCTTTTAACACACTACCTCACCTCTATAGTCAGCACGTGTAGTGCACTTGACCATCTCTCATACACTCAAGTGCACTACACGTTCCATGAAGATATTTAGTGATTTGAAGATATTTTGAACCGTAAATATATCAAAACTTAATTTTTGATTAGTAATATGCATTGCTAAGAACTTCATTTGAACAACTTTAAAGATTATTTTCTCAATATTTAGATTTTTTTGCACCCTCAGATTCCTGGGTGCTCGGTGTGGTCAGCAGTGCTGGGTGTGCTCAACTCAACTCAACTCAATTTTATTTATAGAGCACTTTCAAACCATTAGAATGGACCAAAGTGCTGTCCATAGTTCATAAAAATACTAAAATACATACAACATAAAATAGCAATATGACATAACAAGCACATCCTTCACAATATTCCAACTCAATTAAACACCAAAAGCTTGATAAAAAAGATAGGTCTTCAAGTTCTTTTTAAGAATGTCCATGCTTGACAATACTTTAATGGACAACGGTAATACATTCCAGAGTGCAGGAGCCGCAACAGAGAAAGCGCGGTCTCCACTACGCCTCAACCGAGACCGCGGGACAGTTAGAAGCATATTTTGAGAAGAACGTAGATGACGTTGGGACTGATAAGGGATTAGCATGTCCATTATATATTCAGGAGCTTGATTGTGCAGTGCTTTATAGACAAACATTAACACCTTGTATTGTATTCTGTATTTCACTGGTAACCAATGAAGGGATATCAATACAGGCGTTATATGATCTCGTTTTTTGGTGTTTGTCAAAATGCTGGGTGTGGTCAGCGGTGCTCGGTGTGGTCAGAGGTGCTGGGTGTGGTCAGAGGTGCTGGGTGTGGTCAGCAGGCTGGGTGTGGTCAGCGAGGCTGGGTGTGGTCAGTGGTGATGGGTGTGCTGGGTTTGGTCAGAGGTGCTGGGTGTGGTCAGAGGTGCTCGGTGTGGTCAGTGGTGCTGGGTGTGCTCGGTGTGGTCAGAGGTGCTGGGTGTGGTCAGCGAGGCTGGGTGTGGTCAGCGAGGCTGGTGTGGTCAGCGAGGCTGGGTGTGGTCAGTGGTGATGGGTGTGCTGGGTGTGGTCAGAGGTGCTGGGTGTGGTCAGAGGTGCTCGTGTGGTGTGGTCAGTGTGCTGGTGGTCAGTGGTGCTGGGTGTGCTCGGTGTGGTCAGAGGTGCTGGGTGTGGTCAGCGTGCTGGGTGTGGTCAGTGGTGATGGGTGTGCTGGGAGTGGTCAGAGGTGCTCGGTGTGGTCAGCGGTGCTGGGTGTGGTCAGTAGTGCTGGGTGTGGTCGGTGTGGTCAGTGGTGCTCGTGGTCAGCGTGCTGGGTGTGGTCGTGTTGGGTGTGGTCAGTGTGTGCTGGGTGGTGCTGGGTGTGGTCAGAGGTGCTGGGTGGTCAGAGGTGCTGGGTGTGGTCAGCGAGGCTGGGTGTGGTGTGGTGATGGTGTGCTGGGTGTGGTCAGAGGTGTGTGGTCAGCGGTGCTGGGTGTGGTCAGAGGTGCTGGGTGTGGTGAGTGTGCTGTGTGTGTGTGTCAGAGGTGCTGGTGTGGTCAGTGCTGGTGTGGTCAGAGGCGGTGTCGTGTGGTCAGCGGTGCTCGGTGTGGTCAGCGGTGCTGGGTGTGGTCAGCGGTGCTGGGTGTGGTCAGTGGTGATGGGTGTGCTGGTGTGGTCAGAGGTGCTGGGTGTGGTCAGCGGTGCTGGGTGTGGTCAGCGGTGCTGGGTGTGGTCAGAGGTGCTGGGTGTGGTCAGAGGTGCTCGGTGTGGTCAGCGGTGCTGGGTGTGGTCAGTGGTGCTCAGTGTGGTCAGCGGTGCTGGGTGTGGTCAGTGGTGCTCGGTGTGGTTAGCGGTGCTCGGTGTGGTCAGCGGTGCTCGGTGTGGTCAGTGGTGCTGGGTGTGGTCAGCGGTGCTCGGTGTGGTTAGCGGTGCTCGGTGTGTCTCACCGGTGAGGTCGGTGCCCTCGGGGAACAGCAGCAGCTGCAGCGGCTCCTTGATGTGGCAGAAGTACTGCAGCATGTTGGTCATGTGGGCGCGGTCTTCCTCCCAGCGCCGCCGGATGAAGATAAAGGAGGCCATCTGCATGGCCCAGCCTGCGCACAGAACCAGACATGCCCGTCACGCTCGCCCCGGAGCTGTTCTATTGGTAATGAGTGTATGGACTGACCGAAGCCGGGCACGGCCTTGAGCGCCGCTTTGAGGCAGATCTTCTCCAGACGCAGGTAGCTGCAGCGCAGCAGACAGCACCATAGGAACATCCAGTCCAGACGCGTGCGGTGGTTCATGATGATGACGCTGCGCTCGCCCGGAACGAAGCCATCACCCGTGATCACCACCTTCACCCCGAACACCAGCTCCAGCAGCGCCTGCACATACACACACACACACACACAACACACACACACACAGTCACACACACACACACCTCCATAAACGAAGGTCTTACGGGTTTGGAGTAATTAATAACAGAATTGTAATTTTTCGCTGAACTAACCCTTTAATAAAAAGATGAAATATTTAATTTGTTTAGCTGCAATCCTTAATGAGCGACAGGTGAATGTGTTGTTAAATCATTTAAATATTAATCTCTTCTGCTCATCAAGGCTGCATCCATTTGATCAAAAATACAGGAAAAACTGAAATATTGTGAAATATTATTGCAATTTCTAATATTGGCTTCCTATGTGAATATGTGTTAAACTGTGATTTATTTCTGTGATCAAAGCTGTATTTTCAGCATCATTACTCGGTGTCACATGATCTGAAGAAATCATAATAATATGATTTATTAATAATCTTGGAATACTTTTTTGGACCGGTGATACTGTTCTAATTGATTCTTTCATAAATAAAAAGTAAAAGCATTTTTTTTCAAAACAGAAATCTTTTTTGAAGTCCTTACTAATATTTGTTTCCCCATTTTACACATTCTTGCTGAATAAAAGTATTAATTTTTATTTTAAAAAAATGTAAAGGAACAAATGTACTGTCCCCAAACTTTTAAACACTAGTGTATATTGTAACACAACATTTATATTTTGAATAAACTCTATAATAACTTTTTACTGATCAATGAATTCAATGAAATATAAATATTACACCATTGATAATAAATCAGTATATTATTATGATTTCTGCAGATCATGTGACATTGAGTAATTATGCTGAAAATACAGCTTTGATCACAGAAATAAATTATATTTGAAAGTATATTAAAATAGAAAACTGTAATAATATTTCACAAAATCAGAGTTTTGTTCCATATTTTTGATCAAATAAATGCATCCTTGATGAGCTTTAAACACATTAAAATCCTACTGATCCCAAACTTTTGAGCCGCAGTGTTTATATAAACAAATAAAGCTATATTTTTAAATTTAACTTTGATTAAATAAAACTAAATATATTAATAAAAATCAATAAAAACATAAAGAGTCCTAAAAGAGTTCCAGCCACCGTCCATCAAAACATGCTTTAGATCACGGTTACGTTATAAATACTAGTTTTTAGTAACATTTTGAATTAGATTGTATTTTTATGTAATTATAATTTTTTTTTTTTTTTTTGTAATTTTGTTGCATGTTTCTTAATTTATTTTTAAAAACATGTCTATTAATTTTTAAATACAAATGTGAAATATTGCCTTGGCAACTAGCAGAATTGATGTATTAATTTGTATTATTTATTTCTATTAAGGTTTATTTGATTTCAGCTTCTGAGTAAGTAAAGTTATTAATGTGTTTATTTTCAGAGATTGTGGCTGAGAAGCGTTTGTGAATCCTGCTCAAGCCGTGTCCCATGATGCCGAGCGAGCGGCATACCACCGGTAGGGTGAGCCAGGTGGCCACGATGCGGTCGGTGAGCCAGCGGTACCAGGCCGGAGAGAGCAGCATGAGCGGCAGAACCGGACCCAGCATGAACACGCTGCCGAAGAAACTGCCCAGAAACAGAGTGAGGACGAAACACAGACCTCTGACCGACAACATCTCCCTGAAACACACACAGAACACACTCGACATCAGAGCGATCACACACGCACGCATGCACACTTGACATCAGAGCACGCATGCACACACGCACGCACACACACACACACACACACACACACACACTCTCACTCTCTCACACACACACACACACACTCTCTTGCACACACACACTCTCTCTCTCGCGCACACACTCTCTCTCGCGCACACACTCTCACTCTCTCTCGCGCACACACTCTCACTCTCTCTCACACACACACACACAGACTCGCGCACACACACACACACACACACACACACACACACACACACAGACACACACACACACTCTCTCTTGCGAAGAGTTATGGAGAGTTATTGGGAATAATGGAGAGTTTTGATGTGTTATGGAGAGTTATTGGGAATAATGGAGAGTTTTGATGTGTTATGGAGAGTTATTGGGAATAATGGAGAGTTTTGATGTGTTATGGAGAGTTATTGGGAATAATGGAGAGTTTTGATGTGTTATGGAGAGTTATGGGGTATAATGGAGAATTATGGAAGGTTAAGATGTGTTAAGGAGAGCTATGGAGTGTTATAAAGAGTTATGACATGTTATGAAGAGTTATGAAGAGTAATGGAGTGTTATGAGGAGTTATGGAGCATTATGGGAATAATGGCAGGTTATGGAAGGTTATGACGCGTTATGGAGAGTTATAAAGAGTTATGACATGTTATGAAGAGTTATGAGGAGTTATGGAGTGTTATGAAGAGTTATGAAGATTTATGAAGAGTTATGGAGTGTTATGAAGAGTTATGGAGTGTTATGGAGTGTTATGAAGAGTTATGGAGTGTTATGGAGTGTTATGAAGAGTTATGGAGTGTTATGAAGAGTTATGGAGTGTTATGAGGAGTTATGGAGCGTTATGAGGAGTTATGGAGCGTTATGAAGCGTTATGGAGTGTTATGAAGAGTTATGGAGTGTTATGAAGCATTATGGAGCGTTATTGGGAATAATGGAGGGTTATGACATGTTATGGAGCGTTATGAAGAGTTATGGAGCATTATGAAGCGTTATTGGGAATAATGGAGGGTTATGGGGCGTTATGTAGAGTTATGGAGTGTTATGGAGCATTATGGAGAGTTATTGGGAATAATGGAGGGTTATGAAGAGTTATGAAGAGTTATTACGCGTTAAGGTACATTCACGGGCATCGGCGTTGGCGGCAGCGGAGGGCGTGTCCGAAGCTTGGTGCTGGCGTACAGCCACTCAAATTAGTTTTCTGGTGTTGCATGAACGATTGGCTAGTGTCTGTGCAAGGGTATTTGCATAAGTCGATCTGATTGGCTGGACGCCTGCGTTGACGCTTAAAAGTTGAAATGTTTTCAATTTAGAGCAACAGACCCACAATTCAGTTCGGCAACGCTGATGTCACTCCATTCAAAGTAAACGAGAAGCGTTAACACTGACACCCCGTGTGAATGGGGCGCTATGACGTGTTATGGGGAATTATGGAGGGTTGTGACGTATTATGGAAGATTATGACGTGTTATGGAGCGTTATGGGGAATTATGAAGCATTATGGGAATAATGGAGGGTTATGGATGTTATGGAGCGTTATGGAGAGTTATGATGTGTTATGGAGCGTTATGAAGCATTGTGGAGGATTGTGAAGCTGCACACTTGTTGATGAATGAATGAATGAATCGTGTGTGTGAATGCGTCTCTAATAGCAGTGTTCAGCTGCCACCGATCATCACCACAGATAATAAAGCACAGAGATCAGTGTTCATCATGATGTGAATCCGCTGACAGTGTGTGTCGTTATTTACTCACTTCAGAGCTTTGGGTTCGCAGGAGTGACTGTAAATATCAGCGACGACGACATCCGAGCATCTTCCGTCGAGTGAAACCGCCACAGATGAAGCTACTTCTCCTCAGATCGAGCGCGACACAGACAACGCGACGCGAACTCGCTGTTTACACTGGAATCCATCTTTAATCTACCTTCCGCCTGTGACGACACGACGCTCAGCTGACCAATCACAGACGGCTTCCGCGCTGCGAAGCCCCGCCCCGTCAGGCGCTCAGATGTGTATCCGTGTGTTCGGCTCTCGGTTCTTATGAACTTGTTAAGTGTATTTTTCATGTAAATCTGTATATTTTATAATTGTTATCAAGATGATAGAGAATATAATTGTTATTATTCCTACATCTAGCGATTATAGCAAGAATCTATCTAATCAGGTGTTTTTGATCTGAGAAGATGAGTGGACTTTGAACTTTAACCTCTGATTGTTATGCATTTGCTATGTCTGTATGTTCTTCCAGTTTTTGTTTCTCGTGCACAAATTTAAAAATTAGATTAGGAAAACCTGCTGGCATGAACACGTGATTTGTGTGTGGAGTCTGATGTGCTGCCAGCATGAGTTTAATAAATGAAAGCACACATAATCTCTACAGCGCTTGTGTAACATCACTGACCACTGCAGTCCATTTACTGTGTGTGTGTGTGTGTGCGTGTGTGTGTCCGTGTGCGCGTGTGCATGTGTGTGCGTGTGCATGTGTGTCCGTGTGTGTGTGTGTGCATGTGTGTGCACGTGTGTCCGTGTGTGTCCGTGTGCGCGTGTGTGTGTGTGTGAGTTAGTGTGTGTGTGTGAGTTAGTGTGTGCGTGTGCATGTGTGTGCGTGTGCATGTGTGTCCGTGTGCGTGTGTGTGTGTGTGTGTGCACGTGTGTCCGTGTGCGCGTGTGTGTGTGTGTATATATGTAACGAGATAAATGTTATATAAATATCAGTTCTTGGGGTTTTACTTTAAGTAAATCCAGCATTAATGAGATCGCGTTTCCTATTGGTTGCGCCGGTGGCGCTATTGAGTTCTAACAGTCTGCAGCAGAGCTATGGAGAACTGCTGTGCGTGGAACTATAACGTGACTGAACTTTGCATTTGTCTCCTACTGCTCTGTGTGCAGGCATCAAATAAATTCTAACATCATTCATGTCCAGAGTGTGAGTGCTGATGAAGGGTGGGACAAACCGGGTCAGATAAAGACAAGAAGGTCACATATATACATCACACCAGAAAACTATTATCTGCTCACATCTCATAGAACACAGCGAAAGTTACTCTGTGTAGTTTGAAAGGACGTCTCGCTAATCAGCAGAACAAGGCCTGAAGCTCCGAGTGTTTTGTGAGTTAAACACACATCACAGTGACCTGAACATGAGTAACCATCAGAAAACAGTGTTTGTGTGGGATTCATTCGTATACATGAACAGCATCTGCACACCAGATATCAAATGATTCTGTGGTTTGTGACTGTTTTTCCATCCGAATCACAATATAAGATCACATCAGTTCAGAAAGTGTTATGTTCAGTCACTGAAGAAGAAGCAGCTGCTGATGGATGTTTCATTGGTCTCAGACTCGATATCCGTCCTGGTCTAACAGCAAACACTAAGTCCATGTGTTTCTCAAGCACTAAATGGTCTTTCTGAGATGTGGTTCTGCCGTCTCGTGTGTCACAGTCTCCTAAAAATAATCAGCCGTTTTCTCAGTGTTCATCTGGGGATAGAGACTTTCCTTTACGCACACTGAACACACACACACACACACACACACATACATTAATGCATCTGTGTGTGTGTGTGTACAGTATGCGCTCTGATACACTGTGAATGTGAATGTGTGTGTGTGAGAGAGAGAGAAAGAGAGATAGTGTGTGTGTGTCTCTGTGAGTGAGTGAGTGAGTGAGTGTGTGTGTGTGTGTGTGTGTGTGTGTGTGTGTGTGTGTGTGTGTGTGCGTGTTCAGACGCGCTGACAGACGAGCATCAGTGCCAAATTGTTTCCACTGGAAAGAATTTCAAGAATGAGACGGAACAGATATCAGTGACCCGGACAACCATTTAACAAACACGCGCGCACACACACACACACTTTCTCAGAAGTGAATCCATTCTCAGGTGTGGAATCTGATGTCAGGATAATGGTAGCTGGTCCTGTAATGTAAAAGCAGTTCATCTGATCTTCTGTAGGTCATTTCTCTACACACACTAAGCTCTGATATAAACACCTCTCCTGACCTCTGACCTCACAGCTGGTGACCCGTGTCATTCCATCCACTGTATTAATGACATAGTGTAACGATGGAGAGAATCACAGGACCCTCATTGTCCGAGACCCTGGAAAGTCATTGTGTATATGATATTATCCTCTTCACAGATAATCTTTCAAAATGCGTGTCAAATCAGAACAAATTTGACCGAAGGCCTGATTACATAAAGTGACATCGATCACCATCGATCATCTGTGTTACATGAATAGAGAAAACCGCTGTGTGTTCCCTTGTGCTTAATAGTCAGGAAAACTTCAACACCCATAATGCACTGGGCTCAATCCTGTTTGTCTATAAGCATGGATGCATAACTATGGAGGTACGATCTGTAGTTTTCACTGCATCGGTCTGAAGTTTACCGGACAAAACGCTCCAGCACAAGAACAGGCGTATCTGAGCGCAGATAACATGGGCAAACATTAAACATCATTGATTTGCACATTACATTCACATCCGTCTCTTCACTCTCTGAGGGGCAGAAGCCTCTAAACTCATCATACTACTTGTCCGCTTGATCCTAATCCATCTAATCTCCTTCAAGCCTTTTATCCTGCTTGTATTGTGCTCACTCATCATTAACACATCCATTTACACTGGAGTTTTCCTCAGCATTTAAACAGGCTTGAAACCCACCCTTAACCCAAATCTTTAGAGAACTACAGACCGGTTTTGCTTCTACCTTTCATTGCAAAAACACTTGAACGAGCTGTGTTCAATCAAGTCTCTGTCTTTCTCACACAGAACAACCACAAGAATACTGATCTTGTCTGCTTTTAACATAGTCAACCACGGATACTTCTGTCAACCCTATTGAGAAAGGGCATCACTCTCCAGTGGTTTTAGTCTTACCGCAGATAGGTCCTTCAAGGTATTTTGGAGATGTAGGTGTCCAACTCTCAACATCTAGCTACTGGAGTGCCTCAGGGCTCGGTGCTTGGACCACTTCTCTAGCTACTGGGGTGCCTCAGGGCTCAGTGCTTGGACCACTTCTCTAGCTACTGGGATGCCTCAGGGCTCAGTGCTTGGACCACTTCTC
>CM050429.1:31158330-31168330 GCA_027564155.1 Gymnocypris eckloni scoliostomus | reverse complement strand
TGCAGAAAACACGGACTGAATGCAGTCATAAAGATGGTATTTACTGTATAACACTGAATGGATTTGGCGAATGTTGGATAAATAAATCAAAATTAGGGATGTGTAATAGTGATATGGACTAGTCTAGTGTGTGTGAGTTGGTTAAAATTATATTAATAATAATAATAATACAGTTTCCTAAAACCTTACTGAATAATTACAGATGTTTGTAAATCTCTATTGTGCAACACTTAAAATAAAAGGAATTTATTTCAATTAACCTTTCAAAAGGTTAATTCATTTACAAAAGCTTATGCATTTGTTTGATTACCCCTGTTTTTGATACGTTCATGCATTTGGCGAATGCTTTTACCCAAAGTACATGCAATTAATTAATGCATTCCCTGGGAATCGAACCCATGAGCAGACGGGAGGAGAAGAGAGCAGACGGAAGAGCAGACGGGAGGAGAAGAGAGCAGACGGAAGAGCAGACGGGAGGAGAAGAGAGCAGACGGGAGGAGAGAGAGCAGACGGGAGGAGAAGAGAGCAGACGGAAGAGCAGACGGGAGGAGAAGAGAGCAGGCACGGGAGGAGAAGAGAGCAGACGGAAGAGCAGACGGGAGAGCAGGCGGGAGGAGAAGAGAGCAGACGGAAGAGCAGACGGGAGGAGAAGAGAGCAGATGGAAGAGCAGGACGGGAGGAGAAGAGAGCAGACGGAAGAGCAGACGGGAGGAGAAGAGAGCAGACGGGAGGAGAAGAGAGCAGACGGAAGAGCAGGACGGGAGGAGAAGAGAGCAGACGGAGAGAGCAGACGGGAGGAGAAGAGAGCAGATGGAAGAGCAGACGGGAGGAGAAGAGAGCAGACGGAAGAGCAGACGGGAGAGCAGACGGGAGGAGAAGAGAGCAGACGGGAGAGCAGACGGGAGGAGAAGAGAGCAGACGGGAGAGCAGACGGGAGAGCAGACGGGAGGAGAAGAGAGCAGACGGGAGGAGAAGAGAGCAGACGGGAGGAGAAGAGAGCAGACGGGAGGAGAAGAGAGCAGACGGAAGAGCAGACGGGAGGAGAAGAGAGCAGACGGGAGGAGAAGAGAGCAGACGGGAGGAGAAGAGAGCAGACGGGAGGAGAAGAGAGCAGACGGGAGAGCAGACGGGAGGAGAAGAGAGCAGACGGGAGGAGAAGAGAGCAGACGGGAGAAGAGAGCAGGACGGAGGAGAAGAGAGCAGACGGAAGAGAAGAGAGCAGATGGGAAGAGAAGAGAGCAGACGGGAGGAGAAGAGAGCAGACGGGAAGAGAAGAGAGCAGACGGGAAGAGAAGAAAGCAGACGGGAGGAGAAGAGAGCAGATGGGAGAAGCAGACGGGAGAAGCAGACGTTACCTGGAAGGTCAGGCGATCTTTGCTGGGACTGAGCCTTATATCGTCCATCGGTGTGGCGCTGATCATCACGTCTGTCATCACGGCACACACAAGACACGCTCAGCTGCACAGAACAACACACACAGTTACTCTCAATGCATGCACATCAGCAAGAGTCCCTGCTAGAACTGAAAGATCAGATCGCTCTGCGTTTGAGAAGGATGCAGAAATCCTTCTGCAAGTGTCTTACAATAAAACAAACTCAAAGCGGTCTCTTGCATCGAGCGTATGTGTTTCTTACCACACAGGTGCTTGCACAGTATTTGCTTTCTGAGCCCAACAACATACAGGAAGCCTTATGATGAAGCGTCCTCGAACACAGCTTCACTCTTCACCACAGTGGAAACCCCCAAACCATCAGCTCTTCTGCCTCTCAATGCAAAGCGTGCTGGGATCCAGAAATCCCCCGTCCAACCAACGCCAGTAAACGTGACTCATGCGCTCACAACGCAAACGGAAGAAGTGAGCGTACTGAACTGATCTCGAGCTCTGATGTCGTTCGACTAAAGGTTGTCAAAAAATTGAATTTCGAATATTCGTCAAAAATCCGCATTCGAATTTCCGGATGCCTCATCAGCGACGAGATGTGATGACGATGTCGTTGCATTTTAATGCTTTTTATAGCGTATCCAATTAAACCCGCTGAATGCCGCGCAGCTCATTCACAATATAGCGAAAAAGTCTCTTTGTGATTGGTTTTCGGTCCTTTGTATTAAACTAAACTAATTTTTAGTGGTTTGAATTGTTTAAGCTATGCAATTAATAATATATGGGTTAAAAACATCATGCTTTTAAAAAAAATAGTCGTGTTATTTTATTGCTTTGAATAAGCGTGCATTAATACGTTAATATTTTGCTCAATGCGCCCTCTTTTGGCCTCAGGAGAGATGACAAGCGCTTAACAGAAATTATGTCTTTTAAATTCTAATATTGATAATATTTTAGTACATAATTCGAATTTAGTTTTTCAGCTAATTTCACCGATCATAAAAGACCAGACAGCAGGTGAAATTAAACAATTGAGATTCCCTCATCCATAAACCAAAATCTGAAACGCATTGCATAACCCGCCAACACCAGTTATAAACACGTCAACGTCAGCGGCTTCATCCACCACTTAATCCCCACATCTCCCTGGTGAATGAAAACGCACAAGCCTTTAATTACACTAATGACCAATTACACAAGAGTCGACCGCAGTCATGGCGAGCACGAGGCGAACCCAAACTTTCCACTGCTTCGGCTCCGACGGCTCACGGTCAGATCATCACCACACTGTGAGCGTGTCTCATATCTGAGTCGAGTCGATCACAGAATCAATGATGGAAACTCGGGTCAGATTGTGCTGTAAAGCAGTGTCACTGTTCAGGTCCGAGTTGCTTCGGTTCAGGGAGGGATGCATGATAAATCAGTGATCACAATTTCTGCCTCGATCGTCTGTGATAATTAACTTGCATTGGTAACAAGCCTCCACAAGATCTATACGTGACCCTGGAGCACAAAACCAGTCATAAGAGAGTTATGCATCATCTGAACGCTGAATAAATCATATTTCCATTGATGTATGGTTTGGATGATATTTGAAAATCTGGAATCTGTATATGAATATTGAGAAAATCATCTTTAAAGTTGTTCTTAGCAATGCATATTACTAATCAATAATTAAGTTTTGATATATTTATGGTAGGAAATTGACTAAATATCTGGTTTTGTGCTCCAGGGTCACATATGTCGTTTTCTTCATTTTCAATTTAGTCATTTTACTAGAAATAAAATGTTAAATATTTGAAAAGAATATATAAAACGCTTTTTATTTCAGCAAGTTGCTATTTTAAAATGCTTATTTTAACCCAAGTAATGATTTATTTGTTTATTATTGTTGATTTGAGTTTTTAGATGTCTAGACCCCCCCCCCACCCCATCTTTACTGATGTAATATCCGCTTCATTGATTACTGTAACCCTTTATATTCTGGCTTTTTCTTGTCAGTATTTACACTGATGCGTTCGGCAGATGCTTTCATCCAACATGATTTACATACATGCATTCGGTGAGAATCGAACCCCTGACCCTGGTGTTGCAAGCGTCAGGAATGTTTTGCACCACTGGAGTTTGTTTTGTGTCATTCACACCGGCTGTTTAAAGTCTGAACTTTGCAGCAAGCACTCAAACAGGCCGGTTTTCAGAAGCGTTCATTGGATTTTCCACACGCTCCCAAAGCAGCAGCATTGATATTGTGCGGAGCAGATGCCATGCAGGCCACTGATCACACACACACACACACACACACACACACACAGACTCACACACAGACACACAGACACACACACACACACAGAGACAGACAGACAGATACACACACACACACACACACACACACACACACACACACACACACACACACACACACACACACACACACACACACACACACACACACACACACAGACACAGAACACACAGACTCACACACAGACACACACACACACACACACACACACACACACACACACACACACACACAACAGACAGACAGACACACACAGACACACACAGACACACACACACACACACACACACACACACACACACACACACAGACAGACAGACACACACTGACACACACACAGACACACAGACAAACACACACACACACACACACACACACACACACACACACACACATACACACAGACACACACACACATACACACACACACACACACACACAGACACACAACAGACACACACACAGACACACACAGACACACACACAGACACACAGACACACACACACACAGACAGACACACACACACACACACACACACGGTTTGAGTTAACAGTCACTTACGATCAGTAGATGTTTTCTGAGAACGGTTATGAACCAAAAGTGTTTTCTTGGTCTCTCTGTTCATGCGTTTACAATAACCCAGACGAGCGGTGACTGAAACCTGAATACAAGTATTATTATCATCCGAATACATCAGGACAGTAAAACGTGTCTGTATAGCCTTGGACGGTGTGACTGGATTGTAAGTTCCTCAGATCTCAGAGATCAGGTCCATACCCCCCAGTACCTCCTCACCATTACACCAGAGCAGCTCATACAGACACAGCATTACGAGAATCAGACACGACCGAGACCATGAAGAGAGCGTGTTCAGATACGAGAAGAGATAAACACGGCCGTATTTCATCTAAACATATAAAACACCACGACTGCACCTCCTTTAATCAACCCCTCCGACTGTTTCAGCACCAATGATTCGATTCAACTGATCAGACGTGACACTAACGAGTATAATGTCACAAACGATGTTCTTTTCAACTTTCTGTTCATCTGAATATAAAACAGATCAACAATATTAACCATAATCATATTTCACGCAGCATCTTTATGACCCTGGAGCACAGAAGCACATACGAATGATTTAATGATGAAGTAAATATTACAGAAAAACTGATCATTTATACATTTAATAATTTAGGTCAATATTAGTACTTAATTTAAGCTTGTAGAATTTAATATTTGTGCTTATGAGTGTATTTTACTTGGAATTTGTACTAATATTATTTAAAATATCAACATCATGTGCCAAGTCTCTGTGTTAATAACACATATGACCCTGGAGCACAAAACCAGTCATAAGTGTGAAATTGAGAGTTATGCATCATCTGAAAGATGAATAAATCATATTTCCATTGATGTATGGTTTGGACAATATTTGTAAATCTGGAATCTGAGGGTGTGAAAACATCTGAATATTGAGAAAATCATCTTTAAAGTTATTCTTAGCAATGCATATTAAATGTACATGTACTAATATCATCATGGAACATGATCTTAATATCTAGTGATTTTTGGCATATCATAAATGTATAATTGTGACTCATACAGTGTATTGTTGGCTATACCCGTGCTGCTTATGACTGCGTCTGTGCTCCATGGACTCGTTAATTACCTTAAACTGAATAACGAGCGCTGTGTGTGCTTACATACGAGCTTGTAACACCTTATAGACATTCTTTCAATGCTATGTTTGAGTAAAGCTTACAAACAGAGAAATGTTCTCGAGTATTGCAGATTAAACTTAAGCAGAAATTACTCTACCTGGTCACGCTAAATACACTTATTTCCTTTACTAATTTTAGATAACTTAGCTAAGTGGATTTACTTAATTCTGTTAAATTTTACTTAATAAAATATCCAAAAATTGTTTTCAGTGCAGCACAGATATATCTGTAGCAATATTATTAGAAAATACGTGATTAGTTTCCATTCAACTATATATCTCAACGAGACCAGATGAAACATTAACTATCTAAGCTAACGTAGTATGTTAAACATATAAAAGATTGCTTGACTAATCATTTTAAGAGACAGAGATATTACGTATTGGACAGAATATCTTGGATTAGACGGATGTACTGTTACTTCATCTACAGTCAAACATCTGGGTGTTATATTATTAGACAGCAAGCTATCTTTTGAAAATCATATTTCCAATGTTACAAAACAGCATTCTTCCATCTTCCAGATGAAACTATTAAACATATAAAAGATTGCTTGACTAATCATTTTAAGAGACAGATATTACATATTGGACAGAATATCTTGGATTAGACGGATGTACTGTTACTTCATCTACAGTCAAACATCTGGGTGTTATATTATTAGACAGCAAGCTATCTTTTGAAAATCATATTTCCAATGTTACAAAACAGCATTCTTCCATCTTAGAAACATTTCCATGTTAAGTGTTTCTGATGCATTCATGACCTCGAGACTGGACTATTGTAATGCACTGCATCTTCAATAAACAAGCTACAGATCGTACAAAATACTGCGGCTAGAGTCAAGAAAATATGATCATATTACTCCAATTTTACAGTCTCTGCACTGGCTACCTATTAAGCTCCGTATCAGTTACTAAATATTATTCCTTGCCTATAAGGCACTAAATGATTTAGCTCCTGCGTACCTAACTAATCTTCTATCACGCTACAATCCAACCCGCTCCCTAAGGAACTAAACTCTGGACTCTTGGTAGTACCTCGGATAGCAAAGTCCACTAAAGGAGGGAGAACTTGTTCATATCTGGCTCCTAAACTCTGGAATAGTCTTCCTGATAACGTTCGGGGTTCAGACACACTCTCTCTGTTTAAATCACATCTCTTTAGCCAAGCATTCATATAATGCATCCCATAATCTAGTACTGCAGGTATAATGCACATTATTATGCTTTAGCTCGGGTTGAACCTCAAGTACGCTCTTCTGGACGACACACGAGCGCTTGTGATGATGCTTGAACTCGATCCGTGTTGATCTGAGTACTTTATTCTCTAGGACACGCGCTCTATTGTCTTTTGTAGAGATGCTTAAACTCCATTTGGGTTATAACTCATCAACTTTGCTTATTAATATGAAGCAGGTTTGAAACGAAATGTGTTGCATGAAGCTAAATAAACATGATGAGCTCAAACACTGAAACTAAAACCAAGATAATTAAAATAAAATCTTAATTGCCCTCGTGTCCCTGGAGCACATAACAGCACGGGTATATTTATAATACACTGTAGGAGTCAAAATTATACATTTTTATGATATGCCAAAAATCATTAGATATTAAGATCATGTTCCATGACGATATTAGTACATGTACATTTAATATGCATGCTAAGAATAACTTTAAAGATGATTTTCTCAATATTATCCAAACCATACATCAATGGAAATATGATTTACTCATCTCTCAGATTATGCATAACTCTCAATAACACACTTATGACTGGTTTTGTGCTCCAGGGTCACATATTAATCTGTGTTTTCACATGCAAGCTCTTCATAAGCAATACGAGTGACACACATGTTAAAACTAAACAGAACTGAGCTGATCTGGAGCTATCTGTGATGATGGTTAACACAGAGATGCGCAGAAACAGCTTCAGTCCACACAGACTGATACACTGAGTGTTACACAAGCACGAGTTTGAGAGAGGATCTCACCTGCGAGCTCATCAGCAGATCCGCTGCTGCTCGATGCAGATATCACTGGAGCTTCAGATCCACACAAGCGCTCTTCACCAGCTGCGTGATCTGCACGAGAGCGGCTGCGCATGCGCTCTTATACCGGAGGCGTGGAGACGCGAGAGCGCTCTCATACAGGAGGCGTGGAGACGCGAGAGCGATCTTATACAGGAGGCGTGGAGACGCGAGAGCGATCTTATACAGGAGGCGTGGAGACGCGAGAGCGATCTTATACAGGAGGCGTGGAGACGCGAAAGCGCTCTCATACAGGAGGCGTGGCCGGCCGCGGAGCGCTCTATACAGGAGGCGTGGAGACGCGAGAGCGATCTCATACAGGAGGCGTGGAGACGCGAGAGCGATCTTATACAGGAGGCGTGGAGACGCGAGAGCGATCTTATACAGGAGGCGTGGAGACGCGGCGCTCTCATACAGGAGGCGTGGAGACGCGAGAGCGCTCTCATACAGGAGGCGTGGCCGGCCGCGGAGCGCTCTCATACAGGAGGCGTGGCCGACCGCGGAGCGCTCTCATACAGGAGGCGTGGAGACGCGAGAGCGATCTTATACAGGAGGCGTGGAGACGCGAGAGCGATCTTATACAGGAGGCGTGGAGACGCGAAAGCGCTCTCATACAGGAGGCGTGGCCGACCGCGGAGCGCTCTCATACAGGAGGCGTGGCCGGCCGCGGAGCGCGTGGAGACGCGAGAGCGCTCTTATACAGGAGGCGTGGAGACGCGAAAGCGCTCTCATACAGGAGGCGTGGCCGACCGCGGAGCGCTCTCATACAGGAGGCGTGGAGACGCGAGAGCGCTCTCATACAGGAGGCGTGGCCGACCGCGAAAGCGCTCTCATACAGGAGGCGTGGCCGGCCGCGGAGCGCTCTCATACAGGAGGCGTGGCCGGCCGCGGAGCGTGGAGACGCCAGAGCGCTCTTATACAGGAGGCGTGGCCGGCCGCGGAAGCCACGCCCACTGTAATAACCTCACCGTTCTTCATACATCCATAACTCTGTTAGTATGATTAGATCTTATATCTATTTTATTATATCTATTACTTCATATCTTCCCCAGCCACTGCTACGGTATTATAAGAGGACCCTGCTGGCTCAGGGACAATCATTTAAAATATTTTAAAATCAGATAACACTGTTGTGTAGTCCATAATACAATATACACAGCATTGAAAGATTTATTGATAATGAAATAATTACTTTATTAGAGTCTTATATACAGTTAATCTGAGCCGTGCATTAATTTGAGTGATGACGGATATTATGGGATGGCAGGAGATGCAGATAACATGATCTTTAAGAAACTGTAATTAATGCTGGCATGTAACAAATCTGCTTCAAAGATTAAATTAAATTAATTGGTAATTACAACAACACTGATGTAAAGCCTGTACAAAAACTAGATAATAATTGGGAATCATTTAAAAAATACAAATAAATTAAAAACAGAACGTCCTCAGCCAATGAGCGTGACGTGGTGACGTCAGCAAGGCCCTCCCTCGCGCATGCGCAGACAGCCGCATTCGCTCTCAATCTTATTACATCAAACATCGATTATAGTAGCCTGTCATACATTTCTTTTCTATCTTTCATTGATTTAAAACACTACAGTATTGTTTAAAAGCACCCCATATGTAGGTGTCACTCAACTTAGTCCACACAGGACTTTATAAAGCCAGTTATTTAGTTATTTTAACACAGTGTCTGGTCTACAGCGACATCTTCTGGCAGTCCACTGAAAGTTGTGCTCCATGAACATCAACAATAGACTTTATATCAGCTGATAACAATAGAGTTACCACAGAACAACAGATACAAGCCCTGAGCAGCTCATACACGGACTGAATGACTGGTAATAATTCATATATATGCATGTATACACTGATTTCAGACTGTGCTCTATTAGTGGAGAAGTGTGTGTTCAAGTGCGCACTGCACGTGTCACCTACATAGGCTACTATAAAGAGCAAGAACACTTCATTATGGGATGTATTGGGATCAAAATAGAGAGTTTTGGGGATTTTTTTAGATGAAATAATTAATTGTTGGCATTACAATCATCACTCATTCATCATTATAATTATATAATCCCTCATTGATTACGATCAGCTGTGGCGATTTTAACACGGAGAGGCTTCAGCCTCATTTTCCACGTGTTGCTGAAAGTCGACGTCGTGACGCGTTCATTGCGCGATGACGTCATCGTCATCACGCAATCCCGACGCAACATTGCGTCACTCACTCACTCACTACATCAATACTCAGGCAAAAGTATAATTTATATAATGTTCATTTAGATTTGTATATTCAATTCTAATATGATATTACAATATAATTATTTTAAATACAACATTAAGTGGTTCAATAATTCAATGAATGAATAAACTTGCATGCTTTTGAATGATTACAATTTAAAAAAGTGTTTTATTAGTTTTTAAATTAGTAAAACTACACATTCTGATCAATTTAAGCGGTGTATTAGTAGTTAGTTATTGTGCTCCACTCTTAGAAATGTAACTGATCAACAATCGCAGGTACAAGCTGTATCACAAATAAACAATAATTCAGTT
>CM050429.1:31130830-31148330 GCA_027564155.1 Gymnocypris eckloni scoliostomus | reverse complement strand
TAACAATCACATTACAGTCTTGATAACCAATCACATTACAGCCTAGATAACCAATCACATTACAGCCTTGATAACCAATCACATTACAGCCTAGATAACCAATCACATTACAGCCTAGATAACCAATCACATTACAGCCTAGATAACCAATCACATTACAGTCTCGATAACCAATCACATTACAGCCTTGATAACCAATCACATTACAGCCTAGATAACAATCACATTACAGCGTCTTGATAACCAATCACATTACAGCCTAGATAACCAATCACATTACGGTCTTGATAACCAATCACATTACAGTCTTGATAACCAATCACATTACAGTATATGCGACACTCAATCACTGACTTCTCTTATATGACATGAGATGCAGCTAAATGTCTCTCTCTCGTGTGTCGTTAACCCTGGCCTGACCTCTGACCCTGCAGTGCAGCACCAGCACAACAGCGCGGTGGCGGGCGGCTCAGCAGGGCGGCTACAGATCCGGCGGCTGCGAACGCTGCATAATTTGGTGATCCAGTACGCGTCTCAGGGCCGCTACGAGGTGGCCGTGCCGCTCTGCAAACAAGCTCTGGAGGATCTAGAGAAGACCTCGGGACACGATCATCCAGACGTGGCCACCATGCTCAACATCCTGGCACTCGTGTACAGGTCAGAGAGAGAGAGAGAGATGCACAGAGATCTCACCACTGTCATCATCATGTGCTGACCTCACTGTGTGTGTGTGTGTGTCTGTGTGTGTGTGTCTGTGCGTCTGTGTGTGCGTCTGTGTGTGCGTGTCTGTGTGCGTGTGTGTGTCTGTGTGTGTGTGTGTGTGTGTGTGTGTCTCTGTGCGTCTGCTGTGTGTGTGTGTGTGTGTGTGTGTGTGTGTGTGTCTCTGTGCGTCTGCGTGTGTGTGTGCGTGTGTGTGTGTGTGTGTGTGTGTGTGTGTGTGTGTCTCAGGGATCAGAATAAATATAAAGAGGCTGCTCACCTGCTGAATGACGCTCTCTCCATCAGAGAGAAAACTCTGGGCAAAGATCATCCTGCTGTAAGTCACCTGTCTTTATTCAGTCTCGTTACCGTCATTCACAGATTACATCAGACTCAGACTCACAATAACAGAATAACTACAGCTGTTCTCTCATGGAGTAAATTATTTCAAGTTTATTTATCAAGTGGAATTTATTTACAGTCAAACCAAAAATGATTCAGACACCAGACATGACAAGACTCTAAAGTTAATTTATGTAAGTGAGGATAGCAAAATAAAGTAAACTGTGAAATATTATACCCAAAAATTCTTCATACAGTGGACTAACAGTAAAATATGGGATCAAAAATGATGGTTTTTCTGAAGTGTTTTTCTTTAATTGTTAATGAGATGTTTTTACACACAGACTGAACTAAATGAAGCATTGCTTGGTGATTGGAGCTAAATTGGTTTTATGTAATTATGTTATTAAATTTAACATCCAATTAATTACATAGCTTTCTATCAAGTTATGATCAAGAATAATTTGTTCTGATGCAGTTTAACTCATATTTTACTAACTATAGCCAATAAAATGATCTAATGTGAGAAGTGCTGAAGCTGTCTCAATACATTTCGGTTTGACTGTATATAAATATTAATATTAATATGGTTTCTAGAAGAACTACTTCAAAAACATAATAATTGAACTATGTATATTTAATACTAATTATTATTTTATTGCATATATTTTATTATATTATTAATATTATTATATTAAACTATTTTGAATAGTAATTTTTTATTTTTAAGTCATGCTTATTTAAATACTGTATTTATGGTAGTTAGATCAGTGATCATTAGATCAGTGCTGATTATGGTCTGTTATGTGATGTGGTTTGTGAGATGGTCAACTAGTTAACTTGGTTTAGCTAGTTTAGCTGGTGGTTAAGCTGGTTTAGCTGGTTCACCTGGTTTAGCTGGCTCACCTGGTTTAGCTGGCTCACCTGGTTTAGCTGATTTACCTGGTTCAGCTGGTTTAGCTGGTTTTGCTGGTTCACCTGGTTCAGCTTGTTTAGCTGGTTTAGCTGGTGGTTTAGCTGGTTTAGCTAGTTTAGCTGGTTCAGCTGGTTTAACTGGTTTAGCTAGTTTAGCTGATTCAGTTGGTTTAGCTGGTTAACTTGGTTTAGCTAGTTCAGCTGGCTTAGCTGGTGGTTCAGCTGGTTTAGCAGGTTAACTTGGTTTAGCTAGTTCAGCTGGTTTAGCTGGTGGTTTAGCTGGTTTAGCTGGTGGTTTAGCTGGTTTAGCAGGTTCACTTGGTTTAGCTAGTTCAGCTGGTTTAGCTGGTGGTTCAGCTGGTTCAGCTGGTTTAGCTGGTTCAGTTGGTTTAGCTGGTTCAGTTGGTTCAGCTGGTTCAGTTGGTTTAGCTGGTTCAGTTGGTTTAGTTGGTCTAGCTGGTTTAGTTGGTTTAGCTGGTTTAGCTGGTTCAGTTGGTTTAGCTGGTTTAGCTGGTTCAGCTGGTTTAGCTGTTTCACCTGGTTCAGCTTGTTTAGCTGGTGGTTTAGCTGGTTTAGCTGGTTCAGCTGGTTTAACTGGTTTAGCTAGTTTAGCTGATTCAGTTGGTTTAGCTGTTTAACTTGGTTTAGCTAGTTCAGCTGGCTTAGCTGGTGGTTCAGCTGGTTTAGCAGGTTAACTTGGTTTAGCTAGTTCAGCTGGTTTAGCTGGTGGTTTAGCTGGTTTAGCTGGTGGTTTAGCAGGTTCACTTGGTTTAGCTAGTTCAGCTGGTTTAGCTGGTGGTTTAGCTGGTTCAGCTGGTTTAGCTGGTTCAGTTGGTTTAGCTGGTTCAGTTGGTTTAGCTGGTTCAGTTGGTCTAGCTGGTTTAGCTGGTTCAGTTGGTTCAGTTGGTTTAGCTGGTTTAGTTGGTTTAGCTGGTTTAGCTGGTTCAGCTGGTTTAGCTGTTTCACCTGGTTTAGCTGGTTTAGCTGGTCTGTGCTCTTGTGTTCCAGGTCGCAGCCACTCTCAATAATCTGGCAGTGCTGTACGGGAAGAGAGGCAAGTATAAGGAGGCCGAGCCGCTGTGCAAACGAGCTCTGGAGATCCGAGAGAAGGTCAGTGGTCCTGATTACTCACTCGTCTCCTCCTGGCGAGCTTTGACCGAGCAGCAGAATGTGATTAAACACTGTTTATTTATCCCTGTGTGTGTCAGGTGCTGGGGAAGGATCATCCTGGCGTGGCCAAGCAGCTGAATAACCTGGCGCTGTTGTGTCAGAATCAGGGCAATGCGAGGAGGTGGAGTTATTACTGCAGGCGCTGGAGATCTCTGAGTGTCGGCTCGGCCCGGACGACTAGCGTGGCCAAAACCAAGAACAACCTGGTGAGTGTGTGTACAGCGCTTCTGCAGCCGGGTTAAACACACGCTTGATAAGCGGCTGCGTTTGCATTGTACCCTCATCATGCAAATATGAGCAGAGCTGCAGCAGAATTCATCACAGCGTCTGATGTTTCTATACAAGGAGAAATAGTGCATTCAACTCATCAATGCATTTAAAGTCCAGATGAAGTCTATCAGACTGCAGCTTAAAATTCACGATCACTCTCTTATATTTATATCATATATGATATAGTTTAGTGATATTGCACCAGCAACAGTGCCGTTTTCTCTAATATCTGCACGACTGCAAATATGAGATTGATTAATTAACAAGGTGTTACTGTTGTGTAGGGTGTGTGATATATATCGCTCATGATTAATATCGTAATTGTTGTTTTAACGATGTGCAATTATGGAGTATTTAGCAAAACCACGCACGCTTGCATTACGTGATGAAGGACGAGTCTCGGCAGTGCGCATGTGTGCTTTCACCGCATGATTCAGTATTAAATACATTGAGATGGATCACTAAATTCAAGAAAATTTACATTTCAATCACATGAAGAGTGCCATTTTTTCTTACAAAATAAGCATGATTATGCGATATTGAGTTTATACAACAGTTAAATAAACAATAAGTTAATATTAAGAGGCGCTTTAGATGCCATATTGCCTGTTTTGCTTCATTTCACCAACAAAAATACCTCCAGACACAGTCACAGCACTGTTTTGGGTCTCAGTGATTCGTTCCTGAATTAATCAATCAAAAGTGTGGTGTAATTAATCACATGCAGGTATTTTATAAATATAATTACAATGTAAACACATGCATGTGCATTGTATTTGAAGTATTACAAATTTTATTTTAAATGTTTAATTTAGATACTTTTCTTACTAAGAAAGTGTATCAGGAAATTCAGGTGTTTGAGAACGCTTCCTGACCATTTGAGCTCGACAGCTGTGCTTTTGTCTCTATGATAATGTTAAGATCAATGGGTCAGACTACTGAGAGATTCAACCTTTGATCTGCAAATGACTTTGTCCTGGCCAGATGTGGATTCGTTAGGTTTATTGCCCTCAGATGTATGCTTTCTTTGATGTTTTAACTCCAAAAAGTCCCTCCTCCAATTCTGTCTATAAGATACCCTGTAAAAATGACTTAAGAAGAGATCTTCGATGACTGCAGATAACAACACATGTCATAGAATAAAGAAATTCTGCTGACGATCGAATCCGAAGTCTCCTGGTCTTCTCTTCTGAGTTTTCTACTTTAGAAGAACAAAGTTTTCAACAGATGGTGCCGTGACCCGGATAGAGCTCCTCACCTGAATTCAGATTGAAATTTCAAGCTCAAACAACGATCTGCTTTCTGTACAACCAAAGGTTGGTGAGTGTCACTCTATCCAAAAGAACCTCTAAGACCAGAACAAATGTGCTATCCTCTGCGTCAGAGAAGAGTTAACAGACAGCTGTAGGGTTTGGTTAACTAAGTTATCCTCTAAAATGTCTTTTTAGAGATGAAGGTTATCCTCTGTTCAGGCAGGAAGATTTAGCATTACGTGCTAAGATTTGTTATCCTCTGTTCAGGCAGGGAAGATTTAGCATTACGTGCTAAGATTTGTTATCCTCTGTTCAGGCAGGGAAGATTTAGCATTACGTGCTAATTTGTTATCCTCTGTTCAGGCAGGGAAGATTTAGCATTACGTGCTAATATTTGTTATCCTCTGTTCAGGCAGGGAAGATTTAGCATTACGTGCTAATATTTGTTATCCTCTGTTTTGGCAGGGAAGAATTGGTTATCCTCTGTTCATGCAGGGAAGATTAGCGTAAAGTGCTAGTGAATTGTGTTATCCTCTGCTTTGCCAGGGAAGGTTAACAATAGTTGATCTGTGTTAACAAGTGTACCCTCTGTTGATCAGAGAAGTTTTAGTGTTTTGATTGTGTGATAACAAAGAAACTCACAAAATGTTTAGAAAGAATGCTAGACTGATCCCCACAACTGAAAAAGGTGGTCTAGCGACTCCTTTGTGGTCAGATAGCGAATTCAAATCACTTTTAGGAGTGCAAATGAACATAATAGTCACTGAGAAAGTTAGACAAGAACTAACTCAGAAATATGAGATCCATCCAGACAAGACTTGGTCTGTAGATGAGTGTAAAAAGGTACTGGGAGCATGTATTCGCAAGAACAATGTGAAAGGCATTATCTGCTGCCACAGAGAATTTGGTTTAGCGCTCGCCACACAACAGTCTCAGCGTAACTCAGAGCTAGAGAAACAGAACAATGAACTCCGTGCGAGAGTATCCACTTTGACTAAGAAATTGAACCTCAAGAAAGTTGCAACAAAAACTGATGTGGAGGTTAGTCAGCCTGATAACATTTACCCTGATTTACAAGCGTTTTTTGAAACAGATGTAGCTCTCCAATCAGTAACTGATGTGCCTGTAAATTCCTTCAATGTGTGTGGTGCGAGGAGGAGATCTCAGGGGATTGAGGAAACTGATAGTGTTCCTCTCAATTCTTCTGTGGTGCAAATACAACCTGTTGCCAAAGCTTTAGGTCCTAAAGATATAGAGAGACTATCTCAAAGTTTACCAGCAGCACGCACACATTTTTCTGAATTTAGAAGAACATTGATCAGTAAAATGCGTCTTTATGACATGTCGTTGACAGAAGTCACGCAGCTGATGTCACAAATACTAACTGAATCTGAATTCAACAGTTTTGAATCTGCTGTCACTTCTGAACTGAAATGCCAGTAAGGGTGATTTAAGAGAAGGTATTTTGAAAATCCTAAAGAATATCTTAGGACCCAAAATAGATTGGTCTAGAATTACTACCTGTGTGCAAAGGAAAGAAGAAACTGTGAGTGAATATACTGAGAGATTTTGTCAGTCAGCTGTAATCTACAGTGGAATTGTTGATGACCCTGAAAGTGTGCTAGATGACAAGGGACCCTTGGTTCGTATCTGGTCAGATGGCCTTGTAGCCGAATACAGAAAAGCTTTACCATTCTTAGATCTAACTTGGTCTAACAGAACTCTCAGAAGTAACCTAGACAGGTTAACTACATGGGAAAGAGATGCTGATGTCAAAGCAAAAGTAAGAGTAGCAGCAGCTACGTTTAACACAACGAAACAAGACAATAGATGGTCTAAAGAGAAAGCAAATGCAAATACTGTGAAAAATTTGGACATTGGGAGAAAGAGTGTAGGAAGAAGTTGCAAGATAGTAAAAGAAATGCTATGCATAATTCTGCTCCTTCTCAGCCTGCACACAACCCTGAAGTAGTTCCGCCAGTGACCACTGAAACTATAGGACAGTTAGTTCAGGCTCTTCTAAGAGCACAACAAGACCAGGAAAAAAAATAATTATTGGGGCTGTGGTAGCTACCTTTCCTGTAATCCAACACAATGACCAAAGAATTTTTGTGAAAGGTAGCATAAAGAGAAAGAGATTGATTTTTGCTTGATACAGGTGCAGAAATTACAGTAATTCCTACAAAATTGGCGCAAGGTTTAAACATCCCATACAAGAAAACCAAACTTTGTTTAACTGGTGTAATAGGTGAAGATTCTGTTTTGTATGAAACTCCGCCCATAGAGGTACAATTTGGCCCAAAAACTCTGACTACAAAATTACTATGCTCCATTAAATACAGGTGCAATTTTAGGCATGGATCTTCTGAGACAAATAAATCTAACTTTAGACATGTCCTCAGAATCTACTAGCATAAAAATTTCCTCAGCACAGATTTCTACCAATAATGCAACTCCTCCCGAGTATGTTTTCTTACAGAATCATCCAATTTGGGCTAAAGACAAGGATGATTGTGGGTTGTTGACAGGTGTAGAACCAGTTAAATTGACAGGAACTCCACCTCCGGTCACCAAACAATATCCGATTAATAAGGAAGCTATACAGGAATCAAACTTATTGTAGAAAATTTGCTGATGCAAGGAGTGCTAGTTAAAACCAACAGTCCATGTAATTCACCCATATGGCCCATCAAGAAATCTAATGGGACATGGAGACTTACAATAGACTACAGAGTAGCCAATAAACATATTGAAAAATCACCCCTAGTGGCAGATCCATCTACAATTTGTAATGGCTTACCATTAGATTGTAAGATTTTTCAGTAATTGATATGTCTAATGGATTCTTTTCTGTACGTTGCACTCTGACAGCCAGCCATGGTTAGCTTTCACAGTTGACTATGAACAATACCAGTGGACACGATTGCCACAGGGATTTCAAAACTCCCCAACCATATATCATCAGGCTGTCAGGCGTGATTTGTGTGACCCAGAATGTCCGGTAAAACAGTCCACTATGATCCAATATGTTGATGATATTTTGATTGCCTCAACAGATCATGAGGTACATCAAACTGAATTGGCATCATTGTTGGACTATTTGCATAAAAGGACACAAATGCAGCTTTCACAAAGCTCAAGTTGCTAAAAAGCAAGTCACATTTCTGGGTCAAACAATTGGTGCAGGAAATAGATCCATTACACAGGATCGGCTTCAGTCAAAGCCATACCTCCGCCTAATACCATTAAAACACTCCGCTCATTTTTAGGAACAACAGGTTATTGTAGACCTTGGATTGAAGACTATGCCTCGATTGCTCAGCCTCTCTATGATTTGTTGAAAGGCCATGGTAAAGATTCAGATACTGTTTGTATGGAAGAACTTCATCTTAAAGCTTTTAATGATTTGAAGAGAGCACTATGTCAAGCACCAGCATTAGGAATTGCCCAATCTGATAGACCCTTTGTGCTTTATGTCCATGAACACTTAGGCTTTATGACTGCATGTCTAATGCAAGATCATGGGGCAGCTTACGCCCAATTCATTACTATTCCGGTAAACTTGACATAGTCGCTCAAGGTATGGGCCCATGCCTCAGAGCAGTACAGGCAGTTCATCTAGCGCTTCAGGCTTCATCAGGAATGGTGTTAGGTCAGACTGTAAACGTAAAATGCCCTCACACAGTGTCCGCACTAATGAATCAAGCAAAAGTCACTTCTGTCACCTCCTCCCGTTGGGGAAATTGGTTAGCAACTCTCACAGCCCCGAATATTGTTATACAGCGTGCACCAGTCACGAACCCATCCTCATGTATGATGTCTGCAATGACTGAATTTGTGTTAGAGGATGAAGGCGAAATGACTCATGATTGTGTTACGCTTACATATGCAGCGACAAGTGAAATAGCAGAAACTCCCATAGAGAACGCAGAATTGGAGTTGTTTGTTGATGGTTCAGCTCAAGTTATTGAAGGTAACAGGCGAGCAGGATATGCAGTAACTTCCACCACTGAAGTAGTTGCTTCAGGTCGTCTTCAGATCATTTTCAGCTCAAGCTGCAGAACTAGTAGCCTTAACTAGAGCATGCACGCTAGCTTCAGGATCGGTTGCAAATATCTACACAGATTCCAGGTATGCTTTTGGGGTAATTCATGATTTTGGTGTCATTTGGCAAACCAGAAAATTTCTAACTTCTGCTGGATCCCCATTAAGCATGCTGGATTAGTGAAAGATTTAATGTTTGCCATGAAACTCCCAAAGAAATTAGCAGTGATCAAAGTGAAAGCACATCTCACAACTAATACTACGGAAGCTAAAGGTAATGCTCTTGCTGATGTAGCGGCTAAACAGGCTTGTTTCTATGCAACTGTACAAGTGTGTTCAGGTAGTACAGCACAGAAGATAATTCTACCTCCTGAATCAATCGTTGATCTGTATAAAGACGTTCCTCTATATGAAGCATGGACATGGTTAGACAAAGGAGCCACTGTGGATTCATCCGGCTGCTGGACCAAAGGGGAAAGTATGTTGCTCCCGAATCACTGTTGCCATATTTGGCTCAACAAATACACAGTTTGGGTCATAGTGGTCCAGCAACGATGAATCACAGGTTCTCAAATCAATGGTGGAATCCAAAATTCAGAAACGCAGCCACTGAAACAGTCAAGAGATGTGTTACATGTCAGAAAAATAATGATGTACCAGCAACCATTACACCAGCAGCACATACCCCAGCTCCACCAGGGCCATTTCGTCACCTGCAAGTTGATTACATATCGTTGCCCCTTGTAAAGGAAAAACTGACGTTTTGGTAGTAATAGACAAGTTCTCAAGATGGGTAGAAGCTTATCCAACAGGGCTACAGCTGCACACACTGCTAAATGTCTTGTCACTGATTTCATTCCCAGATGGGGATTACCAGATTGCATTGACTCAGATCAAGGTACCCACTTCACAGGACAGGTAGTCAAGGAAGTGTCTAGAATGTTGAAGATTAAGTGGAACCTTCACTGCCCCTATAGGCCACAAGCATCAGGACAGGTTGAGATCAAACAGAACAATCAAAACCAGGCTAAGCAAAATGCATCAGGAAGGAGTACCATGGGTTGAAGCACTGCCCGCAGTACTGTGTAGTATGAGAGCATCACCTAACAGATCAGTAGGACTGAGCCCTCATGAGATTATTACTGGACGCCCAATGCAGATGCCAGGTGTGATTGATCTTAGAAATGCTGATGTGCACATTGCTTCAGATGCCCTGATCGCTTACTGTGAAAACCTCACAAAGGCAGTGCAGAGTGCCAAAGAGAGTTGAGTCGTGTTGGCAGACTCCACCAGAAGGGGACACACAATCGTCCCAGGTCAATGGGTCATGATAAAGACATTCAAAACAAGCCATTAGAGCCTAAGTGGTACGGACCACATCAAGTGATGTTGATTACAGCAGCTGCAGTATTGTGTCAGGGAAGGAAAACTTGGACTCATGTGTCACATTGTAAGGTTGTTCCTCCCCTGCAGGGATAGGATAGGGCAGACACAAGAACCAGTGAGGAGCCCAGGAAGAACCGAAGCAACAGGCTTGGGGCCAACCCTGAGGTGAAGATTTCCTCATAGGCCTTTCCCTCCATTAGTCCATCCTTTCCTCACTGTTCTTTAGGTGTCGAGGAATTGAGAAATAGGGAAAGAAGGAACAACCATAGCAGACTATATTTTGAACAGAGGATACAACCCTAATGTTTACAGACTCTACAACAAATACTGCTCTGTGCCGTTGTTCTCTCTTGTTTGTGTTTCTTTCTTCCTCTGTGCAGATACCATTTGATGGCTGTCCTGAGATCCATATGCACCACCCTTCTCACCTGCGGATAAAGCCACAACCTCTAGAACACAACTAGACCCATTACCGAGCCAACTATCACACAAGAAAGAAAAGAAAGAAGAAGAAAAGAATAAAAATACACAACGCAGAGACTATTACCCGTAAAATCTTCACGGACCCTAATTGCATGTTTTGTTTCTGTGTCAGCATGCAATTACATATAAACAACACAGAACATGTACAATGTGCCTGTAACGATTACAAGTTACAAGAATTAACTTTTAAGTGTCTAAATTTGTATTTTTGTGAGAGTTATTAGAACTCTCAAAGAGGGGATTGAAGGATCACAAATGTTATTCTATGTTTGATTTGAATTCACGTCCTGACTAAGAGGTGTCGGGCAAGGCAAAGGTGCTTGAGATTGTTTCCTGACCATTTGGGCTTGGGACAGCTGTGCCTTTTGTCAATGAGATCAATGACTACTGAGAGATTGAACCTTTATTCTGCAAATGACTTTGTCCTGGCCAGATGTGGATTCGTTAGGTTTATTGCCCTCAGCTTTGATGTTTTGTCTCAACCTAAAAAAAGTCCCTCCTCCAATCCTGACTATAAGATACCCTGTAAAAATGACTTAAGATGAGATCTTCGATGACTGCAGATAACAACACATGTCATAGAATAAAGAAATTCTGCTGACGATCGAATCCGAAGTCTCCTGGTCTTCTCTTCTGAGTTTTCTACACTTTAGAAGAACAAAGTTTTCAACATATTAAATGATTGATTTAAATGTATTAGTTCGTAGTTAAGGCCACCTAATATAAAGTGGGCCCAGCTAATTAGTTTAGGTCAATTATAACCTGATTAATCTTTAAATGGTCTTATAGGGAGTGGTTTCTCAGCCCAAATTGACGGTCTCTCGTCTCTCCGCAGGCGTCATGCTTCCTCAAACAAGGCAAATACAAAGAAGCAGAGGTTCTGTACAAAGAGATTCTGACCGCGTTCACGAAGGAGTTCGGATCGGTGGACGGTGAGTGACGTTCAGAGAAACGTGTTCAAACGGCTGACTCTGAGTCCAGTCTGATGCAGCATTCAGTGTCTCTCATCAGAGAGCATCATGGGTAGTGATGTCACCTGTGTGTGTCTGTTTCCAGCCGAAAACAAGCCCATCTGGATGCACGCGGAAGAGAGAGAGGAGATGAGCAAGGTGTGTGTGTGTGTGTGTGTGTGTGTGTGTGTGTGTGTGTGTGCGTGTGTGTGTGTGTGTGTGTGTGTGCGTGTGTGTGTGTGTTGATCTGCTGTCTCTCACTCTGTGTGTATCTGCTGATGTTCAGGGGAAGCAAAAAGACAACACGCCATATGGAGAATATGGAGGCTGGTACAAAGCCTGTAAAGTCAACAGGTAACTCACACTCGCACACACACGCACGCACTCTTCTCTCTCACTCACTCACTCACTCACACACACTCACACACTCCTCCACTCACTCACTCACTCACACACACACACTCACTCACTCACTCACTCACTCACTCCCTCCTCACTCACGCATTGCACGCACTCTTCTCTCTCACTCACTCACTCACTCACACACACGCACCGCACTCTTCTCTCTCTCTCACTCCTCACTCACTCACTCACTCACGCGCACGCGCTCTTCTCTCTCACTCACTCACTCACTCCACACACACTCACACTCTCTCACTCACTCCTCACACGCACATGCACGCACTCTTCTCTCTCACTCCTCCTCACTCACTCACTCACTCACTCACTCCTCACTCACTCACACACACACACACACACACGCACACACACACACTCACTCACTCACACACGCCCGCACTCTTCTCTCTCACACTCACTCCTCACTCACTCACTCACACACACTCCTCCTCCTCACTCCACACACACAAACACTCACACTCACACACACACACACACACACACACACACTCACTCCTCACTCACTCACTCACTCACACACCTCACACACACACACACACACACACACACACTCCTCACTCACACACACACACTCACACACACACACACACACACACACACACACACTCACTCCTGACGCACTCTTCTCTCACACTCCTCACTCACTCACTCCACACACCTCACCACACACACACACACACACACACACACACTCTCACACACACACACACCTTGGTGTTTCTAACGGACTCGATCCTACTGATCTGAGTGCTCTGTTAGGTTTATATTTAGTGAGCATTTCTGCAATGTATTTTTACTGATACTAATGTCTGTCTCCAGAATCACCCCAAGATTCTTGACTTGGGAGTCAATGGGGCTGTAGTCATTTGGAGATAAGGCTAGGTAAATCTGGGTATCATCAGTATAGCTGTGATAGGCAATTTGGTTATTTCTCATTATTTGACTTAGTGGAGCATATACAGACGAAACAAGAGCAGTGCAAGTGCAAGTCTTGAGCCTTGTGGGACTCTGCATGTCATGGACGTCCACTGAGACTTATGCCAGTCATAAGAGCTGATGTTCCTCGTGATGACGCTGTTGTTTGTCCGCAGCCCGACGGTCAACACGACGCTGAGGAATCTGGGCGCTCTGTACCGCAGACAGGGCAAGCTGGAGGCAGCGGAGACACTGGAGGAGTGCGCCATGAGATCCCGCAAACAGGTGTGTGTGTGTGTGCGAGAGAGAGAGAGAGTGTGTGTGTGAGAGAGAGTGTGTGTGTGTGTGTGTGTGTGTGTGTGTGTGTGTGTGTGTGTGTGTGTGTGTGTGTGTGTGTGTGTGTGTGTGTGAGAGAGTGCTGTGTGTGTTTGTGAGAGAGTGTTTGTGTGTGTGTGTGTGTGTGTGTGTGAGTGAGTAAGTGAGTGTGCGCGCGCGTGTGTGTTTGTGAGAGAGAGTGCGCGCATGTGTGTTTGTGAGAGAGAGTGTGTGTGTGTGTGTGTGTGTGTGTGTGAGAGATAGCGTGTGTGTGCGAGTGAAAGTGTGTGTAAACACTGTGGTTTCATGTTCTTTCTTTCATGTCTTCTGCTTCTCTCTGGATCCAGAGCATCTCTGTGAGTCTTTCTGCAGATGTTCATCATGCTGTGCTGCGTGTGTTATAGTGATCATCTGTCAGCTGCTGTTCATTTACATTAGTCTCAGTTTTTATCACATAGTCATAGTTTTGTTAAATCAGGTTTTTAGTCTGACAATTGAAGTCTAGTTCATTCAATTAAATCTTAGTCCTATTTTACTCAAGCTGCGTAATGGTTAAACTAATAATCACTATTATTTTGCTCAAAGTTATAAATGCAATCAATGTGCATGATTCTTCAGAAATATTGCACTTTCACCTATAAGCACAAATCAAGAGAATGTCTCTCACTCGCATGCTTTATTTATTATTTGTGACCCTGGAGCACAAAACCAGTCATACGGGTCAGTTTTGTGATATTGAGATGTATGCATCATATGAAAGCTGAATAAATAATATTTACATTGATCTATGGTTTGTTTGGACAATATTTGAAAATCTGGAATCTGAGGGTGTGAAAACATCTGAATATTAAGAAAATCATCTTTAAAGTTGTTCAAATAAGTTCTTAGCAATGCATATTTATAATCAAAAATTAAGTTTTGATTTATTTACGGTACAAAATATCTTCATGGAATATGATCTTAATATCTAATGATTTTTGGCATAACAGAAAAATGTATAATTTTGACCCATACAATGTATTATTGTCTATTGCTACAAATATAGCTGTGCTGTTATGACTGCTTTATGCTGCAGGGACACTATCGGGTCATCATCAGAAATATAAACACTCTCTCTAAATTTCCAAAACTGGTGAAACTCAAAAGCTTCTTATAAATCTGCACTCTAAGAGGTGCGTTTGTGTTTATTCAGCCTCGGTCGAGATCATCTTTGGATTTATTACAGTTTATCATGAGCAGGTTTGATGGCAGAATTAGTTTCAATGGTGTGAATGAACCCAAACGGGTTTATTTGATCAGAATATCTCATTAGAGATTGCTAAACGACTGCTTTATGTTCGCCCATGTTTTCGGATCATCGAAGCGTTTTCTGCAATGCAGGAGAGAGAAAGAGTGTGAATGGTTGCAAGGTTGGGCAGATAAAGTAAACACTTTGAAGAGAGAAGCTCAGATCTGATGTGTGCTGTGGTCTGTGCTGGGCAGGGTCAGGATCCGGTCCATCAGACGCGTGTGGTGGAGCTCCTGAAGGACGACGGCCGGCGCAGAGACAGTCTGTCCAGTGTGAAGTATGAGGCCGGAGATGAAGTGAGTATGGCCATAGAGTGGAGCGGGGTGAGTACACATCCACAGAAACACTGACCGCACACAGCAGCCCTCAACACTTGCCCTCATAGACGCTCCACAGCTCATGAACAAGTGACTCGGATGAACACATTCTTTTTAGAGAATCAAAACACGCAGCACCATGAGATGAGTGGCACGTTTTGAGCGGCTGATCTGTTCCCGGTCTTCATGAGCTGATTGTGCTGATTTAACATGCTGTGTGTGTGTGTGATTGGTCCAGTGTGATGTGTTCAGTGTGATGTCATATCCTGCATGTGATCATTAATACCAGCACTGCTAATAATCATCATCATAACACTCACTTCACACGGAGTCTTAAAGGAACAGTTCACCCAAAAACCAGCACGGACTCGCCTGGAATGGCTTTCAGTCCCTGTGTGTTTGAGACAAGTTAAAACATGTTAGAGACTCTGTCTCACACACACACACACACACACACACACTCACTCTCACACACGCTCACACACACTCACACACACTCACTCACACACACAGACAGACAGATAGACACACACACAGACCGATAGACACAGACACACACACACACACACAGACAGACACACACACACACACACACACACACACACACACACACACAGACAGAGAGACACTCTCTCACACACACACACACACACACACACACACACACACACACACACACACAGAGACACTCTCTCACACACACACACACACACACACACACACACAGACAGAGACACTCTCTCACACACACACACACACACACACACACACACACACACACACACACACACACACACACACAGACAGAGACACTCTCTCACACACACACACACACACACACACACAGACAGAGAGACACTCTCTCACACACACACACACACACACACACACACACGGAAGCAGCGCTGCTTCTGCTGTTTGAAGGATCTTTAGATAAATAAGCAGAAAAACTAACATCTAAAGCTCACTAAGCAGTCATGTTTGGCTTGTGTAGTTGTGTGTTTTGTGTGATTTGCTGTGTGTTTGTGTGATTTCTCAGGCAGTGCATGTAAGACTGTGGATGTGAAGATGACGTTCATACTCAGAATAAATCTCTCTTGCATTCTCGTCTGTTTCTGTTCTGATGATCTGCGTTCACATCCGACGTCGTTAGAGTTTCTGTTTCAGTCCATCTCAAGAGGGACAACAATTACAGAGTGATTATCTCTGTGTTGATATTGTAAATCCCCCAGTACGGAGTTGTTACTGGAGTAGTGTAGCGTGTCCAGGTCGCTCTCGTGGGTTCACCGAGGTCCTGTAGTGCTTGACATGTAATGCTTACATTGTATCTGTTCATTTTACACCATATCCTCCTCCTAACCAGACACGACCCATACAACTCTCAATCAGCACTTGAGATGGACTGATCCAGACTGTGTGTGTGTGTGTGTGTGTGTGTGTGTGTGTGTGTGTGTGTGTGTGTGTGTGTGTGAGTGTCTGAATGTGTGTGTGTGTGTGTGTGAGTGTGTGTGTGCATGTGGTTGCTACGTCTGCATGACTCTATGCCTCACCATCACTAACCAGCCACGTCACTGCATCTGTTGCCATGACCACCAATCAGCCAATCAGCAGCCTTTCCCGACAGCGTCGCGAGTCTGTGTAGATGCAGTAACGAAGGCCTCTGCGATCAGTGTACGATGCTCTTGGGAAACGCAGTCATGATCAGTTTGGATTGTACTCCTCTCTTCATCACCGGACGAGCGACACCTGTTAGATCAGAGAGAGAGAGAGGAACACATACAGTTCTCTTCTGCTCACCAAGGCGGCATTTATTTGATCCAAAACCTTTGACACCCATCCCTGACATATTATGCAAACACGGATATAACACTGTTCACATTAAATCATAAATATCACTGCGCTTCAAACGCTTACTTCCTGTGTCCTCTTTACTTTGCCTAATTAGCACGACAAAATCATTCATTTTAAAAAGCAACAATTAACGAGTTTAACATAAATTAATGTATATTTATCCAGAGCTGTGATACTGATTCCAAATCACATGACAAAAATGTAATTACACATTTTAGGAATATAACCAGGCTGCTTTTAGATTATCTCGTTTATCACATTGATTTAATTAGAATAATCGTGATATATATATATATATATAGTGCTTTTAACAATATAGATTGTGTTGAAGCAGCTTTACAGTATTCAATAGGAAAATAGTGTAATAATACTAAACAGTAAATATTGAATATATTACATTTGTTGTTGTTGTTGTTGTTAATGAAGAGCATTAAATATTACATTGCTTCAAAATTCAATAACGAATTGCAGGGAGTTTAATGAAAAGCTAATTATTTATGATATCATTATAAAGTAAATTGTTTAAAAATAGCAACAGTTAAATTAAATATTTAATTATTGTACTTGCACGTCATATGACTATTAACCAACGTGAACTGTGAACATGCAAATGTGCTACTTAATTATTAGCTTAATGAGGGCGCTGATAGTCTTGTGTGCAGCGTGTCCCGAGCTCGAACCCGCTTCACCTCTTGATCTCGACTGACATTAAAAACAGAGAAAATGACAAAAAATGTATATATATATAAATATAAATAAAGCATTCACTGGAAGTCTCGGGTTCTTCTGGTAAAGAGATCAGGTGAAGTTTGGGAATCCTGCATTACATATAAAGAAGAAACAACAACAACACCGTGAATTACTGCTTTTTAATGAGTTTGT
>CM050429.1:31095830-31123330 GCA_027564155.1 Gymnocypris eckloni scoliostomus | reverse complement strand
GCCATTAATCCATTGAGATGATGTTTGTGTCTGTGAGGAAGGTTCTGGTTCTTGAGGAGATCATCAGAGTGGATTTGACTTGCAGTAAACTTAGCTACCATTCATGCCATTTACTTTTGCCATTAATGCCGTGTATTTCTGCCCAAATGTGTTGAGAAAATCATATTACATATACACTAATAAATTGTGCCAAGTTTTACACCCCTGTCCAAGTTTGTATCTTTATTTAAAAAGTCATCATTGTAAAAGAAAAGTTAATTCTGTCTGTGGCTGGACATGAGCCGAGAACTTGCTCCGAAGTTCAGAACCGAATCAAATGAGTCGAGAACTCACTCCGAAGTTCAGAACTGAATCAAATGAGTCAAGAACTTGCTCCGAAGTTCAGAACTGAATCAAATGAGTCGAGAACTTGTTCCGAACTGAATCAAATGAGTCGAGAACTCGCTCCGAAGTTCAGAACTGAATCAAATGAGTCGAGAACTTGCTCCGAAGTTCAGAACTGAATCAAATGAGTTGAGAACTCGCTCGGAAGTTCAGAACTGAATCAAATGAGTCGAGAACTCATGAATCAAATGAACTCCCTCCGAAGTTTTTTTTGTTTTTTCTAGTGAATCGTTTGAATTGAATAATCGAAGTCATGAGTTTGAATTGGTTCAATTCAATCTTTTGAATTGACTCACTCAATTGAATCGGGTCCGTCGTAAATGACTCACTCAATTGAATCGGTTCCATCATAAATTACTCACACAATTGAATCGGGTCCGTCATAAATGACTCACTCAATTGAATCGGTTACGTCGTAAATGACTCACTCAATTGAATTGTTTCCTTCGTAAATGACTCACTCAATTTAATCGGTTCAGTCGTAAATGACTCACTCAATTGAATTTGTTCCGTCGTAAATGACTCACTCAATTGAATTGGTTCCGTCGTAAATGACTCACTCAATTGAATTGGTTCCGTCGTAAATGACTCACTCAATTGAATCGGTTCAATCGTAAATGACTCACTCAATTGAATCAGTTCCATCGTAAATAACTCACTCAATTGAATAAGTTCAATCACAAATGACCTACTCAATTGTATCGGTTCCACCGTAAATGACTCACTCAATTGAATCGGTTCAATCGTAAATGACTCACTCAATTTAATCGGTTCTGTCGTAAATGACTCACTCAATTGAATTGGTTCCATCGTAAATGACTCACTCAATTGAATCGGTTCATCTGTTCGCTTATTTAGTCGTCAGCAGTACTACTGCCTCAGCTCGCTAGTTTGAACACATTTACTGAAATAAAAAAATATGATGTTTACAAATAAAAATCCATATTTCCATTCCAAAGATAACATCAACACAAATCTATGAAGATATTGAGGTGAGGTAACCGGTTTACTGCTAACTAAACTCTGCATTAATACGACGAGCTGCCTCTCAAAACACATGTTAGATGGAAACATTGTGCTTTATGATGGAGTTGTAGCTTTAAATTATTGCCAGGTATTTTATAAATGATATTAATAATGATTCATTTAAAATATTTTGAGATATTCGGTGTTTTGTTCATGTTTTCCTTTTATAGTAAACCATTTGTACTTCATTCGGTAAGATATTTAGTTACAGTGCTTCTTTTATATATTTTTATTTTATTAAAGTACAGCCTATATATTAATATGCAGCATCAAGTGTAGCCACAAAACCCTTCAAGAGAAACCAGCTCGAAGTGCCGGTGTTTCCCAGTTCCGCCAGCGGGATACAGCATTGCACGCGTTTTAACGAAGAGAGAGCGCGGAAACCGGAAACTGGAGAGAGAGAGAGAGGTGTGTGTGTGAGAAGAGGCGAGAGAGAGAGAGAAACCGGGATCGAGTAAAGTGACCCGCTGGTTTCTACGAACTACCGTCGATCCGGTGAGGAGCGCCGAGACTCTACCGGAATACAGCGATCACGGATTCCGCCACCGAACTCTCCTCGCGCCGCCGTTCGCGTGTCGTGAAACAGAATAACAACACTTTATAAACGCAGAAACATGGACGGATCACCGGGTACCGCGCGCCGCAGACGCGGATCAGACGCGACGCTGACCATCATCATCATCATCAGTCTCGAAGGTGAGGACGCGTTCACGACTACTAACTAACCCACCCACTACTAACTAACCCACTGGTTACCGAGGGGAAGTGACAGCTGCGGAGTTCTGATTCTGATGATCATATTTCATGTTTAATATCAGCTGTCGGTGAAGAATCACATCCTCAGATCATAATGGAATATAGTAACGTTACAGTATAGTACGTATACGTATAGTAATGTCACATACAAAACTATGAAGTAGTGAATATAGGAAATATAATTGTGAGATACATTTCTCTCGAGCTTTGTGAAAGCAAATTAAATACATATAGTTCACCTGTAGTTTCTGGTTTATGAATATATTAATTATGATCACTTATGATCACAGCTCTTATTAGTGTTGTGTTCGGTGTGTGTTATTACTTTCATATTCACTATATTACTTGATTATCCTCCTGTAAAAATACATTTTCATAATCATAGATACTGAATGATTTAACTATAGAAAGATTTTGGTTAAGATGGTTTCGTGTGTGTGTGTGTGTGTGTGTGTGTGTGTGTGTGTGTGTGTGTGTGTGTGTGTGTGTGTGTGTGTGAGCGCGTGTATGTATATGTGTGTGTGTGTGTGTGTGTGTGTGTGTGTGTGTGAGTGTGTGAGCGTGTATGTATATATGTGTGTGTGTGTGTGTGTGTGTGTGTGTGTGTGTGTGTGTGTGTGTGTGTGTGTGTGTGTGTGTGTGTGTGTGTGTGTGTGTGGCGTGTGTGTGTGTGTGTGTGTGTGTGTGTGTGTGTGTGTGTGTGTGTGTGTGTGTGTGTGTGTGAGAGTGTGAGCGCGTGTATGTATATGTGTGTGTGTGTGTGTATGAGATCTTCATCAGATATTGATGTTTTGTACAGTTTTACAGGAGTTGTATAAAGTGTGTAAGAAAGACTTTATATTAGTGTTTTACAGCCACGCTCACACCAAAAACTACCACGATTTAATATTTAAAAACAACATCAGATTTTATATTGGTGCAATCGTAATAATAAATGTAAATATTATACAGTACATTGAAGGTTAAAAATTGACATTTACAGGCTATATAAAACATAAAATTGCTTTTAAATAAATTAAATTGAAACAAATCTAATATTTAAATTGTGATTAATCGCATACAAAATAAAAGTTTTGTTTACACATAATATATGTGTGTGTGTCTGTGTATATTTATTATGCATATTTAAAGACACACATAATATTTCCGTGTATATATTTATATTATATATAAATCTGTTAGTATACAAATACAACATATTGTTCTTAAATATATGCATGCGTGTGTGTATTTATATATACATATACTCAGTACACGCATGTTATGTAAACAAAACTTTTATTTTGGATGCGATTAATCGTTTGACGGCACCAAATAGAACTAAATAAACAATCAGTCGGTCAGCCTTGCTTTATTTGTCATGTTGTTCAGTGTGTTTTGTCTCGTAATTGTGTGTGTGTTTATTTACAATCCCACATCTCTGCTTTGAGATTCAAAGTGTCGGGTCAAGGTCACCGGCCATTAGCAGCATCTTCCTGTTATGCCCTGTGTGTTTGGGTCTGATGTTAACGTTTGGACTGTGACCTCATGGTGTTTCACTCGGCATCATCCCTGCAGAAAGTGTTTTGACCAGACGCTCAGGAAATAGTTAGCGTGCCGCCGTCTGTCGCTGCTATGGTTTAGAACGGCGCTGGCCGCGGGTAGAGCGGACGCTGCTTTCCTGTTGGTCAGGAAGTGTTTTGGAAGAAGTCCTGCAGCTGTGAGTCTCTCTGATGATGATGATGCTCTCCTCACAGACACACAGAGATAGCACTAGTAGAACTACGGTCAAGATTTTTGTTTTGTGCTCCATATGTTATATGGGGGGAAACCAAAAAAAAAAAAAAGAACCTGAATCCAGACAAAAATAACAAATAAAACTGGAATCCCCCATAAAAAAGAATAAAAACAACAACTATAAAAAATAATAATAATAATACATAAAAATAAAAAAAAAAAAAAAAAATAACTGAAAAACAACAAAAACACTGAAATAAATTAGTAAAACAAAACAATCAAAAACATCAATAAATAATAAAAAATATATACAGAATGAAAAAATAAAATAAAAAACCCAATCCAGGAAAAAATTGCAGAAAAAAAAACTGAATCCTGAAATTTTTTAATGGGAAAAACTGAATTTGGAAAAAAAAATTATGTAATTTTGGAAATAATAAAGCGTATTTCAGTCCGTTGCGCTGGAGGTGGACAGCTGGTAGTTAACTACACTGGATCTGATCAGGAGGCAAACCGCTTCACTGAAGGAGTCACACAATGGAGAAGAGTTAGTCACAACATCAAGTCAAGTGGAGCTTTATTCTGCTACATGTCCACATACAGCCGTGCCTCACCGCACCACAGTGCTTCGTCAATACACACATACAGCCTGCCTCACCGCACCACGGTGCTTCATCAATACACACATACAGCCTGCCTCACAGCACCACGGTGCTTCATCAATACACACATACAGCCGTGCCTCACCGCACCACGGTGCTTCATCAATACACACATACAGCCTGCCTCACAGCACCACGGTGCTTCATCAATACACACATACAGCCTGCCTCACCGCACCACGGTGCTTCATCAATACACACATACAGCAATAGAGTAAACACTATAGACCTATACACAACATATGTTATTCCCAACTGAAGGTAATTCTGGGATAAAGTACCTCATGCTTGCTTCATTTGTTAACATGTAACTTTTTAACTAAATAAATGTTGTTCAATATCAAGCACCAACACCCTTTATTTGATAAGTCAGATATTAACTAGTTAAACGATGAGGTGTATTCTGTGTGTGGATGATCCTCCTCGATATCAGTTTCTGTGCTGTTACAAACAGCATTAATCATAAGCAATATTTCCCCCGTGGATGAAATCATTTGCAGATTTCTCTGAGCGGTGCAGCATTGAAACACGAAGAGCTTCAGCTGATATGATTTATGACACTAACAGAGATTTCTGAACGAGGCCTGACTAATCAATGCTCTCATACACACAGCTTTAACTCCAGATGTGTGCATCTATACAACTCAGATGTGTTGTTCCTCAGATGCATTCAAACCGTTCTGCAGAAAAGAGATCAAACCAATCAGCTCTTGATTAACAACCAGAAGAAAGTCATAAAGAGACAGTACTAGGATGTGTGCAGAAAGACACTCGCCTTTATTATGATTATGGGTAATGTAGTTCAGCAAGTTCACATCAGTGCTTTTTATTAATTGCATTTATCTGTACAGTAAAAATACACACTTGATTCAAGAAGGGGTCTCAAAAATAGCAAAAAATATTATTTTACTAACTTACTAATTTTAAGTTAAATACATGCTTTGTTGGTACAATATCTGCAGAATGTAAAAATAAAATAAAATTTCAGTAAATATTTTAAAATAGTTGCTTTGTTATTTATTTTATTTTTTTGAAAAGTAAGACTAAAGCACATTTTGGCTATTTAATTTATGCAATGGTGGGCAAAATACTGCGTTCGGTATTCGGCCCAGTGTTTAATTTTGTTCATATTCAGCCGAGAATTGTTGTTTGTGCATCTCCAGTAATAGTATTGATTTAACTGCACTGACTCTGAATCATGACTCTATGGTCTTCTGTAGAGCTGCTTTACTGCTGTAATTTCACATTAACACTGTTATTTCCCTGTGAAGCTGCTTTGAGTCAGTCTGTGTTGTATGAAGCGCTATAGAAATAAGTGACATGTACATAAAGGCATTATGGGGGGGTGTGATTCAGAAGAGTGTGGACGTCTGTGTGGTCAGAAGTGCTTCAGGCTCGCTTCATTCATTCTGCTGTTAGTCCAGTGTTTGAATAGACCGCGTCGTAATTAACAAATGCTCTTTGTTGAGCCTCCTGCGGCTCTGGTGAATGTGTGCAGGATCTCTGGGTTCATGTTCATCAGCAAGCATCTGATGTTATTCATGGATGATGATAATCAGGTCTTGCTCTCAGTCTCGAAGAGATGATAATTCAATCTGACATCAGAATATATAATTCCCAGCTTTACGCTTTGCTTTGCATTCATGACATGTGTACTAGATGCATCTCAAAGACATGCCTAGTCACCTTTATATCTATAACACAATACAGATTGAGATAAAGCAGCTTTAATAATGCAAACTAAAGTCAATTCAGCTGTAAAAGAGCACAACAGCAAGCAGTCATTTAAAGTCAGTTCTACGCTTTTATTTGTACAGAAACAACAGGAAAATGAATGTTGTTTAATGCATTATTTACATCTCTATCTGTGGCTTGAGCTGCTCCTTCAATGCATAGAGAATGATTTATAGATTAATTTAAGTCGTTAGCATGCACGAGTGCAGCCGTTCTTGACCAGAATAGGACCCAGGTGCACAAAAAGTGCAGTAAAATACATTTTATTTAAGTGCACTTCCATAAGTGCTCTATCTCCATGCACTAATTTTGTACTTAATACACTAAAAATTATTATTTAGTACTTAAGATCATCTAAGTGTACTCAACTGTGCTATTTTGGGACACCGTGAATATGAACCAAAATGTGCTTTTAACTTACTTTGTAAAAAAAAATATATATATTTAGTTACCACTTGTAAGTACACTTAAACCATCTTTCATGCACTAGTGTGCTTAAGTGTACTACAAGTGCTGACTAAATACATTTTAAATACAGAGATATTGTGTTAAAAGCACATTTTAGTTCATATTCATGGTGTCTCAGAATAGCACAGTTGAGTGCACTTAGATGATCTTAAGTACTAAAGAATCAATTTTAGTGTATTAAGTACAAATACTATACAAAGATGCGTGCGTGCGAGCGAGTGTCTGTGTGTGTGTGTGTGTGTGTGTGTGTGTGTGTGTGTGTGTGTGTGTGTGTGTGTGTGTGTGTGTGAGTGTGTGTGTGTGTGTGTGTGTGCGCTATAAAAATGAAGGAGATTGACTTCTAATGACAGAATGCATTTCTGTTCTCAGACTTATGTTTAACTGTATTTTTTCTGATATAAAATAGATTTGACTATATATAGCGCTCATATGTTAGCGGAAAATTTACGTTTTTAAAATGGGAATTTATGACACAGACACACACACACATATATATATATATATTTTGTTTTGTTTTTATTGAATTTAATACATCATCTGAAAGCTGAATAAATAATATTTCCATTGATGTATGGTTTGGACAATATTTGAAAATCAATGGGTGATTTTCATTTTGCAAATGGGTGCAAAAATCTAAATATTGAGAAAATCATCTTTAAAGTTGTTCTTAGCAATGCATATTACTAATCAATAATTAAGTTTTACGGTAGAAAATGTACATGGAATATGATCTTAATATCTAATGATTTTTGTTATAATAGAAAATGTATAATTTTGACCCATACAATGTATTGTTGACTAAATATAGCTGTGCTGTTATGACTGCTTCTGTGCTGCAGAGACAGATATTATAATTTTTCTCCGGGATATCTAAATAAAATGTCTACAGGACTTGATTTAATGTATGAAGAATGGACTGTATGTGTTTCATGTAAGACACATTAAAGAACATGAATGAAGAAAGACACAGTGACTTTGACACAGATACTTGGCATCTCTATAATTGCATGTTGCTGCGGAACTGGACACGTTTTGGCGCTCACAATCGCTCCAGCAAGCGTTTTATGACCGTCTGCATGACGGGTTTTATGTATTTGGGTCAAGCTGTGTTTCAGTCATAAATACAGTTATGGAGCATCGTTTCTGATCCAGACAGCTCATGAAAGTTCACTTCTACACGAGCTGAAGCTCTTCGTTCAGACGATTCTCGAGTGTGTTATATGATGTCAGAGACTGACCTCTGGCCACCTGAACACTACTAATCCACTTTACACATGTATTATCTCATTATCTGTGTAACGAGACACTGAAGAACGACCCAAACTCTACACACTGGAGGGTGGTCTGTGCATAATGCTGATATCAGTACAGCATTCTGATTATTTAACACTTATTTAGTCTATTTAATCCAGAACATTGATCAAAGGTGTGAATCATCTGATTATAAAGGGAGAGGAGGATCTTTAGTCTTCTGGTTATGAGTATAGTAACAGTAGTTAGAGACACTCTCATATTAAGATCTGTTCGATGTGTTCAGCGCTCAATGCAGGCGTGATGAGTACAAATCACAGCTAAAGCACAAACGGAGGCAGTTAGAGAAACATGAGCACTGTTCTAGTGTAAACACCCAGCGGTGAAGCTCCGCCCACTCACCTGTCAATCATCCAGTGTGCTGACGATTGTTTTGATGTTGTCTTTATCTTGAGCTGAAAAGAGACGGTTAAATCTCTTTTTGTATTGTTTGTCGTGATTTCTTCAGATTTTCAATTTTTTTTTTTTTTTTTTACAAATCCATTTTTTTACATTTTAATTTTGCTGAACTTCTATTTTAATGGTCAAATAAAATTTTATAAACTATGTAAAAAAAAACGTATGAAATTTAACAACACTTTGGAAAAGTTACAAAAAGTTAAATTTTAGGTCGCTATGAAATGCATTCTATTTTTCTCAAATTCTGATTTATTCGTTACAAATTCTGTGTTTTCCGTTTTAATGATTTAATTACATTTTAGTAGGATAATTTTTTTCTAATTAATTGAATTAATACATGTTCTTTTTTATAACCCCCCCCCCCCCAGATAAAGGCACTTTATTTACCTTTTAATAAAAAATAAAAATAAAAAAAATTGCCAGACAAAGTCCTGAACAACAGGTTTACTGTTAGAATTAAAAGATGGAAGAACAATTGTGTGAACATTAATTCTACTGTATAATAGTAAAATATTTCTGTCACACAACTTTTATTTTGACGGGTTGCCTTGAAGACCTTTACGTTTCCAAGTTTTGTCCGTAATGTCTGTCTAGTCTGCTGTTATTTACCTACTAAAGGCCTGTTGATTTGACATGGGTCTTCCACTAGTCATTGCTTCAGTAAATGTAGTTCTCCAGGGCTCAAGTTCAGAGGGCTGATGGGTAATGATGTCCTGGTTAAGCTTGTACACTGGTTGGTGTTTATTGTTTATGATCTGATGCTCAAACGCTCTTATGTTCAGTGGTTTCACTCAGTGAGTCTGGCAGGAGTGGGTTTTACTGCGGTATTGTAAGGAGACTCTCAGACAGCATGAGTTTGACGTAGTTTATGGGCTGCTCATGACAACAGTAGCTACGTAGTCCAGCCACGACTTACCGTGTGTGTGTGTGTGTGTGTGTGTGTGTGTGTGTATGAGTGTGTGTGTGTGAGAGAGAGAGACTGTGTGTGTGTGTGTGTGTGTGTGTGTGTGTGTGTGTGTGTGTGTATGTGTGTGTGTGTATGAGTGTGTGTGTGTGAGAGAGAGAGACTGTGTGTGTGTGTGTGTGTGTGTGTGTGTGTGAGTGTGTGTGTGTGAGAGACTGTGTGTGTGTATGAGTGTGTGTGTGTGTGTGAGAGAGAGACTGTGTGTGTGAGTGTGTGTGTGTGAGGTGTGTGAGTGTGTGTGTGTGTGTGTGTGAGAGAGAGACTGTGTGTGTGTGAGAGAGACTGTGTGTGTGTGAGAGAGTGTGTGTGTGTGTGTGTTAGGGTTGTCACGATACCATAAAATGTCGTACGATACTATACCAGCTGAAGTATCACGATACCAAGTAGTATCACGATACCATCCATGCAGTGTTGTCAGTTTAAAATTAAATTCTACAAAATGAATAAATAAATAAATTAAAACAGACAATATTTTTCTCGAATACTTAATGTGAATTAATGACTGGCTATTGTTTTCCCTGAAATTATGTCAACAAAACTCATCTTAGCACTGCACAGAAGCAGCATGAAGTGACATTTAGATGTGGCATTTGTACATTTAGACTGTATTTATTATTTATAATTGAATAAAATATTTTATGGGATTAATGTATTTTAAATACAAAATTCTGAATGTAGAAATATGTTGGAAAACATGTATATGCCTAGTTTTAGAAAAGAAACTGGTAAAACGGCCAGCAGGTGACAGCAGTTCGTTATTGAATCACTGAGTCATTCAAACGATTCTTTCAAAAGCGGCTGAATACTGCCGGAGCGAATCAAATGACTGTTTTTATGAATGGTTTAGTGAATCAGTGATTCACCCAAGCCAACGATTCGGATTCAGATTCGAACAAAAGGAAACACCATATTGTAGCGCACAGACTTGATAATCAATGGGAAGTTGCTGTTATTTGTTTTGCTCCGCAACGATAGTGTTAATGCGGAGTTCAGGACCCGGAAGAGACGAGCGAGTTAAGCGCGCATCCCATCGAGAGAGAGAGAAAAATACTTATGCTCATTTCATATAATTTGTTGGAATATTCAGGGTCTTCATTCTTCGACTTTTGGTTCTAAAAGCACAGACCCAGTTTTTCTGGAAAATGTAAAGATGCTGACATCATCATTCTCACCGAGACCTGGTGTCGAAATGATGCGCTTACCTACTGTCCCTCAGGCTACTATGAAGTAATTGTACCCTCAGTTAAATTAAATACAGTCCACCGTGGACGAGACTCGGGAGGAATTTTGGTGTGGTACAGGAAGCTCTGGCCAAACACATCTCTGTTATTGCACTGAGTAAATTTCATTGTTGGTTGAAACTAAATAATCAAACTGGTATTTCAACCACTGACACGTATCTGTGTGCCATCTACATTCCTCCAGCAGAATCCCTTACCATGATGAGGAATACCTGAATAACATCCACACAGAGATCAGCCGCTTCCAGGCCCAGGGAAGCGTGCTGCTGTGTGAGACTGTCAAGAACTGGATCTGAACCAGATAACATCGATCCAAAGGGCAATGAACATGTCTTTGGCCAAAGCCCCTGAGCCTCACAAAAACCTCCCACCAAGAAACAATCTCGACCAAACTGTGAATAAAACCGGTAGAGAATTAGTGCAGCTCTGCCGAGCCTCGGCCTGTACATACTCAATGGCAGGATCAGAGGGACTCTTTAGAGGTTCACGTGTTGTTCAGGTCTTGGAGCTAGTGTAGTGGACTATACCATCACTGACATGGACCCATCCTCCTTCAGTGCATTCACTGTCATACAACAAACTCCACTTTCTGACCATAACCAAACTAACATCTATATTAAAACACATCACACACCAGAACAAATCCAGCTGGAGACCTGCAAATTATATCAGGTCCAGCAGAGATACAAATGGACTTCAGACAGTGCAGACAAATTTACCCAAGCACTGAATTCTGAAGAACTGAATAATCTATTCACTAAATTTATGAATAAAACATTTGAAACTACTAAAGATGGTGTTAATTGGCTACAAATGAAATCAATTGCATATTTAAAAAGCAGCACATCTAAGTGAATTGAAAAGAAAGGCAAAAATACACTAAGAAAAAACACCAAAAAATGAAAAATGGTTTGACTTAGATTGCAAAGCATTAAGAAAACAACTTAGACAATTATCAAATCTGAAACATAAAGAACCATACAACGCTGACATAAGATCTGAATACTGTTCAAAACTAAAACAATACAAAGACACAATTAGAGGAAAAAAGCAACACCATCTGACCAAAAGTTTACAAGAAATAGAGCATTCAGTAAATCAGAATCAGTTCTGGGATATGTGGAATAATCTGAGCACAACTAAACCACAAGACCTACCAATACAAGATGGGGATATTTGGACAAAACATTTTGAAAACTTATATAAAGAAATCCCACCAAATCAACTTAATGACAATTATAATCTGATCAAACAAAATCTACAAACTTATGAAGACACAATTAAAAATAATCAAAACCCACTTGACTTCCCAACACATGAAGAATTGACAAACAAACTCAAAAGCCAAAATGTAGGAAATCTTGTGGTCCTGACAGCATTCTGGGAGAAATGCTGAAACACAGCACACCTGCGCTTCAGACAGCTGTGCTCAGATTATTCAACCTTGTACTTAGTTCAGGCTGTTCTCCTGACATCTGGAGCCAAGGACTCATTACCCCTATTCACAAGAGTGGAGACAAACTGGACCCTAATAATTTCAGAGGCATTTGTGTGAGCAGTAATCTGGGAAGTTATTTAGCAGTATTTTAAACAATAGAATAGTAAACTTCCTTAACGAACACAATGTCCTGAGCCCTAGTCAGATTGGCTTTCTTCCTAATTATAGAAATACAGATCACATTTACACCCTAATCAATAAACACGTAAAACAGACCAAAAATGGAAAAATATTTGCATGTTTTATCGATTTCAAAAAAGCATTTGATTCTATTTGGCATGACGGATTATATTACAAACTTTTACAAAGTGGTGTAGGGGGTAAAGTTTATGATATTATTAAATCAATGTATTCAAACAACAAATGTGCAATCCGAATTGGCAACAAACATACAGACTTCTTCACTCAGAAGAGAGGAGTGCGGCAGGGCTGTAGCCTGAGTCCAACACTGTTCAACATCTACATTAATGAACTAGCGGTGCTGTTGGAACAGTCTACAGCCCCTGGACTCACTCTACAAGACCAAAACATCAAGCTATTGCTGTACGCAGATGATCTGGTGCTGCTGTCATCCACCCAACAGGGACTACAGCAACACCTAGACCTGCTGGACAACTACTGCCAGAACTGGGCCCTGGCAGTAAACCTCAAAAAGACCAACATTATGGTCTTTCAGAACAAGCCCAGATGTCAGGAGCACAGATACCGGTTCAGTCTAGGCAGCACCGCACTAGAACACACGATGCAGTACACTTACCTCGGCCTGATCATCACTGCATCGGGGGGGTTCAGTATGGCAGTGAATGCTCTCAAAGACAAAGCTCGAAGAGCTCTATATGCAATCAAGAAAAAATTCATAAATATTGAAATACCGCTTCCAATTTGGTGTAAGATCTTTGATAGTGTGATTCAGCCCATAGCGCTGTATGGAAGTGAGGTTTGGGGTCCACTCAGTGATCAGAGCTACACTAGATGGGACAGACATCCAACAGAAGCCCTACACACAGAATTCTGCAAAATGATCCTAAAACTACAAAGAAAAACACCCAATAATGCATGCAGGGCAGAATTAGGCCGATTCCCATTGATTATTAATATGCAAAAAAGATCCCTCAAATTCTGGATGCATCTTAAATCAAGTCCCACAGAATCGCTGCATTTTAAAGCATTACAAACCCAAGAACTGAACCCGAAAGAGTCCACTCAGTCAGCTGGTTCTGAGACTTACTAACCGGACTAACTCTACTAACACTAACCAGTCTCAGACCAGCACTGCTTCTCACCAAAACATCAAAATAAACCAAATTATCAAACAATCTAAAAATACATATCTGGAACATTGGGATCAAGAAACTAAAACACAAAGCAAATTACAATTCTATCGAACTCTAAAATCTAATTATGAATTGGAAGACTATCTCCAGAGTGTCAGAGACACAAAGCAGAGACGGATCCTGACCAAGTACAGGCTCAGTGAACACAGACTAGCCATCGAGACGGGCAGACACAGAAAGAGCTGGTTACCCAGAGAGCAAAGAGTGTGTGTTCACTGTGAGACAGGAGAGATCGAGACCGAGACGCACTTTCTCCTTCACTGTCATAAATACAGATCCATAAGAAACATCTACTTCAACAAACTCACCAACATCGTAAATAACTTTACAGCCATTAGTGAAACAGATCAAATAAAAATACTATTAGGAGAGGGACAGACAGCAGCACTTGCTGCGAGATACGTGTGGATGTGCCACAGCCTGAGAGACAGTAGGTGAGTGTGTGTGTGTGTGTGTGTGTGTGTGTGTGTGTGTGTGTGTGTGTGTGTGTGTGACTCTGTGTCCGTCTGTGTGTGTGTGTGTCACAGTCTGAGAAACAGCAGGTGAATGTGTGTTGTGTTTGACCTGACCTGCATGTGTGTTACTCTATTGTCCACCACAGTGATTCAGTATGTATATATGTATGTTTCTATATAAGTTAAAGACTGTGGTATCAAACGTTCACACGTTCTAATGTGTTACAGTTTAATACTTATACGATGTTATAATATTTTATTAATGCGATGTTCATTTAATTATTACTTTTGTATCTTTTTGTACATGAATATTAAGCTTTGGCCATATTGTATAATTTACAGTCATGCCAATAAAGCAATTTTGAATTGAATTGAATTGAATTGAGAGACGAGCGAGCAGCCGCAAATCCTAGCAGCGGCAGATCGTTCAGACATTACGATATAAAGCGTATACACACACCATACTACACAGAGCACAGCAAAAAGGCATTTGGCAAACAATGTTTCTGTTAATTTGAACATGCATGCCAGCATTTTAAATAGTGTGCCAGCCGTGCATACAACATATATTACGGTATTACGGTATGAACGATACTACCGTTTAAAAAATGCAATGGCACCGCGGGTATTTTTAAGCTTTAGTATCGCGATACTATCTTAGTACCGGTATATCGTGCAACCCTAGTGTGTGTGTGTGTGTGTGTGTGTGTGTGTGTGAGAGAGAGAGAGTGTGTGTGTGTGAGGGTGTGTGTGTGTGTGTGTGTGTGTGTGACTGATCGTACTCTGAAATTACTTCAGAAGTTTTATGGAGCGAAAGCACACCGCTGGAAGGGAACGGAATGGGGTGCAATAATCGTTTTATATCGATTATCGTATTTTTATAAGCATTGGTGGCCGAAATCGTGTATTTTGATTAATTGCACAGCCCTAGTCTTTACCCTGGTTAAACATAATCCTGAGATATCTTGTTTCATATTTCATACTGTTAATATTTTAGCCTATTAGTATTTATGTGTTCAGGTTTCGAGATGTCACACACTCACACCATATCTTGTAAAGTAGATATTATTTGCATATTAATGGTGTTAATAGCATTGATTGGTTGAGTGAGGTGAGTCTTCCGAATCATACAGCACTTACCTCTGTAAAATATGAAAGAGCCATCTTTCATTCATATTGTCTTCAAGATGCATACAGTTGAGCTGATGTGAGTGAGCGGGACTGGAGGACAGATCCAGACTGTCTGTCTGTATGACGGTATGTTTTATGTATTTAGGTCAGCCATATACATAAATACAGAGTCGGTTATTTAGTCAACCCATCTTGCCTTTGGAAATGCATTTAGTGCATTTATTGCATTTAGTACAGTTATTGCATTTAGTGCATTTAGTGCATTTAGTACAGTTATTGCATTTAGTGCATTTAGTACATTTAGTGCATTTAGTACAGTTAGTACAGTTAATGCACTTAGTACAGTTAGTACAGTTAGTGCATTTAGTACAGTTAGTGCATTTAGTGTATTTAGTGCATTTAGTACATTTAGTGCATTTAGTGTAATTAGTACAGTTAGTGCATGTTGTGCATTTAGTGCATGTGGTGCATTTAGTACAGTTATTGCATTTAGTGCATTTAGTGCATTTAATGCATTTAGTACAGTTATTGCATTTAGTGCATTTAGTGCATTTAGTACATTTAGTGCAATGCACTTAGTACAGTTAACACAGAGGCTGTGATTGACAGTTAGTACAGTTAGTGCATTTAGTGTATTTCTAATAAGTCGTTAAGAGGACGTTTTGTCAAGCGTCCAGCGTGACCCAATCCTATGAATGAACGTCTTTCTCTGAGACGGATTAGAGAGGGAGGTCTGTTTAACCCTTTCCTCGCCGCGTTCCCATGAGCCGCTGTTCCTGTAACGAGCGTGACCCGATCACTGTAATCATGCTTTACTAATACGATGACGGGTGAGTTAGTCAGTCATGGACTCGTTAGTCAGGCTCGACCAGTTCTCCATCATCTCCTTGGCCATCTTTAGTTCCCCCTGGGCTTTATAACATTGCCATGTAATTAGCTGCTCTGAATAAAGAGGCTCGGGTTTGCTCCTCATCTGAGATGCATTGCTCTCTGAAGATCCTGCAGACGTCTCTTCATTAGTGGAGCGTTTCTAATGCATGCAGATTCTGTCTAACACAGACTCGTCTTCTCTCTGTGAGCCTGAGCGGATCAGACCGAATAGAGACTAGTGTTAGTAAGACAGTTAGTTAGTGTTGAACTGAATCCAGCAGATGTTGGGTTAGGGTTAGGGTTAGGATTAAACAAACAAAATCTATGAAATTCACCTCATGTTATATTTATATATTATATGTTTCCCAGAACCGAATCAACAATGAACAATGACTTTAACTGTTTATATTTGTTCTCATACAGCAGATTTTGAATTTAGTTTGCATTTTTAAAACACTTTTTTTCTGTGAACCTGCATAAACACAATCTGTATTTTAGAAAGCGCTATAGAAAGAAAAAGTACATATGGTGTTTAAAGATTTTTTTTAAATATATATTGCATTAAATTATCTTAGTATCATGTTATTATTCACTCTCAAAAAATAAAGGTACAATAGCTTACCTTTTGTACCTATTAGGTTCAAATATGTAACTTTTACGGTACTAAGTTAGAGCCTTTAGGTACAAACATGTGACCGCTTTTGTACCTTTTTTTTTTCTCTGAGAGTGCATCATATTTTTATCTAGTAAATTTGAGTCTTATGTTCTTCCTCAATGAAGGAGCTGTTTCTTGTGTAATTCTGTCCATGTTTTGTGAGGTAAATGCTGATTCACATTTCACTACTGATTATATTCTGTATAATTGAGTATGTGAAGAATAAAAAAACCTTGAACCTTGTGTGTGTGTGTGTGTTGTCAGTCTCTGGCCGTCTGACCCTCGTCTCGCTGCAGTGAGAGATCAGGATTCCTCCATTATCAGACGGATCGGGTCTGAAGCGGATCAGAAATGTTAATGTAGCATGTCTAATCCGGTCTCAAAGCTCTGTGTGTCACTGCAGGAGCGTTTCACCGGCTCACACTGTTTAGTGTGGATCTATTAGCGTTAATTTACGACACTTAAGTGGAGATCATTTTAGCGTCTAACAGCTCGAGCACATTGGTGACCGTTAGAAGGATGACGATTGTTTCTGACGTGTCACAGTTAATGAAATGATTCCAATTCAATTAAAATTTGTGAAAATTGTTATCGTCACAAACATTTGTCAGAATCGATATCTCATCGCTGGGTATGAGAATCGATATCGTATCGCTGGGTATGAGAATCGATATCATATCGCTGGGTATGAGAATCGATATCGTATCGCTGGGTATGAGAATCGATATCGTATCGCTGGGTATGAGAATCGATATCGTATCGCTGGGTATGAGAATCGATATTGTATCGCTGGGTATGAGAATCGATATCGTATCGCTGCGTATAAGAATCGATATCTCATCGCTGAGTATGATAATCGATATTGTATCGCTGGGTATGAGAATCGATATCTCATCGCTGGGTATGAGAATCGATATCGTATCGCTGGGTATGAGATTCGATATCTCATCGCTGGGTATGAGAATCGATATCGTATTGCTGGGTATGAGAATCGATATCGTATCGCTGGGTATGAGAATCGATATCGTATCGCTGGGTATGAGAATCGATATTGTATCGCTGGGTATGACAATCCATATCTCATCGCTGGGTATGAGAATCGATATCGTATCGCTGGGTATTAGAATCAATATCGTATCGCTGGGTATGAGAATCGATATCTCATTGCTGGGTATTAGAATCAATATCGTATCGCTGGGTATGAGAATCGATATCTCATTGCTGGGTATGAGAATCGATATCGTATCGCTGGATATGAGAATCGATATCGTATCGCTGGATATGAGAATCGATATCGTATCGCTGGGCATGAGAATCGATATCGTATCGCTGGGTATGAGAATCGATATCGTATCATGACGAATCATCTGATTTACAAATGTTTTCGCTGATCTGCGTGAATGGAAAAACCGCCTGAACCTTCATCCAGTCTGTAGAAGTATAAACGAGTGCTCTGTGCTCTGTGGTTGTTGAAGTGAGCTCGGCTGTCCCTTCGAGCATCTGCTGCTGTAATTGAAATGTCAGCGAGAGAGCAAGTCAGATGAAGAAAGCACACTCACTGGTGAAGTAGTTACTGGGGAAATTGAGAGTATTAATATGACACTGCTTTCAGCTTCATCCTGACCTAGTTCCCCCCCTCCGGAGAGCGGCAGCACTTCCACAGACGCCGCTAATGGCAGCTGAATATGAGATGGCTGCACTTTCCATCAGAGTGCTTCACGAGGCTCTTCGGTGAGATCGGACAGGTCTTCACGAGGTCATGTGACGCTGATTGAGTTACCAGGATGTGAAGGGATCACGCTCGTCCTCTTCCCGGATCCTGACGCACTTCTCCAGTCTGGACTACCGTCGGGTTTATTCCCTTGCACATGTTGACATGCTGAAGACACAGTGCTAAACTGCTGCTGGTTGAATACACTCAGCCTCTGTGTTAAAGTCTGTTTTCACAGTTTGATATGATTCTTTAGCATCTTAACATACTTTGGTTAAAATTTCTCAATGGTAGTGTTAAAAACATCTGTCAAAATCAGCTCTAAGCCATATTGTTGCATGTTCCTTTAAATGCAAATGAGGTCTGCTGACTCCGCCACTCGAGCCACTCTCTGAGAAGACTGTAAACTTTAGCCGCATTCATCGTGGCACTTGCTAACAAAAACAAATACGAAAATGATAACTAAATCAGTGTTATTCTATCTTCAAGCATTTTTTTCATCAACACTTTTTCATAAAAAAAGCAACATTTTAAAGTGCCCCTATTATGGGTTAGTTTGGTTTTGGGAGTCCCCAACATGCAAGGTCAAAAAAACACTTTCATTTTATTATAATATGCAATTATTTTTACCTTATTTGCTCAACGACTCCCAAACGATTCATTTTTCCAAACCCCTCCCCTGCGTGATGCTAATCTGCACTGATTGGTCGATTTCATTTAAAGCAGTGTTTGTGAGCTTTTAATGCCACAAAAGCGCCACCTAGTGGCAAAGAATGAATTTGCATTTTTTTGCATTTGCAATCAAGTTTTCCCAGGTCTGCGTGCAACAAGTGGGCGGGAATATGCTAATGTTTGATGTTGACGTCAAACAGGGATTGGTTTTAAAAACGACTCGTTTCAATGATTCAGTCAACTCTTTCTTTTGAGAGACGATAACTTTATACACGGAGCACTTTCAGATTTAACACTCTTCAGGGTGTGTTCATTCACTTACAGCTGTGTTGAAAGCTCATCTTCGAAAATACATAATAGAGGCACTTTAAGCAAAAAGCTGAGCAAATCACACTTTTATCAAATACTACATCTGGATCATATTCAGTAATATTATCAAAGCAAAGATGCAGTAGATGGCTTCCATCAGTATCCCAAAGCTTCACAGACCACTTTCTGGATCCACATTTCACTCTACAATATTAAGCAGTTTTCATTTATATGCGGTTAGTGTTGATGACCGCATTATTTTTCATATAGCATATGCTTATATATGAGATCGCTGGCTTCTGTGTCTTCCTGGTCTGTGGTTTTGATCGTCACTCTTCAGACTCATTCAGGAGATGCGTAATAGCGCCCCCTAGCATACAACAGTGAAAGCACGGAAACCTGGAAAATTTCCACTTTTATTGGTTGTTAGGCTGATGTTAAGCGGTTCTGGGTGGTTGCTATGGTGTTCTGGATGGTTTCTAGTGTATTCTGAGTGGTTTCTAGAGTTTTGCCATGGTGTTCTGGTTTCTAGGTCGTTTTGGGTGGTTTCTAGTGTATTCTGGGTGGTTTCTAGGCTGTTTTTGGTGGTTTCTAGGGTGTTGCTAGGGTTTTTATGGTTTCAAGGGTGTTGTTGTGGTGTTCCGAATGGTTTCTAGTGTATTCTGGGTGGTTTCTATGGTGTTAGGGGGTCTTGGGTGGTTGCTAGACTGTGTTGGGTGGTTTCTAGGGTGTTGCTAGGGTGTTGTTAGAGTGTTCTGGATGGTTTCTAGTGTATTCTGGGTGGTTTCTAGGCTGTGTTGGGTGGTTGCTAGGCTGTGTTGGGGGTATCCAGGGTGTTGCTATGGTGTTCAGGGAGGTTGAGCTGTCTAAGAGCTGAATGCTCTTCAGGGTTCTTTCTCTAGTTTTCTCTTGTTGAATGTATGCGGTTTTTCCAGTTGTTCGTGATTTACTGAATATGTTTTTTTATTTTGGTAAATAGCAAGTAGTGAATAAATTAGTATATATCTGTATTCATTATAAAAATATCCATTGTGTTTTACATGTTTCATTAATTTCTACCATTTATCCAGGTGTAGAAATCACACTCTTAAGATCAGGATTCCTCATATATCCAGATTCCAGAAAATAATTGATTTGGTGTTATTTGAGCCGGTTTTGTGTGATTTCAATCATTTGAGCACTATTATGAGTGATGGTTGGGTTAGTAAACAGCTGAATAATAAAATTATGTGTTCTGGTTCTCAGAGCTCAGTTTTTGTCCCGTGTAAGAAGCGCGTCCCCGTCAAACACATCTTTGTCCTCGCTGCTGACCTGAGGATTACTGGAGCGCAGCAGGAGCCTGATAACTGACACCAGGGGCCCCAGCGCCTCCTCACGGGCCCTCGGCCCTCAATGACGTCTTTCAGCACGAGTGTGTGCGCTGCTAATCTCCTGCGTCGCAGATTGCATCTCAATCGCAGGCCGTGGTTGGCATGAATGCAGCGTGCTGAGTCTGCGGCGCTGGCGTGTTTTGATCGTTGCGTGCTGTGTTTGCAGCGCTGGCTAATAACGCGTGAGTAGATGCGGAGCACGGGGATGCGGATGTTTGATCGCCCGCAGCGTTTCAGCCACTCAGCTGGAATATTTGGTTCAGTGGCTTTCTAGAGAGCATCTCTCGACCTTCCTCTGAGTGTATCGACTTTCCAGCCTCTGAAGACATTGAGAGCTTTTCTGAGCGCTTGATGGTCAGAACATGTGTGTGTGTGTGTGTGTGTGTGTGTGTGTGTGTGTGTGTGTGTGTGTGTGTGTGTGTGTGTGTGTGTGTGTGTTTCTGAGCGCTTGATGGTCAGTACATGTGTGCTTGTGTGTGTGTGTGTGTGTGTGTGTGTGTGTGTGTGTGTGTTTCTGAGCGCTTGATGGTCAGTACATGTGTGTGTGTGTGTTGTGTGTGTGTGTGTGTGTGTGTGTGTGTGTGTGTGTGTGTTTTCTAAGTGATGGTCAGTACATGTGTGCTTGTGTGTGTGTGTCTGTGTGTGTGTGTGTGTGTGTGTGTTTCTGAGCGCTTGATGGTCAGAACATGCACCGCGGCTCCAAGCTCATCTGTCATGTTAAAGTTTGAAAGGCCGTAAAGCAATAAAAGCACCATCAGCCGTGAGCGTTTTCATATGTGAGTGTTTGAGTGTGTGTGTGTGAGTGTGTGTGTGAGTGAGTGTGTGTATACCTGCTTAAACATATTTTGGGGACAAATTTTGTACTCTGGGATGTGTTGGGATCATCAGCAGGTAGTGCTTGCTCTGTTCATTAGCGAGTGCATTAGGCTCTGATGGGCTCCTGGCTGGAGGATGGCCCCGTATGGATTCTTGGCAGGTCCGGTTTGTGTTTCCTGGAGATCCGGGCGGATCGATGCGCTGGGAGCACCGGATGGGAAACACAGAGCACTGCAGAATGTGTGTGAGACACAACGGAGCCAAGCGGCCCCTCGTTCCTCCCCAGACCATGGATAGTTTACACAACCTGAGCTACTGTCTCGCCCGTATGGACAGAACACAGCATCGATACTCTCTGTGTGTGTGTGTGTGTGTGTGTGTGTGTGTGTGTGTGTGTGTGTGAGAGAGTGTGTGTGTGTGTGTGTGTGAGAGAGAGAGAGAGAGAGAGAGAGAGAGTGAGTGTGTGTGTGTGAGAGAGATAGTGAGAGTGTGTGTGTGTGTGCGTGTGCGTGTGCGTGTGTGTGTGTGTGTCAGACTGATGTGGGGGCTTTCAAGTGAAATTGCTGGTGAGGGGGAAGGGGCTTCTGTCACTCGTATCAGATGAACGTCCAGTGTGTGTGTGTGTGTGTGTGTGCGCTTGTGTGTGACGCTGTGCGTGTGTGTGTGTGTGTGTGTGTGTTCGTGTGTGTTCGTGTGTGTTCGTGTGTGTGTGTGTGTGTGTGTGTGTGTGTGTGTGTGTGTGTGTGTGTGTGTGTGTGTGTGTGTGTGTGTGCGTGTTTGTCTGTTAGTGTGTGCGTGTTTGTCTGTGTGTGTGTGTGTGTGTGTGTTTGTGTGTGTGTGTTCAGATCAGCTGCAGAGAAACAGACTTAAACATGTTACAGGAATAATAACACGCGTGTGGTTTAATGAAGGACACAGACGCTCTAGCGCTCCCTTCAGTCCTGAGCGTTGACGATTTCAGATCCTTTCAAAAGCAGCGTCACAGTAATAATCATGTAGCAAATATTCATTAGTCTCCGCTGTAAAGCAGCTCTACAGAAGACAATAGAGTCATAATTCAGATCAGTTCAGTGCCGGTTTGTCCTCGTCTGATAGAGTCAGTGCAGTTAAATTGATTGATTACGGAGTATAAAGGTCTTTCAGAAGTAGTTGGAAATAAATGACCTCCCGCTTTGAGATTCTGCCGTGTTTCTGTGTGACAGACAGTAAAGCAGCATGACAGGCCGTCAGGGGCTTCTGGGATATCATCCTGACAGAGGTCACGTCCCCGCGGCACCCATTCACAAACAATTCATATCTCAGCCATCAGCCTCCTGTCTGCCCTGTTCCTCTTTCCTGTATTTATTCATGCTTTTATTCTTACATTTCTTACACTGCCTTTATACACTAGACACTGACTCTGTGTGTGTATGTGTGTGTGTGACTGTGTTATAGTGTGTGTGTTCATGTGATTCAGTATAGTGCTGTATAAGTGTGTGTGTGTATGTGTTATAGTGGGGGGGGGTGTGTTATAGTGTGTGTGTGTATGTGTTATAGTGGGTGTGTGTGTGTGTGTGTGTGTGTGTGTGTGTGTGTTATAGTGTGTGTGTTTGAGTACAGATTTGTTTCCGTAAATGAATAAATCTGACAGCGTTTGATGATCCTCTGTTGGATTAACAATTCAATATTTGAATAAATCAAGTCATAATTGAATTATAATTGAGAGATCTCTATAAAGCAGTATGTCAGCTGTAGTTCGTTTCAGTTACATCTTTTGATCCGAAGCAAACCTCACAAAACTGAATATGAAATGAAAAGCAGAACATTCTGTGAAAGCTACAAACGAGCGGCTTTTGAATATTTTTAACATTAATAAGCTCGTCAGCATAATGTGTGTTTCTGGCTGTCATTCCCAGCATGCTCTCTGTCATGTATGAAGAGCGCTGGCGATCATTAATCTAGATTAATCAGTCCTCTAATGAGGGTCTGTGATGATCGGTCAGGTTTATATTTGATTATATTTAAATGTTGGACCCTCAGATTCCATATTTCCAAATATTATCCGATCATAACAAACCATACATCAATGGAAAGCTTGCTCACATATTCCTAATCTGAAATAACCCAATCTATGTGCAGATGTAAGTGCGCCCTCATATATATTTAATCTAGTCTTGGATCTCTGAAGTGTTTCAGTGTGTTTATGAAGCTTGGATGAGAACGCTGCTTTAATATCTTTTCCATATTCATAGCTTTTCCTTTCGCATTAATTGATCAGATATGACGCGCTCTTATCAGCTCTGATTGTTTTTGTTTCTGAATGAATGCCGTTACCACTGTTGTTCATGGTGGGCGTGGTTTCATTAACTAGCTCCTCCCACATCCCGCCTTTTTGCCCATTTTTTATTATCTGACGCGCAGCCAAGATGACGACGGCCGGCTCCGCCCACTTTGAGCTCCTCTTCAGAAACCGACGGGTGACGTCACGGACACTACGTCCATGTGTTTTACAGTCTATGCTTTTTACACGTTCACAAGGCCTGAGCTGTAAACAGACGCTGATGTTTGTTTGTTATTGAGATGTTAAATGGAGGTTTTGTGATGAGTCTGTCATGTAGGCTACCTACTCACCATTCTGCTCCTCTTCTGCTCAACTGGAAGCGGTTCCCATCCGTCTCCACATCTTCCGCCTGTTATCCTGATCACAAGCTGGAGTTTCATCATAAACACATGAATGATGACAGTACACACAGTGAACAATGCCGTCTTTATGCGTCGGCTCTGAAGGGCCCCGGGCCCCAGATGTGTCGTGTGTAATGAGGCGGTAAAGCCACACATTTACTGTAATGCTCTTAATGGATAAAAAGCTTTTAGAGGCATCTCGGCATTTTACCACACTGTTGTGTTTACAGCTAGTCACAGAGTCCACGAGACAATAGATGCTTTATTTGTGGAGACGGATGGATGAAGCGGTTTAATGAGAACTCGTCCCTCAGAACTCGACGCTTGTTTAGGAGTTTAATGAAGACGAGCTTGTTTCAACCTGACTTTTGTTCTCTGCTGTTCTTCTGATGCTGCTTTAGAAGAGGCTGATTGTTTGACTTATGAAGCGAAATCACATTATTCTCAGTTTTGATTGATATCATTGACCAAACACCTGAGAAGAGATGATGCCAACCCTCAGATTATATATGACCCTGGAGCACTAAACCAGTCTTAAGGATCAATTTTGTCAAATTGAGATTTATGCATCATCTGAAAGCTGATTAAACCATATTTCCATTGATGTATGGTTTGTTATGATCGGACAATATTTGAAAATCTGGAATCTGAGGATGCAAAAAAATCTAAATATTGAGAAAATCATCTTTAAAGTTGTTCAAATTAAGTTCTTAGCAATGCATATTACTAATCAAAAATTACGTTTTTATATATTTACGGTAGGAAATTTACTAAACATCTTCATAGAACATGATCTTAATATCGTAATGATTTTTGTCATAAAAGAAAAATAGATAATTATTAGATAGATAAATAGTTATTAGCTATTGCTACAAATATATCCCAGCGACTTACATATATTTCATTTATGGCAAAATTTGGTAATTCTGTATATTAAGTTTCTACAATATATAAATATATTGTAAAACTGCTTTGCAACGATTTGAATCGTAAATAAAAAACGCTGTACAAATAAACTTGAATTGAATAGTTAATATTTCAATAATTTCTCAACACATCACATTGTGTACAATAATCAGTGTTATTTTATTGTCACTGAGATACTATTTATGTTTATTTTAAAATTGTAGTTAGATTTAGTTTTTATATTTTCTACTTTCATGTTAATTTTTGTTTCGTTGTGTTTTTGTCATTTTTATTAGTTTTTATTGTTTTTAAATATGTGGATATAGTTTAATTTTTTTCAGTTTTATTTTTCAGTATGTAAAGTTAAACTAAATGAAAATGAGAAATGTTGCCTTGGAAGGTAGCTAAATTAAATAAGTTATTAATATTTTATTTTATTTCAGTTAATGATTATTTTATTTCAAGCAATGATTTTTATTTTATTTTTGTCTGAAGCCAGGTAATGGTCACATGATATGCTAAAAAGATGAAATATTGAATCTGTTTATAAGTGTTTGATTTTTTTTTTCATCAACTCACATTTCAAAAATACTTGAATACATCGTACCGGTAATTCACGTTTATTAATATAATTTTTGTAAGTAATTCTCTAAAAAAAAATTATGCTAACATTTTTGTATATTGTTTTTTATTTGTTTACTGGTTCTCATGACGGTCTGACTTTATTAATTTAACAGTGCCATTATTTCTGGTTGTTTGTTAATATGTGAGAATGTTCTGGTCGTGTTTGTTTCTCATGAACCTCGTGTCTGTCTTCACATGTGTTCAATAAAGCTGTGCTTCCAGTGAAGCATCTTCTGCTGTCATGATCATTTCATGCTGTTATACAACACTGTCATTTACTTGTTCATGTTTTAAAGTATCAAAAATGACAGATGTTCCATACAAGTATGTTAAAAAAGCAAATATAAATGTGGAAGATGAGCAGCTCTGCGTCTGTATCGGTGTCAGTGTGGTCTTCAGACGCAGACGGGTGTGAACCTGCCTGAAGCTTTTCTTCCACATGCCTGAATAATGCATGGAAGCTTTTACTGGCCCACTTTAAGAGCATCATGGGATTACAAAGAGAAATACAACAAATAAAACGTCTTTGACATTCCATACAGACACTGCATGTGTGTAGACGCTCCGTTATACACAAGATTTAACACGCTTGTCAGTTCAATTAGCTGAAGAAACAAGCGCTTAACTAACTCAGAAACAAGCGCTTAACTAACCCAGAAACAAGCGCTTAACTAACCCAGAAACAAGCGCTTAACTAACCCAGAAACAAGCGCTTAACTAACCCAGAAACAAGCGCTTAACTAACACAGAAACAAGCGCTTAACTAACACAGAAATAAGGGCTTAACTAACCCAGAAAAAATTGCTTAACTAACCCATAAACAAGCACTTAACTAACCCAGAAACAAGCACTTAACTAACCCAGAAACAAGTGCTTAACTATCCCAGAAACAAGCACTTAACTAACCCAGAAACAAGTGCTCAACTAATCAAGAAACAAGCACCCAACTGGCAGAAACAAGCACTAACTCCAGAAACAAGGGAACAACCCAGAAACAAGGCAACTTTACCCAGAAACAAGCTAACTCCAGAAACAAGCGCTTAACTCACCCAGAAACAAGGCACTTAACTAACCCAGAAACAAGTGCTCAACTAATCAAGAACAAGAAACAAATGCTTAACTTACCCAGAAACAAGGGCTTAAGTAATCCAGAAACAAATGCTTAACTAACCCAGAAATAAGGGCTTAACTAATCCAGAAACAAGCACTTAACTAACCCAGAAACAAGGGCTTAACTAATCCAGAAACAAGCACTTAACTTACCCAGAAACAAGCGCTTAACTAACCCAGAAACAAGCGTTTAACTGACCCAGAAACAGAATGCAAACATGCTGTTGGGTTTGATTCTGGTGATGTTTATTCGTCTGATGTAAATCTAAAGTTTTTTGTTCAGTAGACTGACTGACGGTTCTCTGTGTTTCTCTTAGTCTTCATCATCCAGGCGTCTTCGCTTCATTTCTCCGAAGAGCCCCAATCTCAGGACGCGTTACACGGCCGCAGTGCTCTCCTGCGCTGTGAGCTCAGCGGCCCGGAGGACATGCACTACTGGTGGACGCAGGACGGCCGTCGCGTGCAGGACTCGAACCGCCGCTTCCAGGAGGGCAGTAACCTGAAGTTCACAGCGGTGGACCGTCACACAGACACCGGCATCTTCCAGTGTGTGGCCTCCAGCAGCTCCACCGGAGAGACCGTGACCTCCGCCAACGCCTCCATCAACATCAAATGTGAGCTGCGATTGTGTGTGTCTGGAAACCAGGCATCACGGCCAAGCTTTAAAAAAAGTGCACTCTCATATACTTAAAGTGCTCTATTTCCAGCGCACTAATT
>CM050429.1:31087624-31095730 GCA_027564155.1 Gymnocypris eckloni scoliostomus | reverse complement strand
CACACACAGACTCGCGCACACACACACACACACACACACACACAGACACTAGGGCTGTAACAGCGATACACCAAACCCACGATTCGGTTATCGATTTTTGACCCACGATTCGGTTCGTATCACGATTTTTTTCGTGGGGGTGGGAGAAAAAAAGAAAGATTTTTAAAACAATATTTTTATTAAATAACATTTTAAAAATCTTTATAAACTGAACAAAGAACAAGATTAACTATGCAAATTATTAACAATATAAATAGTAGGGATGTGCATTTTAAGCAAAAGTAATATTCGATAATCGCTGGGTATTATTATTCGATTACTATTCGAAAATCGCACCCCTCGTGCATGTACCCACCCACCACGCACACACACATACACAGAGAGAGAGAAGGAGAGAAACTATTCAGGCTTTTAATCTGTAAGATAACAGTTTTATTAATTAGAGAATAGTCTATCTTAACCTGAGACAATTAATGGTCATAACTTATGATTGCTGAAACATATTAATATAACATAACCGAATGAGGCATTTATTAACAGAACAGTCCGTCGATTATCAACTGCTCATAAGGTTAGGACATTTATATTTTAAAAATGAGCATGAACATTCATAAAAAGACGTAACCGTTTGATTAATTAATTAATGAATATTAGGCTTAAAACATATTACGCTAAACAGAATATCATTCTTAAAACATTACGCTAAAACATATTTTGAACAACCTGAATGACGGCACTTATTATGTGAACATTAATTTTATCGTCTGTCATAACAATAACATATTTCATATAGGTTATTGATGAGCAAATCATTTATTTGAATTAGCGAGAGTTAGAGAGAGAGGTATGAAAGTTGCGCGTACATGTGCACCTGCATCTGCGCGTCTCTCTCTACAAGCAATGAGGCTTAGTTACTTTAAAAAACGATTTTACCTCCTCATTGCAGAGAAATATAATGTTGCGAGTCAGTAGCCTATCGAAGCTATTTTACTAAGAAAAAGTTCCCGTGCAGTTTGTGCGCTGCGCGATCTCTGATATCTGTGCAATAATGTGTGTGCGCGTGCGTCTATGAAAGCAGCGTAGCCTGCATATAGTTTTGGTTTAGCTACAAACCCGGGCCGAAGCTATCCATTAAATATTGACCCCGAAACCCGAAAGGCAGACCTCTCTTGTGAACAGCCTGAATGACGGCGCTTATTATGTGAACATTATTTTAACGTCTGTCTTTATAACAATAACTTATTTCATATATTAAATGAACATGTTCACATGCTCGGAAGAAGGAGAGCAATCTGTTCACAATTAGTCCGGGGAACTTTTAATTGAACTAGGGAATGAATATAGATCCCTGCAGTTTATCAGAATTCTCCGCCTGAGTCCGACCAGAGCCCGTGTCTTTCTCTATCTCTCCCCAACATTATAAATCTGCTTTTGCGGCCATTAAAATAGTTCCGTTTGGTTTTTAATAGCAAAGTGGTCATTAATTCGTTTAGTTTTTTTTATTAATTTAATTCAGAAATATGATTGGAACATTTTATGTTTGTTAAATTCAAGTTTTTGTTTTTTTTAAATACCAAGCGGCCAGCGCCAGTTTGATTAGTTTATCTTTCTCAAATAAATAAGATTAATGTCATATTTTAAGAATAAAGTATTGATTACAATAATAAAATCATGTTACATTGCGTGAAGTTAAAGTGAAAATTACACCTGTATAATCCGCCAATAAAAATAAAGTCTGTGGCATCCAACCTGTCATTCTTCACATTTAACACGAAAAGAGCACAAATATTTTTACATAAATATTTATGGTTATCAACCAGTGGAATATTACATTATTCATTCTACAAATAATTTGAATGCAGGGAGCTCGTCACGACTTCATAAGTGGGAAACAGGATGTTTCTGATAGCACGTGAAGGTGGCAGAGAAGTGCTCTGGCTCAGCACAGGGGAAAATCTGTGTGCAACTAGCTCAACTTTCGCAGGCAGGCGTCACATGATTGGAAAGGTAGTCACGGGGTGTGTCGCGATTCTCCCTTATCACACCGCGACACAGGATCGTGGATCTGAGTGTCGCGATTTCGGTTTCATATCGCGTATCGTTACAGCCCTAACAGACACACACACACTCTCACTCTCACTCTCTTGCGAAGAGTTATGGAGAGTTATTGGGAATAATGGAGAGTTTTGATGTGTTATGGAGAGTTATGGGGTATAATGGAGAATTATGGAAGGTTAAGATGTGTTAAGGAGCGCTATGGAGTGTTATAAAGAGTTATGACATGTTATGAAGAGTTATGAAGAGTTATGAGGAGTTATGGAGTGTTATGAAGAGTTATGGAGTGTTATGAAGAGTTGTGGAGTGTTATGAAGAGTTATGAGGAGTTATGGAGTGTTATGAAGAGTTATGGAGTGTTATGGAGTGTTATGAAGAGTTATGGAGTGTTATGAAGAGTTGTGGAGTGTTATGGAGTGTTATGAAGAGTTGTGGAGTGTTATGAGGAGTTATGGAGCGTTATGGAAGGTTATGACGCGTTATGAAGCGTTATGGAGTGTTATGAAGAGTTATGGAGTGTTATGAAGAGTTATGACGCATTATGGAGCGTTATTGGGAATAATGGAGGGTTATGACATGTTATGGAGCATTATGGAGCATTATGGAGCGTTATTGGGAATAATGGAGGGTTATGGGGCGTTATGTAGAGTTATGGAGTGTTATAGAGCATTATGGAGAGTTATTGGGAATAATGGAGGGTTATGAAGAGTTATGAAGAGTTATTACGCGTTAAGGAGCGTTACGGTACATTCACACGGGGCATCGGCGTTGGCTTGACGGAGGGCGTGTCCGAAGCTTGGTGCTGGCGCAACCGTCATAGTGACAGCCACTCAAATTAGTTTTCTGGTGTTGCATGAACGCGATTGGCTAGTGTCTGTGCAAGGGTATTTGCATAAGTCGATCTGATTGGCTGACGCCTGCGTTGACGCTTAAAAAGTTGAAATGTTTTCAATTTATGCCGCGAGCAACAGACCCACAATTCAGTTCGGCAACGCTGATGTCACTCCATTCAAAGTAAACGAGAAGCGTTAACACTGACACCCCGTGTGAATGGGGCGCTATGACGTGTTATGGGGAATTATGGAGGGTTGTGACGTATTATGGAAGATTATGACGTGTTATGGAGCGTTATGGGGAATTATGAAGCATTATGGGAATAATGGAGGGTTATGGAGAGTTATGATGTGTTATGGAGCGTTATGGAGAGTTATGATGTGTTATGGAGCGTTATGAAGCATTGTGGAGGATTGTGAAGCTGCACACTTGTTGATGAATGAATGAATGAATCGTGTGTGAATGCGTCTCTAATAGCAGTGTTCAGCTGCCACCGATCATCACCACAGATAATAAAGCACAGAGATCAGTGTTCATCATGATGTGAATCCGCTGACAGTGTGTGTCGTTATTTACTCACTTCAGAGCTTTGGGTTCGCAGGAGTGACTGTAAATATCAGCGACGACGACATCCGAGCATCTTCCGTCGAGTGAAACCGCCACAGATGAAGCTACTTCTCCTCAGATCGAGCGCGACACAGACAACGCGACGCGAACTCGCTGTTTACACTGGAATCCATCTTTAATCTACCTTCCGCCTGTGACGACACGACGCTCAGCTGACCAATCACAGACGGCTTCCGCACTGCGAAGCCCCGCCCCGTCAGGCGCTCAGATGTGTATCCGTGTGTTCGGCTCTCGGTTCTTATGAACTTGTTAAGTGTATTTTTCATGTAAATCTGTATATTTTATAATTGTTATCAAGTTGATAGAGAATATAATTGTTATTATTCCTACATCTAGCGATTATAGCAAGAATCTATCTAATCAGGTTTTTTTGATCTGAGAAGATGAGTGGACTTTGAACTTTAACCTCTGATTGTTATGCATTTGCTATGTCTGTATGTTCTTCCAGTTTTTGTTTCTCGTGCACAAATTTAAAAATTAGATTAGGAAAACCTGCTGGCATGAACACGTGATTTGTGTGTGGAGTCTGATGTGCTGCCAGCATGAGTTTAATAAATGAAAGCACACATAATCTCTACAGCGCTCGTGTAACATCACTGACCACTGCAGTCCATTTACTGTGTGTGTGTGTGTGTGTGCGTGTGTGTGTGTGTGTCCGTGTGCGCGTGTGCATGTGTGTGCGTGTGCATGTGTGTCCGTGTGTGTGTGTGTGCACGTGTGTGCATGTGTGTGTGTGTGTCCGTGTGCGCGTGTGTGTGTGTGAGTTAGTGTGTGCGTGTGCATGTGTGTCCGTGTGCGCGTGTGCATGTGTGTCCGTGTGCGCGTGTGTGTGTGTGTATATATGTAACGAGATAAATGTTATATAAATATCAGTTCTTGGGGTTTTACTTTAAGTAAATCCAGCATTAATGAGATCGCGTTTCCTATTGGTTGCGCCGGTGGCGCTATTGCCCAATGAGTTCTAACAGTCTGCAGCAGAGCTATGGAGAACTGCTGTGCGTGGAACTATAACGTGACTGAACTTTGCATTTGTCTCCTACTGCTCTGTGTGCAGGCATCAAATAAATTCTAACATCATTCATGTCCAGAGTGTGAGTGCTGATGAAGGGTGGGACAAACCGGGTCAGATAAAGACAAGAAGGTCACATATACATCACACCAGAAAACTATTATCTGCTCACATCTCATAGAACACAGCGAAAGTTACTCTGTGTAGTTTGAAAGGACGTCTCGCTAATCAGCAGAACAAGGCCTGAAGCTCCGAGTGTTTTGTGAGTTAAACACACATCACAGTGACCTGAACATGAGTAACCATCAGAAAACAGTGTTTGTGTGGGATTCATTCGTATACATGAACAGCATCTGCACACCAGATATCAAATGATTCTGTGGTTTGTGACTGTTTTTCCATCCGAATCACAATATAAGATCACATCAGTTCAGAAAGTGTTATGTTCAGTCACTGAAGAAGAAGCAGCTGCTGATGGATGTTTCATTGGTCTCAGACTCGATATCCGTCCTGGTCTAACAGCAAACACTAAGTCCATGTGTTTCTCAAGCACTAAATGGTCTTTCTGAGATGTGGTTCTGCCGTCTCGTGTGTCACAGTCTCCTAAAAATAATCAGCCATTTTCTCAGTGTTCATCTGGGGATAGAGACTTTCCTTTACGCACACTGAACACACACACACACACACACACACACACACACATACATTAATGCATCTGTGTGTGTGTGTGTACAGTATGCGCTCTGATACACTGTGAATGTGAATGTGTGTGTGTGAGAGAGAGAAAGAGATAGTGTGTGTGTGTCTCTGTGAGTGAGTGAGTGTGTGTGTGTGTGTGTGTGTGTGTGTGTGTGTGTGTGTGTGTGTGTGTGTGTGTGTGTGCGCGTGCGTGTTCAGACGCGCTGACAGACGAGCATCAGTGCCAAATTGTTTCCACTGGAAAGAATTTCAAGAATGAGACGGAACAGATATCAGTGACCCGGACAACCATTTAACAAACACGCGCACACACACGCACACACACACACACACACACACACACACACACACACACACACACTTTCTCAGAAGTGAATCCATCCTCAGGTGTGGAATCTGATGTCAGGATAATGGTAGCTGGTCCTGTAATGTAAAAGCAGTTCATCTGATCTTCTGTAAGTCATTTCTCTACACACACTAAGCTCTGATATAAACACCTCTCCTGACCTCTGACCTCACAGCTGGTGACCCGTGTCATTCCATCCACTGTATTAATGACATAGTGTAACGATGGAGAGAATCACAGGACCCTCATTGTCCGAGACACTGGAAAGTCATTGTGTATATGATATTATCCTCTTCACAGATAATCTTTCAAAATGCGTGTCAAATCAGAACAAATTTGACCGAAGGCCTGATTACATAAAGTGACATCGATCACCATCGATCACCATCGATCATCTGTGTTACATGAATAGAGAAAACCGCTGTGTGTTCCCTTGTGCTTAATAGTCAGGAAAACTTCAACACCCATAATGCACTGGGCTCAATCCTGTTTGTCTATAAGCATGGATGCATAACTATGGAGGTACGATCTGTAGTTTTCACTGCATCGGTCTGAAGTTTACCGGACAAAACGTTCCAGCACAAGAACAGGCGTATCTGAGCGCAGATAACATGGGCAAACATTAAACATCATTGATTTGCACATTACATTCACATCCGTCTCTTCACTCTCTGAGGGGCAGAAGCCTCTAAACTCATCATACTACTTGTCCGCTTGATCCTAATCCATCTAATCTCCTTCAAGCCTTTTATCCTGCTTGTATTGTGCTCACTCATATCATTAACACATCCATTTACACTGGAGTTTTCCCTCAGCATTTAAACAGGCTTGAAACCCACCCTTAACCCAAATCTTTTAGAGAACTACAGACCGGTTTTGCTTCTACCTTTCATTGCAAAAACACTTGAACGAGCTGTGTTCAATCAAGTCTCTGTCTTTCTCACACAGAACAACCACAAGAATACTGATCTTGTCTGCTTTTAACATAGTCAACCACCGGATACTTCTGTCAACCCTATTGAGAAAGGGCATCACTCTCCAGTGGTTTTAGTCTTACCTCGCAGATAGGTCCTTCAAGGTATTTTGGAGATGTGAGGTGTCCAACTCTCAACATCTAGCTACTGGAGTGCCTCAGGGCTCGGTGCTTGCACCACTTCTCTAGCTACTGGGATGCCTCAGGGCTCAGTGCTTGGACCACTTCTCTAGCTACTGGAGTGCCTCAGGGCTCAGTGCTTGGACCACTTCTCTAGCTACTGGAGTGCCTTAGGGCTCAGTGCTTGCACCACTTCTCTAGCTACTGGGATGCCTCAGGGCTCAGTGCTTGGACCACTTCTCTAGCTACTGGAGTGCCTCAGGGCTCGGTTCTTGGACCACTTCTTTAGCTACTGGAGTGCCTCAGGGCTCAGTGTTTGGACCCCTTCTCTAGCTACTGGGATGCCTCAGGGCTCAGTGTTTGGACCCCTTCTCTAGCTACTGGAGTGCCTCAGGGCTCAGTGCTTGGACCACTTCTCTAGCTACTGTAGTGCCTCAGGGCTCAGTGTTTGGACCACTTCTCTAGCTACTGGAGTGCCTCAGGGCTCAGTGTTTGGACCACTTCTCTAGCTACTGGAGTGCCTCAGGGCTCAGTGCTTGGACCACTTCTCTAGCTACTGGAGTGCCTCAGGGCTCAGTGTTTGGACCACTTCTCTAGCTACTGGAGTGCCTCAGGGCTCAGTGCTTGGACCACTTCTCTAGCTACTGGAGTGCCTCAGGGCTCAGTTCTTGGACCACTTCTCTAGCTACTGGAGTGCCTCAGGGCTCAGTGCTTGGACCACTTCTCTAGCTACTGGAGTGCCTCAGGGCTCAGTGTTTGGACCACTTCTCTAGCTACTGGATGCCTCAGGGCTCAGTGTTTGGACCCCTTCTCTAGCTACTGGAGTGCCTCAGGGCTCAGTGTTCTTGGACCACTTCTTTAGCTACTGGAGTGCCTCAGGGCTCAGTGTTTGGACCACTTCTCTAGCTACTGGAGTGCCTCAGGGCTCAGTGTTTGGACCCCTCTCTAGCTACTGGAGTGCCTCAGGGCTCAGTGCTTGGACCACTTCTTTAGCTACTGGAGTGCCTCAGGGCTCAGTGTTTGGACCCTTCTCTAGCTACTGGAGTGCCTCAGGGCTCAGTGTCTTGGACCACTTCTCTTTCTGTCTACCATGGCATCACTAGGTTCTGTTGTTCAGAAACATGGCTTTTCATATCACTGCTATGCTGATGACACTCAACTCCATCCTGATGATCTGACAATAGCTGCTCGCATCTCAGCTTGTCGAAGGACCATCACCTTCAACTCAACCTTGCTAAGAGAGAACTGCTTGTTGTTCCAGCAAACCCATCACTTCATCATAATTTCACCTTCCAGTTAAACACATCAACCATAACTCCTTCAGAAACAGCCAGATAGAGCCACGAAATCACTTTTACATGAACTGTTCCCTCCTGAACAACTCAATCCTCAGACATCTTCAAGAATCGGCTAAAACACATCTCTCCCGTCTTTATCTGACCC
>CM050429.1:31070124-31082624 GCA_027564155.1 Gymnocypris eckloni scoliostomus | reverse complement strand
GCAGGCGGGAGAAGCAGGACGGGAGAAGCAGACGGGAGGAGAAGAGCAGACGGGAGAAGCAAGCGGGAGAGCAGGCGGGAGGAGAAGAGCAGGCAGGGAGAAGCAGGCGGGAGAGCAGGCGGGAGGAGAAGAGAGCAGATGGGAGAAGCAGGCGGGAGAGCAGGCAGGAGAGCAGACGGGAGGAGAAGAGCAGGCGGGAGAAGCAGATGGGATAAGCAGGCGGAAGAGAAGGCAGGCGGGAGGCAGACGGGAGAAGAGCAGGCAGGGAGGAGAGAAGAGAGCAGATGGGAGAAGCAGACGGGAGGAGAAGAGCAGGCGGGAGGAGAAGAGCAGGCGGGAGGAGAAGAGAGCAGGAGGAGGAGAAGAGAGCAGGCGGGAGAGCAGGCGAGAGAAGCAGGCGGGAGGAGAAGAGAGCAGATGGGAGAAGCAGGCGGAGAAGCAGGCAGGGAGAGAGAGAGCAGATGGGAGAAGCAGACGGAGAGCAGGCGGGAGAAGCAGGCGGAGGAGAAGAGAGCAGATGGGAGAAGCAGAGAGAAGCAGGCGGGAGAGAAGAGCAGATGGGAGAAGCAGGCGGGAGAAGCAGGCGAGAAGCAGACGGGAGAAGAAGCAGATGGGAGAAGCAGGCGGGAAGAGAAGGCAGACCTGGAAGGTCAGGCGATCTTTGCTGGGACTGAGCCTTATATCGTCCATCGGTGTGGCGCTGATCATCACGTCTGTCATCACGGACACAAGACACGCTCAGCTGCACAGACACACACAGTTACTCTGCATACTGAAAGATCAGATCGCTCTGCATTTGAGAAGGATGCAGAAATCCTTCTGCAAGTGTCTTACAATAAAACAAACTCAAAGCGGTCTCTTGCATCGAGCGTATGTGTTTCTTACCACACAGGTGCTTGCACAGTATTTGCTTTCTGAGCACACCAACATACAGGAAGCCTTATGATGAAGCATCCTCGAACACAGCTTCACTCTTCACCACAGTGGAAACCCCCAAACCATCAGCTCTTCTGCCTCTCAATGCAAAGCGTGCTGGGATCCAGAAATCCCCCGTCCAACCAACGCCAGTAAACGTGACTCATGCGCTCACAACGCAAACGGAAGAAGTGAGCGTACTGAACTGATCTCGAGCTCTGATGTCGTTCGACTAAAGGTTGTCAAAAAATTGAATTTCGAATATTCGTCAAAAATCCGCATTCGAATTTCCGGATGCCTCATCAGCGACGAGATGTGATGACGATGTCGTTGCATTTTAATGCTTTTTATAGCGTATCCAATTAAACCCGCTGAATGCCACGCAGCTCATTCACAATATAGCGAAAAAGTCTCTTTGTGATTGGTTTTCGGTCCTTTGTATTAAACTAAACAAATTTTTAGTGGTTTGAATTGTTTAAGCTATGCAATTAATAATATATGGGTTAAAAACATCATGATTTTAAAAAAATAGTCGTGTTATTTTATTGCTTTGAATAAGCGTGCATTAATACGTTAATATTTTGCTCAATGTGCCCTCTTGTGGCCTCAGGAGAGATGACAAGCGCTAACAGAAACTATGTCTTTTAAATTTGAATATTGATAATATTTTAGTACATAATTCGAATTTAGTTTTTCAGCTAATTTCACTGATCATAAAAGACCAGACAGCAGGTGAAATTAAACAATTGAGATTCCCTCATCCATAAGCCAAAATCTGAAACACATTGCATAACCCGCCAACACCGGTTATAAACACGACGACGTCAGCGGCTTCATCCACCACTTAATCCCCACATCTCCCTGGTGAATGAAAACGCACAAGCCTTTAATTACACTAATGACCAATTACACAAGAGTCGACCGCAGTCATGGTGAGCACGAGGCTCGTACGGTGCAGACGAACCCAAACTTTCCACTGCTTCGGCTCCGACGGCTCACGGTCAGATCATCACCACACTGTGAGCGTGTCTCATATCTGAGTCGAGTCGATCACAGAATCAATGATGGAAACTCGGGTCAGATTGTGCTGTAAAGCAGTGTCACTGTTCGGGTCCGAGTTGCTTCGGTTCAGGGAGGGATGCATGATAAATCAGTGATCACAATTTCTGCCTCGATCGTCTGTGATAATTAACTTGCATTGGTAACAAGCCTCCACAAGATCTATACGTGACCCTGGAGCACAAAACCAGTCATAAGAGAGTTATGCATCATCTGAACGCTGAATAAATCATATTTCCATTGATGTATGGTTTGGATGATATTTGAAAATCTGGAATCTGTATATGAATATTGAGAAAATCATCTTTAAAGTTGTTCTTAGCAATGCATATTACTAATCAATAATTAAGTTTTGATATATTTATGGTAGGAAATTGACTAAATATCTGGTTTTGTGCTCCAGGGTCACATATGTCGTTTTCTTCATTTTCAATTTAGTAATTTTAATAGAAATAAAATGTTAAATATTTGAAAAGAATATATAAAACGCTTTTTATTTCAGCAAGTTGCTATTTTATAATGCTTATTTTAACCCAAGTAATGATTTATTTGTTTATTATTGTTGATTTGAGTTTTTAGATGTCTAGACCCCCCATCTTTACTGATGTAATATCCGCTTCTTTCATTACTGTAACCCTTTATATTCTGGCTTTTTCTTGTCAGTATTTACACTGATGCGTTCGGCAGATGCTTTCATCCAACATGATTTACATACATGCATTCGTGCATTCGGTGAGAATCGAACCCCTGACCCTGGTGTTGCAAGCGTCAGGAATGTTTTGCACCACTGGAGTTTGTTTTGTGTCATTCACACCGGCTGTTTAAAGTCTGAACTTTGCAGCAAGCACTCAAACAGGCCGGTTTTCAGAAGCGTTCATTGGATTTTCCACACGCTCCCAAAGCAGCAGCAGCATTGATATTGTGCCGGAGCAGATGCCATGCAGGCCACTGATCACACACACACACACACACACACACACACACACACACACACACACAGACAGACACACACAGACAGACACACACAGACAGACACACACACACACACACACACACACACACACACACACACACACACACACACACACACACACACACACACACACAGACACACACACACACACACACACACACACACACACACACACACTCACACACACAGACACACACAGACAGACACACACACACACACACACACACACACACACACACACACACACACAGACACACACACACACACACACACAGACACACACACACACACACACACACACACACACACACACACACACAGATACACACACACACACAGACTCACACACACAGACACAAACACACACACACAGACACACACACAGTGACACACACAGACACAGACACAGACACACACAGACACACACAGACACACACAGACAGACACACACACACACACACACACACACACACGGTTTGAGTTAACAGTCACTTACGATCAGTAGATGTTTTCTGAGAACGGTTATGAACCAAAAGTGTTTTCTTGGTCTCTCTGTTCATGCGTTTCATAAATAACCCAGACGAGCGATGACTGAAACCTGAATACAAGTATTATTATCATCCGAATACATCAGGACAGTAAAACGTGTCTGTATAGCCTTGGACGGTGTGACTGGATTGTAAGTTCCTCAGATCTCAGAGATCAGGTCCATACCCCCCCAGTACCTCCTCACCATTACACCAGAGCAGCTCATACAGACACAGCATTACGAGAATCAGACACGACCGAGACCATGAAGAGAGCGTGTTCAGATACGAGAAGAGATAAACACGGCCGTATTTCATCTAAACATATAAAACACCACGACTGCACCTCCTTTAATCAACCCCTCCGACTGTTTCAGCACCAATGATTCGATTCAACTGATCAGACGTGACACTAACGACGAGTATAATGTCACAAACGATGTTCTTTTCAACTTTCTGTTCATCTGAATATAAAACACATCAACAATATTAACCATAATCATATTTCTCACGCAGCATCTTTATGACCCTGGAGCACAGAAGCACATACGAATGATTTAATGATGAAGTAAATATTACAGAAAAACTGATCATTTATACATTTAATAATTTAGGTCAATATTAGTACTTAATTTAAGCTTGTAGAATTTAATATTTGTGCTTATGAGTGTATTTTACTTGGAATTTGTACTAATATTATTTAAGTAAATATCAACATCATGTGCCAAGTCTCTGTGTTAATAACACATATGACCCTGGAGCACAAAACCAGTCATAAGTGTGAAATTGAGAGTTATGCATCATCTGAAAGATGAATAAATCATATTTCCATTGATGTATGGTTTGGACAATATTTGTAAATCTGGAATCTGAGGGTGTGAAAACATCTGAATATTGAGAAAATCATCTTTAAAGTTATTCTTAGCAATGCATATTAAATGTACATGTACTAATATCATCATGGAACATGATCTTAATATCTAGTGATTTTTGGCATATCATAAATGTATAATTGTGACTCATACAGTGTATTGTTGGCTATACCCGTGCTGCTTATGACTGCGTCTGTGCTCCATGGACTCGTTAATTACCTTAAACTGAATAACGAGCGCTGTGTGTGCTTACATACGAGCTTGTAACACCTTATAGACATTCTTTCAATGCTATGTTTGAGTAAAGCTTACAAACAGAGAAATGTTCTCGAGTATTGCAGATTAAACTTATTAAGCAGAAATGACTCTACCTGGTCACGCTAAATACACTTATTTCCTTTACTAATTTTAGATAACTTAGCTAAGTGGATTTACTTAATTCTGTTAAATTTTACTTTTTTTTTCAGTGCAGCACAGATATATCTGTAGCAATATTATTAGAAAATACGTGATTAGTTTCCATTGTTCCACTCAACTATATATATCTCAACGAGACCAGATGAAACATATTAACTATCTAAGCTAACGGAGTGTGTTAAACATATAAAAGATTGCTTGACTAATCATTTTAAGAGACAGAGATATTACATATTGGACAGAATATCTTGGATTAGACGGATGTACTGTTACTTCATCTACAGTCAAACATCTGGGTGTTATATTATTAGACAGCAACCTATCTTTTGAAAATCATATTTCCAATGTTACAAAACAGCATTCTTCCATCTTAGAAACATTGCCAAGCTACGTGTTTCTGATGCATTCATGAGCTCGAGACTGGACTATTATAATGCACTGCATCTTCAATAAACAAGCTTCAGATCATACAAAATACTGCGGCTAGAGTCAAGAAAATATGATCATATTACTCCAATTTTACAGTCTCTGCACTGGCTACCTATTAAGCTCCGTATCAGTTACTAAATATTATTCCTTGCCTATAAGGCCCTAAATGATTTAGCTCCTGCATACCTAACTAATCTATCACGATACAATCAACCCGCTCCCTAAGGAACTAAACTCTGGACTCTTGGTAGTACCTCGGATAGCAAAGTCCACTAAAGGAGGGAGAACTTGTTCATATCTGGCTCCTAAACTCTGGAATAGCCTTCCTGATAACGTTCGGGGTTCAGACACACTCTCTCTGTTTAAATCACATCTCTTTAGCCAAGCATTCATATAATGCATCCCATAATCTAGTACTGCAGGTATAATGCACATTATTATGCTTTAGCTCGGGTTGAACCTCAAGTACGCTCTTCTGGACGACACACGAGCGCTTGTGATGATGCTTGAACTCGATCCGTGTTGATCTGAGTACTTTATTCTCTAGGACACGCGCTCTATTGTCTTCTGTAGAGATGCTTAAACTCCATTTGGGTTATAACTCATCAACTTTGCTTATTAATATGAAGCAGGTTTGAAACGAAATGTGTTGCATGAAGCTAAATAAACATGATGAGCTCAAACACTGAAACTAAAACCAAGATAATTAAAATAAAATATAAATTGCCCTCGTGTCCCTGGAGCACATAACAGCACGGGTATATTTATAATACACTGTAGGAGTCAAAATTATACATTTTTATGATATGCCAAAAATCATTAGATATTAAGATCATGTTCCATGACGATATTAGTACATGTACATTTAATATGCATGCTAAGAATAACTTTAAAGATGATTTTCTCAATATTATCCAAACCATACATCAATGGAAATATGATTTACTCATCTCTCAGATTATGCATAACTCTCAATAACACACTTATGACTGGTTTTGTGCTCCAGGGTCACATATTAATCTGTGTTTTCACATGCAAGCTCTTCATAAGCAATAAGTGACACACATGTTAAAACTAAACAGAACTGAGCTGATCTGGAGCTATCTGTGATGATGGTTAACACAGAGATGCGCAGAAACAGCTTCAGTCCACACAGACTGATACACTGAGTGTTACACAAGCACGAGTTTGAGAGAGGATCTCACCTGCGAGCTCATCAGCAGATCCGCTGCTGCTCGATGCAGATATCACTGGAGCTTCAGATCCACACAAGCGCTCTTCACCAGCTGCGTGATCTGCACGAGAGCGGCTGCGCATGCGCTCTTATACCGGAGGCGTGGAGACGCGAGAGGCTCTCATACAGGAGGCGTGGAGACGCGAGAGCGATCTTATACAGGAGGCGTGGAGACGCGAGAGCGATCTTATACAGGAGGCGTGGAGACGCGAGAGCGATCTTATACAGGAGGCGTGGAGACGCGAAAGCGCTCTCATACAGGAGGCGTGGCCGGCCGCGGAGCGCTCTCATACAGGAGGCGTGGAGACGCGAGAGCGATCTTATACAGGAGGCGTGGAGACGCGAGAGCGATCTTATACAGGAGGCGTGGAGACGCGAGAGCGATCTTATACAGGAGGCGTGGAGACGCGAAAGCGCTCTCATACAGGAGGCGTGGCCGACCGCGGAGCGCTCTCATACAGGAGGCGTGGCCGGCCGCGGAGCGCCTCTTATACAGGAGGCGTGGAGACGCGAGAGCGCTTATACAGGAGGCGTGGAGACCGCGAGAGCGCTCATACAGGAGGCGTGGAGACGCGAGCGCTCTTATACAGGAGGCGTGGAGACGCGAAAGCGCTCTCATACAGGAGGCGTGGCCGGCCGCGGAGCGCTCTCATACAGGAGGAGGCGTGGCCGGCTCATACAGGAGGCGTGGAGACGCGAGAGCGCTCTCATACAGGAGGCATGGAGACGCGAGCGCTCTCATACAGGAGGCGTGGAGACGCGAGCGCTCTCATACAGGAGGCGTGGAGACGTGGAGACGCGAGAGCTCTTATACAGGAGGCGTGGCCGACCGCGAGAAAGCGCTCTCATACAGGAGGCGTGGCCGGCCGCGAGCGCTCTCATACAGGAGGCGTGGCCGGCCGCGGGCGCTCTCTTACAGGAGGCGTGGTATACAGGAGGCGTGGCCGGCCGCGGAAGCCACGCCCACTATAATAACCTCACCGTTCTTCATACATCCATAACTCTGTTGGTATGATTAGATCTTATATCTATTTTATTATATCTATTACTTCATATCTTCCCCAGCCACTGCTACGGTATTATAAGAGGACCCTGCTGGATCAGGGACAATCATTTAAAATATTAATAATTTTAAAATTAATTTTAAAATCAGATAACACTGTTGTGTAGTCTATAATACAATATACACAGCATTGAAAGATTTATTGATAATGAAATAATTACTTTATTAGAGTCTTATATACAGTTAATCTGAGCCGTGCATTAATTTGAGTGATGACGGATATTATGGGATGGCAGGAGATGCAGATAACATGATCTTTAAGTAACACATTTTGTAACAAATCTGCTTCAAAGATTAAATTAAATTAATTGGTAATTACAACAACACTGAAGTAAAAATGTAAAGCCTGTACAAAAACTAGATAATAATTGGGAATCATTTAAAAAATAAAAATAAATTAAAAACAGAACGTCCTCAGCCAATGAGCGTGACGTGGTGACGTCAGCAAGGCCCCTCCCCTCGCGCATGCGCAGACAGCCGCATTCGCTCTCAATCTTATTACATCAAACATCGATTATAGTAGCCTGTCATACATTTCTTTTCTATCTTTTCATTGATTTAAAACACTACAGTATTGTTTAAAAGCACCCCCCCCCCCATATGTAGGTGTCACTCAACTTAGTCCACTCAGGACTTTATAAAGCCAGTTATTTAGTTATTTTAACACAGTGTCTGGTCTACAGCGACATCTTCTGGCAGTCCACTGAAAGTTGTGCTCCATGAACATCAACAAAAGACTTTATATCAGCTGATAACAATAGAGTTACCACAGAACAACAGATACAAGCCCTGAGCAGCTCATACACGGACTGAATGACTGGTAATAATTCATATATATGCATGTATACACTGATTTCAGACTGTGCTCTATTAGTGGAAGTGTGTGTTCAAGTGCGCACTGCACGTGTCACCTACATAGGCTACTATAAAGAGCAAGAACACTTCATTATGGGATGTATTGGGATCAAAATAGAGAGTTTTGGGGATTTTTTTAGATGAAATAATTAATTGTTGGCATTACAATCATCACTCATTCATCATTATAATTATATAATCCCTCATTGATTACGATCAGCTGTGGCGATTTTAACACGGAGAGGCTTCAGCCTCATTTTCCACGTGTTGCTGAAAGTCGACGTCGTGACGCGTTCATTGCGCGATGACGTCACCGTCATCACGCAATCCCGACGCAACATTGCGTCACTCACTCACTACATCAATACTCAGGCAAAAGTATAATTTATATAATGTTCATTTAGATTTGTATATTCAATTCTAATATGATATTACAATATAATTATTTTAAATACAACATTTAGTGGTTCGATAATTCAATGAATGAATAAACTTGCGTGCTTTTGAATGATTACAATTTAAAAAAAATGTTTTATTAGTTATTAAATTAGTAAAACTACACATTCTGATCAATTTAAGCGGTGTATTAGTAGTTAGTTATTGTGCTCCACTCTTAGAAAAGTAACTGATCAACAATCGCAGGTACAAGCTGTATCACAAATAAACAATAATTCAGTTATTATTATGATTATTAAATGTAACAATTGCAAATAGCAGCTACTTGTGTACTGAAAGGCATCTTTAATGTCCTCTTTTGTGTAATTTAGATGGAAAATGCATGTATTTTCATTGTTTGAGTCACTTATTAAACGTTGATAATTAAATATAAACATAGCTACACTTGTTGCTAGGTGCTTTTGGAAGAAATAGTTGCTATAGGCTGAAAAGTTGCAACAAAATTGGTAAAAGTTCCGGTGCTCGATTCTGATTGGCTGAGCCGAAGCTGTTGTGAATTACAAAGTAACACCTTTGTTTACATCTGTTGCTCGGCAACCGCTGTTTGAACCATCACATGGTTTGGCGGGAGAATTTAACTACTCTCCCCGCCCCTTTTGAAACTCTTATTTTTAATTTAGGGACAAATATAACAAAACTTATGTAAGTTTTTATCTTGCCCACTTCGTTAGATGTTGATGAGTCTCGTTAAAGCGTTTTAAAGCGGCGCTGATCAGTCTCAGTTATTGTGCTTCTGCAGCAATAAACAATAAACAAAAGCATACATGCATATAGTATTACTAATATGATTATATTCAAAACAAAAGAACCAATTAATACATAAATAAATATCAGAGGAATATGCGATGAATTATGCCGGTTGGTTTCTCCATCTCTTTTTAGCGCTATGCACAAATTCATACAAATTATATTGTACCATAAATATTAGATATATACCAAAGTCATAATTCCCAGGGAAAGCAAGAAATGATCAAATATGAATATATAGGCCTTCAATGCAATGTGAGTTTCTTCAGATGAAAGCATCTGCTCAATGCATAAATGTAAAAATATGGTTGTTTATTGTTTTTACAAATGATTCGGTTTATGAATATGCTCCATCTATAATATCCTGAGTATGAATACTGTTCTGATTGTGTTTACTTCTCCCGCTCGTTATTACACACTTCTCCATTTATTTATTTATTATTTATTTGAATCATTATTCTGTGTATTGAGGTCAGCGCTGATGATGATGATGAAGATGATGCCCTCTGTCGGCCAGATTCGTTCGCTCTCGTTACACACAGAGAGAGACACACACACACTCTCCTCACTCCACTCTCACTCCTCTCACTCTCCTCCTCCTCCTCCTCCTGCTCACACACACACAACACACACACACACACACACACACACACACACACACACTCTACTCACACACACACACACACACACACACACACACACACACACACACACACACACACGACACACACACACACACACATACACACACACACACACACACAGACACACACACACCTCTCACACACATACACACGCACACACACACACACACACTCACACACACACACATACATATATACACACACACACACACACACACACACACACACACACACACACACACACACACACACACACACACAACACACACACACACACACACACACACACACACACACACACAGACACTCTCACTCTCACTCACACACACACACACACACTCCTCACTCACACACACACACACACACACACACACACACACACACACAGACACTCTCACTCTCACACACACACACACACACACACACACACACACACACACACACACACACACACACACACACACACAGACACTCACACACACTCTCACTCACACACACACACACACACACACACACACACACACACACACACACACACACACACACACCTCACTCCTCACACACACTCTCACTCACACCTCCACACACACACACACACACACACACACACACACACACACACACACACACACACACACCACACACACACACACTCACTCCTCACTCACTCACTCACCTCACACACACACTCACATGTAACGCCTGACTCCTTCCACAGCTGTAACGCCTGACTCCGCCCACAGCTGTTACTGTAACGCTCTGACTCACTCCCACAGCTGTTACTGTAACGCCTGACTCCGCCCCACAGCTGTAACTGTAACGCCTGACCTCCCACAGCTGTTACTGTAACGCCTCCCGCCCACAGCTGTTACTGTAACGCCTCACCTCCCACAGCTGTTACTGTAACGCTCTGATTCCTCCCACAGCTGTACTGTAACGCTCTGACCTCCCACAGCTGTTACTGTAACGCCTGACTCCTCCCACAGCTGTTACTGTAACGCTCTGACTCCTCCCACAGCTGTTACTGTAACGCCTCTGACTCCTCCCACAGCTGTTACTGTAACGCCTGACCTCCCCACAGCTGTTACTGTAACGCCTGACTCCTCCCACAGCTGTTACTGTAACGCTCTTACTCCGCCCACAGCTGTTACTGTAACGCTCTGACTCCTCCCACAGCTGTTACTGTAACGCCTGACTCCTCCCACAGCTGTTACTGTAACGCCTGACTCCTCCACAGCTGTTACTGTAAGGCTCTGACTCCTCCCACAGCTGTTACTGTAACGCTCTGACTCCTCCCACAGCTGTTACTGTAACGCTCTGACTCCTCCCACAGCTGTAACTATAGAGCATAAACGAGCCGCTGGGATGTGTTTGACCTCACGCTCATCTGCTGGAGTGTGACTCTGGTGTTCATAATGAAGTCGTGATGGTAACTGCTGTCTGTCTGTCTCCACAGAATCTGTTGATGTAGCTGGACGGATCGGCAAGGCCGAGTAATGCTTTAAAAACAAAAACTAACATGATAAATTCTATTCTCTGTTTGATATGTGTGGGGTGTGTTTAATGAGGTGTTTAAGAGAGCGTGGTCGAGTCTTAACTTTATAAAGAATATCTTTGTTTTAAGACTTTAGTCTTTGTATCTTCAGCGATCTTATCTGTGCAGCTTGTGACACTCCAAAGAGAAAGAAACACTTCACATCATATGATCTCTTTAAAAATAAAGGAAATGCAATTAATATGATGCATTAGATATTGTGCTCGTTTAATGTGATTTTTTCCTAAGGCTTTTATATTTGCTATAAATATAACTTATTGTATTAAAAACAAACAATCAAGCCCTGCTCATATTTAAAAAGTAATGTAACGCATTACTTTCCATAAAAAGTAACTAAGTAATGTAATTAGTTACTTTTTTAGAGAGTAACGCAATATTGTAACGCATTACTTAGACTAACTATTATCAATGCACGCTTATTCAAAGCAATAAAATAACAGTGCATGATGTTTAAAATATTCATATACATAATTACAATGCTTAAACAATTATAGTATCATGCATAGTTTAATAAACCAATCACAAAGAGTATTTTTAATTTAAAATCCGCCAGACGTTGCATTAATGTGACCTGCTTTCCGAACAGTGTGAGACACTGATAGATGTCTCTATAGAAGTCAATATGAGCTCAATATGTTTTTATGCTATATTGTGAATGAGTGGCTTCAGCTGGAGAGGCTAAAAAAAGCATTAAAATCTCATGCAAGAAGCACAACGCACATCTAAAACTCAGTTTTTGCATTCAAATGCATGT
>CM050429.1:31060124-31065124 GCA_027564155.1 Gymnocypris eckloni scoliostomus | reverse complement strand
TTCATGGTGTTTCCATCCTGTAATTATGACTTTCTGCAAATGTGAATGTTGTATTTCACATTAGGAGTTTTTTCCCAGACCTGTGATTTTTACAGCCGTAGATAACCAATCACATTGTAGTTTTCAATCACATTACAGTCATTCCAGCAATGATGTCTCACTGTCTCTCTCTGATAACAATCTCTCTGTCTCTCTCTCTCTCTCTCATCTCTTTCTTTCTTTCTTTCTTCACATTACAGCCTATCTCATCTCTATCTCTCTCTATCTCTATCTCTCTCTCTCTCTCTCTCTCTCTCTCTCTCTCTCTCTCTGTGTGTGTGTTCAGGAGGAGAATCACATTACAGCCTAGATAACCAATCACATCTCTTGATAACAATCACATTACAGTCTTGATAACCAATCACATTACAGGAGGAGGAATCACAACCAATCACATTACAGCCTGATAACCAATCACATTACAGCCAGAGATAACCAATCAATCACATAGATACAGATGAGCCAATAACCAATCACATTACAGTCTGGATAACCAATCACATTACAGTCTGGATAACCAATCACATTACAGTCTGGATAACCAATCACATTACAGTCCTGGATAACCAATCACATTACAGTCCTAGATAACCAATCACATTACAGTCTTGATAACCAATCACATTACAGTCTTGATAACCAATCACATTACAGTCTCGATAACCAATCACATTACAGCCTAGATAACCAATCACATTACAGTCTCGATAACCAATCACATTACAGTCTCGATAACCAATCACATTACGGTCTCGATAACCAATCACATTACGGTCTCGATAACCAATCACATTACAGTCTCGATAACCAATCACATTACAGTCTCGATAACCAATCACATTACGGTCTTGATAACAATCACATTACAGCCTAGATAACCAATCACATTACGGTCTCAATAACCAATCACATTACGGTCTTGATAACCAATCACATTACGGTCTCGATAACCAATCACATTACAGTCTTGATAACCAATCACATTACGGTCTCGATAACCAATCACATTACAGTCTTGATAACAATCACATTACGGTCTTGATAACAATCACATTACAGCCTAGATAACCAATCACATTACAGCCTAGATAACCAATCACATTACAGCCTTGATAACCAATCACATTACAGCCTAGATAACCAATCACATTACAGCCTTGATAACCAATCACATTACAGCCTAGATAACCAATCACATTACAGCCTTGATAACCAATCACATTACAGCCTTGATAACCAATCACATTACAGCCTAGATAACCAATCACATTACAGCCTAGATAACCAATCACATTACAGCCTAGATAACCAATCACATTACAGCCTAGATAACCAATCACATTACAGCCTAGATAACCAATCACATTACAGTCTCGATAACCAATCACATTACAGCCTTGATAACCAATCACATTACAGCCTAGATAACCAATCACATTACAGCCTAGATAACCAATCACATTACAGCCTTGATAACCAATCACATTACAGCCTAGATAACCAATCACATTACAGTCTGATAACCAATCACATTACAGGTCTCGATAACCAATCACATTACAGTCTCGAGATAACCAATCACATTACAGTCTCGATAACCAATCACATTACAGCCTCGATAACCAATCACATTACAGCCTAGATAACCAATCACATTACAGCCTTGATAACCAATCACATTACGGTCTTGATAACCAATCACATTACAGCCTAGATAACCAATCACATTACAGCCTTGATAACCAATCACATTACAGCCTAGATAACCAATCACATTACAGCCTAGATAACCAATCACATTACAGCCTTGATAACCAATCACATTACAGTCTCAATAACCAATCACATTACAGTCTCAATAACCAATCACATTACAGCCTAGATAACCAATCACATTACGGTCTCGATAACCAATCACATTACAGTCTCGATAACAATCACATTACAGTCTCGATAACCAATCACATTACAGCCTTGATAACCAATCACATTACAGCCTAGATAACCAATCACATTACAGCCTAGATAACCAATCACATTACAGCCTTGATAACCAATCACATTACAGCCTAGATAACCAATCATATTACAGCCTAGATAACCAATCACATTACAGCCTAGATAACCAATCATATTACAGCCTTGATAACCAATCACATTACGGTCTTGATAACCAATCACATTACAGTATATGCGACACTCAATCACTGACTTCTCTTATATGACATGAGATGCAGCGCTAAATGTCTCTCTCTCTCGTGTGTCGTTAACCCTGGCCTGACCTCTGACCCCTGCAGTGCAGCACCAGCACAACAGCGCGGCGGTGGCGGCGGCTCAGCAGGGCGGCTACGAGATCCCGGCGCGGCTGCGAACGCTGCATAATTTGGTGATCCAGTACGCGTCTCAGGGCCGCTACGAGGTGGCCGTGCCGCTCTGCAAACAAGCTCTGGAGGATCTAGAGAAGACCTCGGGACACGATCATCCAGACGTGGCCACCATGCTCAACATCCTGGCACTCGTGTACAGGTCAGAGAGAGAGAGAGAGATGCACAGAGATCTCACCACTGTCATCATCATGTGCTGACCTCACTGTGTGTGTGTGTGTGTGTGCTGTGTGTGTGTGTCTGTGTGTGCGTGTGTGTCTGTGTGTGTGTGTGTCTGTGTGTGTGTGTGTGTGTGTGTGTGTCTGTGTGTGTGTGTGTGTGTGTGTGTGTCTCTGTGCGTCTGCGTGTGTGTGTGTGTGTGTGTGTGTGTCTGTGTGTGTGTGTGTGTGTGTGTCTCAGGGATCAGAATAAATATAAAGAGGCTGCTCACCTGCTGAACGCTCTCCATCAGAGAGAAAACTCTGGGCAAAGATCATCCTGCTGTAAGTCACCTGTCTTTATTCAGTCTCATTACCGTCATTCACAGATTACATCAGACTCAGACTCACAATAACAGAATAACTACAGCTGTTCTCTCATGGAGTAAATTATTTCAAGTTTATTTATCAAGTGGAATTTATTTACAGTCAAACCAAAAATGATTCAGACACCAGACATGACAAGACTCTAAAGTTAATTTATGTAAGTGAGGATAGCAAAATAAAGTAAACTGTGAAATATTATACCCAAAAATTCTTCATACAGTGGACTAACAGTAAAATATGGGATCAAAATGATGGTTTTTCTGAAGTGTTTTTCTTTAATTGTTAATGAGATGTTTTTACACACAGACTGAACTAAATGAAGCATTGCTTGGTGATTGGAGCTAAATTGGTTTTATGTAATTATGTTATTAAATTTAACATCCAATTAATTACATACCTTTCTATCAAGTTATGATCAAGAATAATTTGTTCTGATGCAGTTTAACTCATATTTTACTAACTATAGCCAATAAAATGATCTAATGTGAGAAGTGCTGAAGCTGTCTCAATACATTTCGGTTTGACTGTATATAAATATTAATATTAATATGGTTTCTAGAAGAACTACTTCAAAACATAATAATTGAACTATGTATATTTAATACTAATTATTATTTTATTGCATATATTTTATTATATTATTAATATTATTATATTAAACTATTTTGAATAGTAATTTTTTATTTTTAAGTCATGCTTATTTAAATACTGTATTTATGGTAGTTAGATCAGTGATCATTAGATCAGTGCTGATTATGGTCTGTTATGTGATGTGGTTTGTGAGATGGTCAACTAGTTAACTTGGTTTAGCCAGTTTAGCTGGTGGTTAAGCTGGTTTAGCTGGTTCACCTGGTTTAGCTGGCTCACCTGGTTTAGCTGGCTCACCTGGTTTAGCTGATTTACCTGGTTCAGCTGGTTTAGCTGGTTTTGCTGGTTCACCTGGTTCAGCTTGTTTAGCTGGTTTAGCTGGTGGTTTAGCTGGTTTAGCTAGTTTAGCTGGTTCAGCTGGTTTAACTGGTTTAGCTAGTTTAGCTGATTCAGTTGGTTTAGCTGGTTAACTTGGTTTAGCTAGTTCAGCTGGCTTAGCTGGTGGTTCAGCTGGTTTAGCAGGTTAACTTGGTTTAGCTAGTTCAGCTGGTTTAGCTGGTGGTTTAGCTGGTTTAGCTGGTGGTTTAGCTGGTTTAGCAGGTTCAACTTGGTTTAGCTAGTTCAGCTGGTTTAGCTGGTGGTTTAGCTGGTTTAGCTGGTGGTTTAGCTGGTTTAGCAGGTTCACTTGGTTTAGCTAGTTCAGCTGGTTTAGCTGGTGGTTCAGCTGGTTCAGCTGGTTTAGCTGGTTCAGTTGGTTCAGCTGGTTCAGTTGGTTTAGCTGGTTCAGTTGGTTTAGTTGGTTTAGTTGGTTTAGCTGGTTTAGTTGGTTTAGCTGGTTTAGCTGGTTCAGCTGGTTTAGCTGTTTCACCTGGTTCAGCTTGTTTAGCTGGTGGTTTAACTGGTTTAGCTAGTTTAGCTGATTCAGTTGGTTTAGCTGGTTAACTTGGTTTAGCTAGTTCAGCTGGCTTAGCTGGTGGTTCAGCTGGTTTAGCAGGTTAACTTGGTTTAGCTGGTTTAGCTGGTGGTTTAGCTGGTTCAGCTGGTTTAGCAGGTTCACTTGGTTTAGCTAGTTCAGCTGGTTTAGCTGGTGGTTTAGCTGGTTAAGCTGGTTTAGCTGGTTCAGTTGGTTTAGCTGGTTCAGTTGGTTTAGCTGGTTCAGTTGGTTTAGCTGGTTCAGCTGGTTCAGCTGGTTTAGCTGGTTCAGTTGGTTCAGTTGGTTTAGCTGGTTTAGTTGGTTTAGCTGGTTTAGCTGGTTCAGCTGGTTTAGCTGTTTCACCTGGTTTAGCTGGTTTAGCTGGTCTGTGCTCTTGTGTTCCAGGTCGCAGCCACTCTCAATAATCTGGCAGTGCTGTACGGGAAGAGAGGCAAGTATAAGGAGGCCGAGCCGCTGTGCAAACGAGCTCTGGAGATCCGAGAGAAGGTCAGTGGTCCTGATTACTCACTCGTCTCCTCCTGACGAGCTTTG
>CM050429.1:31040124-31050124 GCA_027564155.1 Gymnocypris eckloni scoliostomus | reverse complement strand
GACAAATGATTCTAGAGTATTAAATCTGAAAGTAAATCGACTCTGAATTATTGAATCGACTCTGAATCAATGAATCAACTCGGAATCATTGAATCGGCTCAGAATCATTGAACCGACTCATCATTGAAAATATAAACTCGGTATCATTGAATCGACTCGGTATCATTGAATCGACTCGGTATCATTGAATCGACTCTGAATCATTGAATCGACTCTGAATCATTGAATCGACTCTGAATCATTGAATTACGACTCGGAATCATTGAATGACTCGGAATCATTGAATCGACTCGGAATCATTGAATTGACTCTGAATCATTGAATCATTGAATCGACTCAGAATCATTGAATCGACTCTGAATCATTGAATCGACTCAGAATCATTGAATCATTGAACTGACTCTGAATCATTTTAATCCACTCTGAATCATTGAATCATTGAATTGACTCTGAATCATTGAATCCACTCTGAATCATTGAATTGACTCTGAATCATTGAATCGACTCTGAATCATTGAATCGACTCTGAATCATTGAATCGACTCTGAATCATTGAATTGACTCGGAATCATTGGATCGACTCGGAATCATTGAATCGGCTCGGAATCATTGAACCGACTCTGAATAATTGAATCGACTCTGAATCGTTGAATCATTGAAATGACTGAATAATTGAATCGACTCTGAATCGTTGAATCATTGAAATGACTCTGAATAATTGAATCGACTCTGAATCATTGAAACGAGTCGTTTTTAAAACCAATCCCTGTTTGACGTCAACATGAAACATTAGCATATTCCCTGCCCACTTGTTGCCGCTTTTAAAAATATCTGTTTCCATGGTACACAAAAAGTAGCACTGGGCTCTGCTTTAAATAAAATCGACCAATCGGTGCAGAGTAGGCGTCACGCAGGGGAGGAGTTTGGAAAAATGAATCGTTTGGGAGTCGTTGAGCAAAAAAAAATACAAATAAATACATATTATAAGTGTTTTTGACCTTGCATGTCTCCCAAAACCAAAATATGGATCTTTCATAACTCATAATAGGGGCACTTTAAAGGCAGTTCATCGTTAAATTAAATTAAATGATCTTAGTTCAGTTTAAATAGTATCTGTGCAAACAATTCGACGATATCGCTAGAAATTATAAATCCAAAAACCAAAACTTTAACACAGATCACGCTCATAAAAAGCCTTACAGATGCTGTATTATATCTACTATCTATTTACACTAACGATGCTCGTTTGATTCATTCCAGACACACACGTGATGATGATGATGATGATGTTTCTCTGATGTGTGTCGTGGATTATTGTGTATTTATTGATTTATTATCGTGGTAGTAACGTGTATTACTCCACTGCATTGTGACGTTTGCTGATATTCTCAATAAAGGGTTATTTCTCACCGTGTGTTTAATGATGATCTGTTTCTATATTGAGATCGTTGTGTTATTTAATAAATAATAAAGCAGTGTAATGATGTAGTCTGTATTTCTGGGTATTATTTCTTGCATTACTGGTTTGTTGATCATTTTTTCTGAGCTGGTGTGTCGTATTAAAGTGTTCGGGATCATTCTGGTGTTATTTACTGCTTCCGGACCCGGACGCTTTCCTTCTTCTGTGGATTATTAAAGAAGATATTTAGAAGAATGTTGCAGTATTGTTGTGTGTGTAATGAAAGACAGCGGAGGCTGAAACGGTCTGGATGATTTTTGGGGTGGACTGTTCCTTTAAAGTGTGTGTGTGTTTGTTGTGTAGTGCAGTATATTAAGTGTGTGTGTGAGTGAGTTGTACATTATATTAAGTGTGTGTGTGTGTTGTGCAGTATATTAAGTGTGTGTGTGTTGTGCAGTATATTAAGTGTGTATGTGTGTGTGTTGTGCAGTATATTAAGTGTGTGTGTGTGTGTGTGTGCAGTATATTAAGTGTGTGTGTGTTGTATATTATATGTGTGTGTTGTGTGTACAGTATTGTGTGTGTGTGTGTGCAGTGCAGTATATTAAGTGTGTGTGTGTGTGTGTATGTGCAGTATATTAAGTGTGTGTGTGTTGTGCAGTATATTAAGTGTGTGTGTGTCTGTGTTTGAGAGTTGTATTAAGTGTGTGTGTGTGTGTGTGTGTGTGTGTGTGTTGTACAGTATATGTGTGTGTGTGTGTTGTACAGTATATTAAGTGTGTGTAGTGCATTAAGTGTGTGTGTTGTGTAGTGCATTAAGTGTGTGTGTGAGAGAGTTGTGCAGTATATTAAGTGTGTGTGTGTAGTGCATTAAGTGTGTGTTGTAGTGCATTACAGTGTGTGTGTGAGAGAGAGTGCAGTATATTAAGTGCGTGTGTGTGTTGTGTAGTGCATTAAGTGTGTGTTGTGTAGTATATTAAGTGTGTGTGTGTGTTCAGGATGGCAGTGGTGTTCTGCAGCGCAGCGGCTCCATCGGGCACACAAAGATGTGCTGCGCAGGAGCAGTGAGATGCTGGTGAAGAAACTCCAGGGAACACGCTCCTCCAAACACAGACAACAAGTATGACACACACACCAGATTCTCTCTCTCTCTCTCTCACTCTCACAGACACACACTCACACACACACACACACACTCAACCGTTTCTGTCAACCAGCGATTTTAAGGGTGTCTTTATTTTTGTAAGACTGGACTGTAATTCTCCAAATGCAGTGCATTTAGTGCCGAATACTGCTGCTATATTATAGATGGGTGTTCATAAACACCAGCATATAACACCTATTTCAGCTACTTCACATTGGCTTCCAGTTCACTACAGGTCGATTTTAAACCTCTTATCTTAGTATATAATGTATTTTATATACACAATCTGGCACCCTCTTATTTAACTGATCTCTTGCATGTACACAAACCTCTAAGCTCATCAAACCAGATGATTTTAGACGTCCTAGGATGAGGATTATCAGTGGAGGCTTGCCTTTATATCTTAGACTTTTACCTACATTGTGTTCCTTTAAGAAAAAATGAAATTGTATGTATTAGAGTTAGCCTTTGACTCAACACATCGACTTAAGAAAGTGTCTCTCCTGCTTTTCTATGATGTTTGTTTAGTTGTTTTAATTGTGCTCTATACATAAAACAAACAAACAGACCGCTGTTATTACAGTATTGTTTTTATCTTTATATTATTTTCAGGTCATTTATTTATTTGATAATAATCGATATCAGTCATACTCTTCAGCTGTTTGGTTTTCTGATATTTGACGTGTGTTTCTCGACAGAATGAAACGTGCCGCTTCTCTCAGCGTCCTGAACAAGACGGGCGACGAGTCCTTCCAGGTAACTACGATCTTATGTTCTTAACTATCACTGGACTCAACAATTCATCATTATTATCATTCATGCATTTCTCACTGTGGTCAAATCCCTGTAACACACACAACGAGAGATTAAATCACATCTGTAATGTGTGGAAGCTCGGGTCATTGGGACTTTTTGTGTATAAGCTTGCAGTTATGATAAATGAGTTATGATGATCTTTTTTCATATTAATGATGAATCTTTCATGTTGAATGCAGATGAATGTTTCCTCACGTTCTGCTCTGGTTTTGTTCTGGTGTTCACAGACACTGAATCGCTGCACACACACCACACACGCACGAACACGCGCCGTACACACACACACACGCGCGAACACGCACACACACACACACGCACACACGTTCAGAACACACGCACACACACCCCACACACACACACACATGCACTCACGCATGTACACGCACACACACACACACACACACACACACACACACACACTTGCAAGTTCACACACACACACGCACGCACACACACTCACACACACACACACACGCCACACACACACGCACGCACACACGCACGAACACACACACACACACACACCCACGCACGCACACACACACACATGGTGTATTCTGGGTGAAAGGGAACTTCTGCTGCTGCTTTACTTTAGTTACTCGACTCATGTACTGTATGTTTACATGGACGCCTGATAGAGATTCATCAGCTTCACTGGAGAGGATTGAAGCTGAATCTTCTGCGTTTGCTCATCTTCAGAGCACATTTATGGGTTTTGCTGATGTGACGGTTTCTCTCTGAGGGAAGGGAATGGTTTCTGTCTTTACACTCTGGGTATAGTACATTTTGAAACTCGTTTAGAACAAATAGAATTAAAGATAACTTGCGGTGTTGAAATAATGAAGATCACATAATGATCGGCACTGTTTAAAATGCTGTCTACACATCACACACGCACACGCATATATATATATATACACACACTCACTCACTCACTCACTCACTCACTCACTCACTCACTCACTCACTCACTCACTCACTCTCACACACACACACACACACACGCATACACACACACACACACATACACACACACACACACACACACACACACACACATACATATACACAGACACACACACACACACACACACACTCACTCTGTGGTGTTTCTGTTTTAATGCTCAGACTGATGCTGCATGTAAAGGTCAATAATATCATGAATATTCAGCTCACTGTATAATGCACAGATCTCAGATCATCTACAGAAACATCAGAACTGGGTCATAATCTATAAATGCTGCAATACTTCATAAAAACCTCAGAATTATGTTACATTCAATCATATCTGTTACTTTACGCAGAGCATTGCTTCACTGCATGCAAACCATAATATAGTCCTTACAGAGTACTGTTAATAATACTAAATGATGGTATCAGGGTTTTTTTATATATATATATATTTTTTTTTTTTTTTTTGAGTAAATGGGCTATTGCATAAATATAATGTGTATATCTGCTCATTCAAGTTTATTTGTTGTATTAATGTGAGCTTGAATTCAAAATCTCAGATCCTCACAGGACCTCATGCTGACTTATGAATGTGAATATAAATTATGGATTTTGTGGTGATGTAAATATAATGGATGACCCTCTCAGGTTTATAAATGTATTTTAGAAAGTGTAAAAGAAACACAGGATCCTGCTGGTTTTATTCTGGAGTTTCAATGTTTAACGGATCTAAGCCAAGCTCTGAGATGATGAGGATGATATTAATGATGCACACAATACATACTGTTTATTGAAATCCATGCATTGCTATCGCCATCAATCCATTTGTCATTGCTGTAGACCAAAGCTGCCATTAATCCATTGAGATGATGTTTGTGTCTGTGAGGAAGGTTCTGGTTCTTGAGGAGATCATCAGGGTGGATTTGACTTGCAGTAAACTTAGCTACCATTCATGCCATTTACTTTTGCCATTAATGCCGTGTATTTCTGCCCAAATGTGTTGAGAAAATCATATTACATATACACTAATAAATTGTGCCAAGTTTTACACCCCTGTCCAAGTTTGTATCTTTATTTAAAAAGTCATCATTGTAAAAGAAAAGTTAATTCTGTCTGTGGCTGGACATGAGGCGAGAACTTGCTCCGAAGTTCAGAACTGAATCAAATGAGTCAAGAACTTGCTCCGAAGTTCAGAACTGAGTCAAATGAGTCGAGAACTTGCTCCGAAGTTCAGAACTGAATCAAATGAGTCAAGAACTTGCTCCGAAGTTCAGAACTGAGTCAAATGAGTCGAGAACTTGCTCCGAAGTTCAGAACTGAATCAAATGAGTCGAGAACTTGCTCCGAAGTTCAGAACTGAATCAAATGAGTTGAGAACTCGCTCGGAAGTTCAGAACTGAATCAAATGAGTCGAGAACTCATGAATCAAATGAACTCCCTCCGAAGTTTTTTTAGTTTTTTCTAGTGAATCGTTTGAATTGAATAATCGAAGTCATGAGTTTGAATTGGTTCAATTCAATCTTTTGAATTGACTCACTCAATTGAATCGGGTCCGTCGTAAATGACTCACTCAATTGAATCGGTTACGTCGTAAATGACTCACTCAATTGAATTGTTTCCTTCGTAAATGACTCACTCAATTTAATCGGTTCAGTCGTAAATGACTCACTCAATTGAATTTGTTCCGTCGTAAATGACTCACTCAATTGAATTGGTTCCGTCGTAAATGACTCACTCAATTGAATTGGTTCTGTCGTAAATGACTCACTCAATTGAATCGGTTCAATCGTAAATGACTCACTCAATTGAATCAGTTCCATCGTAAATAACTCACTCAATTGAATAAGTTCAATCACAAATGACCTACTCAATTGTATCGGTTCCACCGTAAATGACTCACTTAATTGAATCGGTTCATCTGTTCGCTTATTTAGTCGTCAGCAGTACTACTGCCTCAGCTCGCTAGTTTGAACACATTTACTGAAATAAAAAAATATGATGTTTACAAATAAAAATCCATATTTCCATTCCAAAGATAACATCAACACAAATCTATGAAGATATTGAGGTGAGGTAACCGGTTTACTGCTAACTAAACTCTGCATTAATACGACGAGCTGCCTCTCAAAACACATGTTAGATGGAAACATTGTGCTTTATGATGGAGTTTGTAGCTTTAAATTATTGCCAGGTATTTTATAAATGATATTAATAATGATTCATTTAAAATATTTTGAGATATTCGGGTGTTTTGTTCATGGTTTTCCTTTTATAGTAAACCATTTGTACTTCATTCGGTAAGATATTTAGTTACAGTGCTTCTTTTATAATTTTTATTTTATTAAAGTACAGCCTATATATTAATATGCTGCATCAAGTGTAGCCACAAAACCCTTCAAGAGAAACCAGCTCGAAGTGCCGGTGTTTCCCAGTTCCGCCAGCGGGATACAGCATTGCACGCGTTTTAACGAAGAGAGAGAGCGCGGAAACCGGAAACTGGAGAGAGAGAGAGAGTGTGTGTGTGAGAGAAGAGAGCGAGAGAGAGAGAGAGAGAAACCGGGATCGAGTAAAGTGACCCGCTGGTTTCTACGAACTACCGTCGATCCGGTGAGGAGCGCCGAGACTCTACCGGAATACAGCGATCACGGATCCCACCACCGAACTCTCCTCGCGCCGCCGTTCGCGTGTCGTGAAACAGAATAACAACACTTTATAAACGCAGAAACATGGACGGATCACCGGGTACCGCGCGCCGCAGACGCGGATCAGACGCGACGCTGACCATCATCATCATCATCAGTCTCGAAGGTGAGGACGCGTTCACGACTACTAACTAACCCACCCACTACTAACTAACCCACTGGTTACCGAGGGGAAGTGACAGCTGCGGAGTTCTGATTCTGATGATCATATTTCATGTTTAATATCAGCTGTCGGTGAAGAATCACATCCTCTGTTCATAATGGAATATAGTATTAGTGTTGTGTTCGGTGTGTTATTACTTCATATTCACTATATTACTTGATTAGCTGTGTAAAATACTTTTCAAAACATGTTGGATATTGCACTTTTTGGTTAACTATTTAAAGTTTTCATAGATATATCTTGTGTGTGTGTGTGTGTGTGTGTGTATGTGTGTGTGTGAGTGTGTGAGGTGTATGTGTGTGTGTGTGTGTGTGTGTGTGTGTGTGTGTGTGTGTGTGTGTGTGTGTGTGTGTGTGTGTATATGTGTGTGTGTGTGTGTATGAGATCTTCATCAGATATTGATGTTTTGTACAGTTTTACAGGAGTTGTATAAAGTGTGTAAGAAAGACTTTATATTAGTGTTTTACAGCCACGCTCACACCAAAAACTACCACGATTTAATATTTAAAAACAACATCAGATTTGATATTGTTGCAATCGTAAAAATAAATGTAAATATTATACAGTACATTGAAGGTTAAAAATTGACATTTACAGGCTATATAAAACATAAAATTGCTTTTAAATAAATTAAATTGAAACAAATCTAATATTTAAATTGTGATTAATCGCATACAAAATAAAAGTTTTGTTTACACATAATATATGTGTGTGTCTGTGTATATTTATTATGCATATTTAAAGACACATAATATTTCCGTATATATATTTATATTATATATAAATCTGTTAGTATACAAATACAACATATTGTTCTTAAATATATGCATGCGTGTGTGTATTTATATATACATATACTCAGTACACGCATGTTATGTAAACAAAACTTTTATTTTGGATGCGATTAATCGTTTGACGGCACCAAATAGAACTAAATAAACAATCAGTCGGTCAGCCTTGCTTTATTTGTCATGTTGTTCAGTGTGTTTTGTCTCGTAATTGTGTGTGTTTTATTTACAATCCCACATCTCTGCTTTGAGATTCAAAGTGTCCGGGTCAAAGGTCACCGGCCATTAGCAGCATCTTCCTGTTATGCCCTGTGTGTTTGGGTCTGATGTTAACGTTTGGACTGTGACCTCATGGTGTTTCACTCGGCATCATCCCTGCAGACCGAAGCGCTTCTGAGCGCCGTCACTGGGAGTGTTTTGACCAGACGCTCAGGAAATAGTTAGCGTGCCGCCGTCTGTCGCTGCTATGGTTTAGAACGGCGCTGGCCGCGGGTAGAGCGGACGCTGCTTCCTGTTGGTCAGGAAGTGTTTTGGAGGAAGTCCTGCAGCTGTGAGTCTCTCTGATGATGATGATGCTCTCCTCACAGACACACAGAGATAACACTAGTTGAACTACAGTCAAGATTTTTGTTTTGTGCTCCATATGTTATATGGGTGGGGGAAACCAAAAAAAAAAAAAAAAGAACCTGAATCCAGACAAAAATAACAAATAAAACTGGAATCCCCCATAAAAAAAGAATAAAAAACAACAACTATAAAAAAATAATAATAATAATACATAAAAAAATAAAAAATAAAAAAAACGGAATCCAAAAAAAAAAATAACTGAAAAAACAACAAAAACACTGAAATAAATTAGTAAAAACAAAACAATCAAAAACATCAATAAATAATAAAAAAATATATACAGAATGAAAAAAATAAAATAAAAAAAACCCAATCCAGGAAAAAAATTGCAGAAAAAAAAACTGAATCCTGAAATTTTTTAATGGAAAAACTGAATTTGGAAAAAAAAATTATGTAATTTTGGAAATAATAAAGCGTATTTCAGTCCGTTGCGCTGGAGGTGGACAGCTGGTAGTTAACTACACTGGATCTGATCAGGAGGCAAACCGCTTCACTGAAGGAGTCACACAACGGAGAAGAGTTAGTCACAACATCAAGTCAAGTGGAGCTTTATTCTGCTACATGTCCACATACAGCCTGCCTCACCGCACCACGGTGCTTCATCAATACACACATACAGCCGTGCCTCACCGCACCACGGTGCTTCGTCAATACACACATACAGCCTGCCTCACCGCACCACGGTGCTTCATCAGTACACACATACAGCCGTGCCTCACCGCACCACGGTGCTTCATCAATACACACATACAGCCGTGCCTCACCGCACCACGGTGCTTCATCAATACACACATACAGCAATAGAGTAAACACTATAGACCTATACACAACTCTATAAACCTATACACAACATATGTTATTCCCAACTGAAGGTAATTCTGGGATAAAGTACCTCATGCTTGCTTCATTTGTTAACATGTAACTTTTTAACTAAATAAATGTTGTTCAATATCAAGCACCAACACCCTTTATTTGATAAGTCAGATATTAACTAGTTAAACGATGAGGTGTATTCTGTGTGTGGATGATCCTCCTCGATATCAGTTTCTGTGCTGTTACAAACAGCATTAATCATAAGCAATATTTCCCCCGTGGATGAAATCATTTGCAGATTTCTCTGAGCGGTGCAGCATTGAAACACGAAGAGCTTCAGCGTGTATAACGCTGATATGATTTATGACACTAACAGAGATTTCTGAACGAGGCCTGACTAATCAATGCTCTCATACACACAGCTTTAACTCCAGATGTGTGCATCTATACAGCTCCAGATGTGTTGTTCCTCAGATGCATTCAAACCGTTCTGCAGAAAAGAGATGAAACCAATCAGCTCTTGATTAACAACCAGAAGAAAGTCATAAAGAGACAGTACTAGGATGTGTGCAGAAAGACACTCGCCTTTATTATGAT
>CM050429.1:31032624-31035124 GCA_027564155.1 Gymnocypris eckloni scoliostomus | reverse complement strand
GTTCCCCCTGGGCTTTATAACATTGCCATGTAATTAGCTGCTCTGAATAAAGAGGCTCTGGTTTGCTCCTCATCTGAGATGCATTGCTCTCTGAAGATCCTGCAGACGTCTCTTCATTAGTGGAGCGTTTCTAATGCATGCAGATTCTGTCTAACACAGACTCGTCTTCTCTCTGTGAGCCTGAGCGGATCAGACCGAATAGAGACTAGTGTTAGTAAGACAGTTAGTTAGTGTTGAACTGAATCCAGCAGATGTTGGGTTAGGGTTAGGGTTAGGGTTAAACAAACAAAACCTATGAAATTCACCTCATGTTATATTTATATATTATATGTTTCCCAGAACCGAATCAACAATGAACAATGACTTTAACTGTTTATATTTGTTCTCATACAGCAGATTTTGAATTTAGTTTGCATTTTTAAAACACTTTTTTTCTGTGAACCTGCATAAACACAATCTGTATTTTAGAAAGCGCTATAGAAAGAAAAAGTACATATGGTGTTTAAAGATTTTTTTTAAATATATATTGCATTAAATTATCTTAGTATCATGTTATTATTCACTCTCAAAAAATAAAGGTACAATAGCTTACCTTTTGTACCTATTAGGTTCAAATATGTAACTTTTACGGTACTAAGTTAGAGCCTTTAGGTACAAACATGTGACCGCTTTTGTACCTTTTTTTTTTCTCTGAGAGTGCATCATATTTTTATCTAGTAAATTTGAGTCTTATGTTCTTCCTCAATGAAGGAGCTGTTTCTTGTGTAATTCTGTCCATGTTTTGTGAGGTAAGATTCACATTTCACTACTGATTATATTCTGTATAATTGAGTGTGAAGAACAAAAAAACCTTGAACCTTGTGTGTGTGTGTTTCTCTGGCCGCCTGATCGCCTCGCTGCAGTGAGAGATCAGATTCCTCCATTATCAGACGGATCGGTCTGAAGCGGATCAGAAATGTTAATGTAGCATGTCTAATCCGGTCTCAAAGCTCTGTGTGTCACTGCAGGAGCGTGTCACTCACCGTTTAGTGTGGATCATTAGCGTAATTTGACACCAAGTGGAGATCATTTTAGCGCCTAACAGCTGAGAATATATGACCTGGGAAGGATGACATTGTTTCTGACGTACAGTTAATGAAATGATTCCAATTCACAAAATTTGTGAATTTTATCGCCAAAATATTTGTCAGAATCGATATCTCATCGCTGGGTATGAGAATCGATATCGTATCGCTGGGTAGAGAATCGATATTTATCGCTGGGTATGAGAATCGATATCATCGCTGGGTATGAGAATCGATCGTCATGCTGGGTATGAGAATCGATATTCATCGCTGGGTATGAGAATCGATATCGACATCGCTGTATGAGAATCGATATCGTATCGCTGGGTATGAGAATCGATATCATCGCTGGGTATGAGAATCGATATCATCGCTGGGTATGAGAATCGATATCTCATCGCTGGGTGAGATCGATATCGTATCGCTGGGTATGAGAATCGACATCATCGCTGTATGAGAATCGATATCTCATCGCTGGTATGAGAATCGATTGTATCGCTGGATGAGAATCGATATCATCGCTGGCGAGAATCGATATTTATCGCTGGGTATAACGATATTTATCAGCTGAGAATCGAGATTTCATAAGATATTCATCGCTGGGTATGAGAATCGATATCTATCGCTGGGTATGAGAATCGACATCGATCGTTGGATGAGAATTATATCCATCGCTGAGTATAAGCATGTCACTGGGTATGAGAATCTATCTATCGCTGGGTTGAGAATCGATATCCATCGCTGAAGAGAATGTTCTCATCGCTGGTATGAGAATCGAGCATCTATCGCTGATATGAGAATTGATATCGTATCGCTGGATATGACAATCTGATATGTATCGCTGTATGAAATCGCTTGTATGTTGGGTATGAGAATCATATCATCGCTGGGTATGAGAATCATATCGATGGTCTAATATATCTGATTTCAAATGTTTTCGCCTTCAGTGAATGGAAAAACGCCTGAATTCACCAGTCTGAGAAGTATAAACAGTGCTCTGTCTGTGGTTTTGAAGTGAGCTTTGTTTCTAACTGCTGCTGTAATTGAATGTCAGCGAGAGCAAGTCATATAAGAAAGCAACTGAAGTGTTCTAAACGAGTTTTAATATGCATGTGTTTCAGCTCATCCTGACTCCTGAGTGATTCCACAGACGCGCTAATCTGAATATGAGATGGTTGCATTTCCATCAAGTTTTCAGAGTTTTTTTAATCACAGGTCTTCACGAGGTCATGCGCTGATTGAGTTGGCCAGGATGCAAGGATCACGCTGTTCTTATCCTGCAGACTTCCAGTCTGACTCATGTTATTCCTCACATGTTGATGTTGAAGACACAGTGTAAACTGTTGGTTGAATACACTCAGCCTCTGTGCAAAGTCTTTTTTACAGTTTGTATGATTTTTAGCATCTTAAATCATACTTTGGTTAAAATTTCAATG
>CM050429.1:31020124-31027624 GCA_027564155.1 Gymnocypris eckloni scoliostomus | reverse complement strand
TATTTTATTTTATTTCAGTTAATGATTATTTTATTTCAAGCAATGATTTTTATTTTATTTTTGTCTGAAGCCAGGTAATGGTCACATGATATGCTAAAAAGATGAAATATTGAATCTGTTTATAAGTGTTTTATTTTAAAATGATTTTTTTTTTATCAACTCACATTTCAAAAATACTTGAATACATCGTACCAGTAATTCACGTTTATTAATAGAATTTTTGTAAGTAATTCTCTAAAAAAAAATTATGCTAACATTTTTGTATATTGTTTTTTATTTGTTTGCTGGTTCTCATGGCGGTCTGACTTTATTAATTTAACAGTGCCATTATTTCTGGTTGTTTGTTAATATGTGAGAATGTTCTGGTCGCGTTTGTTTCTCATGAACCTCGTGTCTGTCTTCACATGTGTTCAATAAAGCTGTGCTTCCAGTGAAGCATCTTCTGCTGTCATGATCATTTCATGCTGTTATATAACACTGTTATTTACTTGTTCATGTTTTAAAGTATCAAAATGACAGATGTTCCATACAAGTGTTAAAAAGCAAATATAAATGTGGAAGATGAGCAGCTCTGCGTCTGTATCGGTGTCAGTGTGGTCTTCAGACACTGTGAACCTGCCTGAAGCTTTTCTTCCACATGCCTGAATAATGCATGGAAGCTTTTACTGGCCCACTTTAAGAGCATCATGGGATTACAAAGAGAAATACAACAAAAACGTCTTTGACATTCAATACAGACACTGCATGTGTGTAGCGCTGTTATACAGATTTAACACGCTTGTCAGTTCAATTAGCTGAAGAAACAAGCGCTTAACTAACTCAGAAACAAGCACTTAACTAACCCAGAAACAAGCACTTAACTAACCCAGAAACAAGCACTTAACTAACCCAGAAACAAGCGCTTAACTAACACAGAAACAAGCAACTAACACAGAAATAAGGGCTTAACTAACCCAGAAAAAGCTTAACTAACCATAAACAAGCATAACCCAGAAACAAGCACTTAACTAACCCAGAAACAAGGCTTAACTATCCCAGAAACAAGCACTTAACCCAGAAACAAGTGCTCAACTAATCAGAAACAAGCACTTAGAAGAAACAAGTGCTTAACTATCCCAGAAACAAGCACTTAACTAACCCAGAAACAAGTGCTCAACTAATCAAGAAACAAGCACTTAACTAACCCAGAAACAAGCACTTAACTAACCCAGAAACAAGGGCTTAACTAACCCAGAAACAAGGGCTTAACTTACCCAGAAACAATCGCTTAACTAACCCAGAAACAAGCGCTTAACTCACCCAGAAACAAGCACTTAACTAACCCAGAAACAAGTGCTCAACTAATCAAGAAACAAGCACTTAACTAACCCAGAAACAAGCACTTAACTAACCCAGAAACAAGGGCTTAACTAACCCAGAAACAAGGGCTTAACTTACCCAGAAACAATCGCTTAACTAACCCAGAAACAAGCGCTTAACTCACCCAGAAACAAGCGCTTAACTAACCCAGAAACAAGGGCTTAACTAACCCAGAAACAAGCGCTTAACTAACCCAGAAACAAGGGCTTAACTAATTCAGAAACAAATGCTTAACTTACCCAGAAACAAGGGCTTAAGTAATCCAGAAACAAATGCTTAACTAACCCAGAAATAAGGGCTTAACTAATCCAGAAACAAGCACTTAACTAACCCAGAAACAAGGGCTTAACTAATCCAGAAACAAGCACTTAACTTACCCAGAAACAAGCGCTTAACTAACCCAGAAACAAGCGTTTAACTGACCCAGAAACAGAATGCAAACATGCTGTTGGGTTTGATTTGTCTGGTGATGTTTATTCGTCTGATGTAAATCTAAAGTGTTTTGTTCAGTAGACTGACTGACGGTTCTCTGTGTTTCTCTTAGTCTTCATCATCCAGGCGTCTTCGCTTCATTTCTCCGAAGAGCCCCAATCTCAGGACGCGTTACACGGCCGCAGTGCTCTCCTGCGCTGTGAGCTCAGCGGCCCGGAGGACATGCACTACTGGTGGACGCAGGACGGCCGTCGCGTGCAGGACTCGAACCGCCGCTTCCAGGAGGGCAGTAACCTGAAGTTCACGGCAGTGGACCGTCACACAGACACCGGCAGCTTCCAGTGTGTGGCCTCCAGCAGCTCCACCGGAGAGACCGTGACCTCCGCCAACGCCTCCATCAACATCAAATGTGAGCTGCGATTGTGTGTGTCTGGAAACCAGGCATCACGGCCAAGCTTTAAAAAGTGCACTCTCATAATATACTTAAAGTGCTCTATTTCCGCGCACTAATTTTGTACTTAATATACTAAAATGATTCTTAATCACTTCTTAAGATAAACGTAAGATAATCTATGTGTACTCAACTGTGCTGTTTTGGGACACCATGAATATGATCTAAAATGCAATTTTAATGTACTATCTTTGCATGGAAGCTTTTACTGGCCCACTTTAAGAGCATCATGGGATTACAAAGAAAAATACAACAAATAAAATGTCTTTGACATTCGATGCAGACACTGGATGTGTGTCAACATGTAAGAAACAAGTGCTTAAATTACCCAGAAACAAGTGTTTAACTCACCCAGAAACAAATGCTTAACTAACCCAGGAACAAGCGCTTAACTAACCCAGAAACAAGCGCTTAACTCACCCAGAAACAAGTGCTTAACTCACCCAGAAACAACTGCTTAAATAACCCAGAAACAAGTGCTTAACCAATCCAGAAACAAATGCTTAAATAACCCAGAAATAAACACTTAACTAACCCAGAAACTAGTGCTTAACCAACCCAGAAACAAACGCTTAAATAACCCAGAAATAAACGATTAACTGACCCAGAAAAAACGCTTAACTAACCCAGAAACAAGCGCTTAACTAACACAGAAACAAGTGCTTAACCAACCCAGAAACAAGCACATAACTAACCCAGAAACAAGCACTTGCCTAACCCAGAAACAAGCACTTAAATAACCCAGAAATAAGTGCTTAACTAACCCAGAAGCAAGCACTTAAATAACCCAGAAACAAGCGTTTAACCAATCCAGAAACAAACGCTTAAATAACCCAGAAATAAACGCTTAACTAACCCAGAAACAAGTGCTTAACCAACCCAGAAACAAACGCTTAAATAACCCAGAAATAAACGCTTAACTAACACAGAAATAAGCGCTTAACCAACCCAGAAACAAGCACTTGCCTAACCCAGAAACAAGCACTTAAATAACCCAGAAACAAGCGCTTAACTAACCGATAAACAAATGCTTAACTAAACCAGAAACAAGCGCTTAACTAACCCAGAAACAAGCACTTAACTAACCCAGAAACAAGCACTTGACTAACCCAGAAACAAGCGCTTAACTAACCCAGAAATAAACGCTTAACTAACCCAGAAACAAATGCTTAACTAACCCAGAAACAAGTGCTTAACTAACCCATAAACAAATGCTTAAGTGTACTCAACTCTGCTATTTTGGGACACCATGAATATGAACTATAATGCACTTTTAGCATACTTTATTTTCTTAAAGTATGTCATGTCTGTCTATACTTGAAGTATATTATGTAAGTGTACTTTTTTTATAACCTGGGGGCTCTTGTCATGTTTCATATCATCTCTCTGTCATTGCTGTGATTGGTGTCGAGTGATTCTCATGGCTGTCTCTCTCTCTCTCTCTCTCTCTCTCTCTCTCAATATCAAATCTATTAAGCTTTATTAGCATGACTGTGTAACACAATGTTTCCAAAGCATTAACATATACAGTCAAACCAAAACTATTCAGATACCAGATATGATTTTTTATATTTCTTTACTAGCGGGTTCAGGATTCTATAGTTCATTTATGTAAGTGAGGATAGCAAAATAAAGTAAATGTCAAATATTATACCAAATATTCTTCATACAGTGGACTAACAGTAAAATATGGAATCAAAAATGATGGTTTTGCTGAAGTGTTTTTCTTTAATTGTTAATGAGATGTTTTTACACACAGACTGAACTAAATGAAGCAGTGCTTGGTGATTGGAGCTAAATTGGTTTTATCTAATTATGTTTTTAAATTTAACATCCATTTCATTACATAGCTTTCTATCAAAGTTATGATCAAGATTTATTTGTTCTGATGCAGATAACTCCTATTTTACTAACTATAGCCAATGAACTGATATAATGGGATGAAGGTGTCTGAATACATTTTGGTTTGACTGTATATAAATGATAAAAAGAAAGAAACAAAATAAAAACAACAACATGGATAACAAATAAATAAAATCTATGTAAATAAATGACAAGATAAAGTAAGTCAGTTTTCAGTTAACCATGTTTAACACCTAACATTGTGAATGGCTAACACTAGTTTTGTATGAAGTATGAAGGGCATTTTCTCAGTTATCAATAATGGGCTTCAAATCTGGGGAGAAATATTTCCCTTACATTAAAGTCATATTTGATTTTGCTCAACATTATAATTGTGATTACTGAACAGATTTTTTTTTTTGTTGAAGAACAGAGAAATGTTGGATATAGAGAGTTTTTTTTTGTGTCATGGTTGTGGATGTTGTTGTGTGTCCTCAGGGCTGGAGAGAGGGCCAATCACAATGAATGAACCCGCCTCAGAGGCGGAGCTAGAGGAGGCTGAGCGAATCGTGCTGCAGTGTCACATTGATGGACATCCACGGTGAGTCTAGCATCTGATTGGACGGTGAAATATAAGTCTGATCCTCGCATATGAACAGTGAATGATGTTTCTGACCTGTGCAGGCCGAGCAGTAAATGGTTTAAAGATGAAGCTCAGCTGGACAGAAAGGATCGGATCCTGACGCTGACCAACCTCAGCACAGGGGATTCTGGGATATACTCCTGCTGTGCTCAAAATGCTGCTGGAAAAGTGTGCAGTAACAGCAACATCACCCTCAATATTTTTGGTAAGATTATAAGGTTTGAATAGACACAAGCTCAGGCTCTTCTAGATAAGATTCGTCGATTATAGTTTAGTTTGAGGTGTGAGAAGACGTCAGTGATGCCCACACATGTGCACTCAGCTTTTATTGTGCGTGTTCTGCAATGTTTGTCACCTCATGTGTGCAACTAAGCAGAAATGTCTAAAGCGTAACCCAACACCTCGGCCAGCCTTCCCATCAGACACCTGCGCTACTCACGCACACACCTGCAGACTGAATAAAAGCTCTGCTGAAGAATAAAGAGATCAGCTGGAGCATGAAAATTACAAATGAAAGGAAAGAGTGAGAGGAGTAAGGATAAAGAGCTTTAGCAGAAGAATAGTGGGCGGCAGTGAACGTTTACACACGCAAACAGACCTCAGCATGTCTGTCTGATCTACAGCGTGTCTGTCTGGTCTACAGCGTGTCTGTCTGATCTACAGCGTGTCTGTCTGATCTACAGCGTGTCTGTCTGATCTACAGCGTGTCTGTCTGGTCTACAGCGTGTCTGTCTGATCTACAGCGTGTCTGTCTGATCTACAGCGTGTCTGTCTGGTCTACAGCGTGTCTGTCTGGTCTACAGCGTGTCTGTCTGGTCTAGAGCGTGTCTGTCTGATCTACAGCGTGTCTGTCTGATCTACAGCGTGTCTGTCTGATCTACAGCGTGTCTGTCTGATCTACAGCGTGTCTGTCTGGTCTACAGCGTGTCTGTCTGATCTACAGCGTGTCTGTCTGATCTACAGCGTGTCTGTCTGATCTACAGCGCGGTCTGTCTGGTCTACAGCGTGTCTGTCTGGTCTACAGCGTGTCTGTCTGGTCTACAGCGTGTCTGTCTGGTCTAGAGCGCTGTCTGGTCTAGCGTGTCTGTCTGGTCTAGAGCGTGTCTGTCTGGTCTAGAGCGTGTCTGTCTGGTCTACAGCGTGTCTGTCTGGTCTAGAGCGTGTCTGTCTGGTCTAGAGCGTGTCTGTCTGGTCTAGAGCGTGTCTGTCTGGTCTAGAGCGTGTCTGTCTGGTCTAGAGCGTGTCTGTCTGGTCTAGAGCGTGTCTGTCTGGTCTAGAGCGTGTCTGTCTGGTCTACAGCGTGTCTGTCTGGTCTACAGCGTGTCTGTCTGGTCTAGAGCGTGTCTGTCTGGTCTACAGCGTGTCTGTCTGGTCTAGAGCTTGTCTGTCTGGTCTACAGCGTGTCTGTCTGGTTGTCTGGTCTAGAGCGTGTCTGTCTGGTCTAGAGCGTGTCTGTCTGGTCTAGAGCGTGTCTGTCTGGTCTACAGCGTGTCTGTCTGGTCTAGAGCGTGTCTGTCTGGTCTACAGCGTGTCTGTCTGGTCTACAGCGTGTCTGTCTGGTCTACAGCGTGTCTGTCTGGTCTAGAGCGTGTCTGTCTGGTCTAGAGCGTGTCTGTCTGGTCTAGAGCGTGTCTGTCTGGTCTAGAGCGTGTCTGTCTGGTCTAGAGCGTGTCTGTCTGGTCTACAGCGTGTCTGTCTGGTCTACAGCGTGTCTGTCTGGTCTACAGCGCGTCTGTCTGGTCTACAACGCGTCTGTCTGGTCTACAGCGTGTCTGTCTGGTCTAGAGCGTGTAAATGTAAATGTGACACAATGGTAAATCAGTGAAGGGTGATTTATAGGAGCACAAGGGTCAAGCGGAGGGACGGTCAGATGTGTTGCTGTCTGTGGAATGTGGTCTGGTCCAGGTGTGCTAAAGGTCAAAGGTCATGTGACACCTGACAGGTGGCAATAATAGAAGACGAGTGAGTGTGTGACTCTTCTGTCTCTCTGTGTGTGTTCAGATAAGTCGGTTCCCCGTGTGCTGGTGGCTCCGGTGGATCAGGTGGTTTTGGGTAATGAGGAGGCCGTGTTTCACTGTCAGTTCAGAGCCAAGCCGCCGCCGCTGATCAAGTGGTTCCATGACGCAGAACCCGTCCTCAACGAATCACGGTGAGACGCTTCATATCTCTGAGTGTTTCTTCTGCTGACATCACATGCAGATGCTCCAGCTCTTTACTGGTCAGTTTTTACAATCTTTAAGTGTTGAGTGCCTAAAATACTAAAACTGTAAAGTGCCCCTATTATGGGTTATGAAAGGTCCATATTTTGGTTTTGGGAGTCCCCAACATGTAAGGTCAAAAAACACTTTCATTTTCTTATAATATGCATTTATTTTTACCTTATTTGCTCAACGACTCCCAAACGATTCACTCAACAATTCATTCTTCCAAACCCCTCCCCTGCGTGACGTTAATCTGCACTGATTGGTCGATTTCAGTTAAAGCAGAGCCCAGTGCTACTTTGTGTACAGCGTTTCCTTCAAAATAAAAGCTCTGCTGCCATTTCCTTCAAAATAAAAGCTCTGCTGCCATTTCCTTCAAAATAAAAGCTCTGCTGCCGTTTCCTTCAAAATAAAAGCTCTGCTGCCGTTTCCTTCAAAATAAAAGCTCTGCTCCAGTTTCCTTCAAAATAAAATAAAAAAAATAAACTAAAATTGATGTGTAAACCAAAAATAACAATTATTAATAACTATATAGGTATATAAAAATGACCAAACATTTTTAGTCAGAAAAT
>CM050429.1:31002624-31015124 GCA_027564155.1 Gymnocypris eckloni scoliostomus | reverse complement strand
TCTACCTGTCTCACTGTGTCTGTCTCACTGCATCCGTCTGTCTCACTGTCTGTCTCACTGTCTGTCTCTCTGCATGTGTCTCACTGTATCTGTCTCACTGCATGTCTCTCACTGTGTCTTTCTCACTGCATGTGTCTCACTGCATCTGTTTCTCTGCACCTCTCTGTCTCACTGCATCTGTTTCTCTGCATGTGTCTCACTGTGTCTGTCTCTCTGCATGTGTCTCTCTGAACCTGTCTCACTGCACCTGTCTGTCTCACTACATCTGCTTCTCGATGCACCTTTCTGTTTATCCGTCTGTCTCACTGCATGTGTCTCACTGCATCCGTCTGTCTCACTGCACCTGTGTGTCTCACTGCACCTGTCTGTCTCACTCACTGTCTGTCTCACTGCACCTGTCTGTCTCACTGAACCTGTCTCACTGCGCATGTCTGTCTCACTGCACCTGTCTGTCTCACTGAACCTGTCTCACTGCACCTGTCTGTCTCACTGCATGTGTCTCACTGCATCTGTTTCTCACTGCACCTGTCTGTTTATCCGTTTGTCTCACTGCATCTACTGTCTCACTCATCTGTTTCTCACAGCACTTGTCTGTTTATCCGTCTGTCTCACTGCATCTGTTTCTCACAGCACTTGTCTGTCTCACTGCACCTGTCTCACTGCATGTGTCTCACTACATGTGTCTCATTGTTTGTCTCACTGTGTCTGTCTCACTGCACCTGTCTGACTCTCACATACATGATGGTCCTTCATATGCAGCAGATGTCTCACTGCACCTGTCTGTCTCACTGAACCTGTCTCACTGCGCCTGTCTGTCTCACTGCACCTGTCTGTCTATCTGAACCTGTCTCACTGTGCCTGTCTGTCTCACAGCACCTGTCTGTCTCACTGCATGTGTCTCACTGCACCTTTCTGTCTCACTGCATCTGTTTCTCACATCACCTGTCTGTCTCACTGCATGTGTCTCACTGCATCTGTTTCTCACTGCACCTGTCTGTTTATCCATCTGTCTCACTGCATCTGTTTCTCACATCACCTGTCTGTCTCACTGCATGTGTCTCACTGCATCTGTTTCTCACTGCACCTGTCTGTTTATCCATCTGTCTCACTGCATCTGTTTCTCACTGTACCTGTCTGTCTCACTGCATCTGTTTCTCACTGCACCTGTCTGTTTATCCATCTGTCTCACTGCATCTGTTTCTCACTGCACCTGTCTGTCTCACTGCATCTGTTTCTCACAGCATCTATCTGTCTCATTGCATGTGATGTTGACATGTGTTGATTGTGTTTGTTCAGGTTTCAGAAGATGCCCAACGGCTCTCTGGTCATTAGTGCCGTGACCACTGAGGACACAGGTGTGTACACCTGCATCGCCGGAAACACCTGCAACATCAGAGACATGGCAGCGCAGCTCTATGTCGTGGGTGAGGAACATTTTAACCTGATCATTGTGTTTTTTTTAAAGGTCAATGTGTTCATGTATACACACAGATCATAGAGCGTGTTTATTTATTTGTGTAGTGCTTTATGCAATACACAGGGTTTCTGTGGGTCTTAAACAGGTAATAAAAAGTCTTAATTCATCCTTCCACAAAATTAAGGCCTTGGGATGTCTTAAAATAATCATGAAGTCACGACATTAAATGTGTTTTTATTTAGTTATCAGTACAAATATCCAAACATCTTTTAAGTGAGTTTATGTTTAAAACAAGAGCAAATATCAATCAATGGGGAATAAAAACTTGTTTTCACTTTGAATTAAGTTTCACCCATTGGCAGATATTTGTTCACTTCATTTTAATCAACTTCTCATTAAACAAGACTATTAGATGATCATCTTTAAGATTTTAATACTAATTCAGATATTTCAGAATAAGGATTTCGATCAGTATTTAATCGGTTTAGACCATTTAAATGAAGTTCAGTGTGACGTTACGCTGATGTTTTGACCTTTGAAGTGCTTATAAACTCCGATACACTCTCCAGTGACACACGGCAGTGTTACATTGTTGCCTAACAACAGTTACACGGAACTTCTAATTCTGAACACAGTGTAGTGAATGGCCTGCAGTGGTTTTACTGTGGTGTGTCCTCTCAGAGAAGCCTGTGCATCCACGCAGTGAAGACGAGGATAAGAGTCAGTTTAAGATGTTCCAGACGATCGCGCTGTCCGTGGCCGTGGCCGTGGCGTACATCATCGCTGTGCTGGGACTGATGTTCTACTGCAAACAGAGACGCAAGAACAAACGTCAGCAGAAGAACCGCGCCGGAGAAGAGCCCGAGATGGAGCATCTGAACGGTACGGTGCACAAAAAAACTGCTATTCACTGCCTAACATGTATAATTACAGAAAATAATATATATATGTTTGTATTGGACGTTAATGGAGCAACAGATTTGGTTGTTTATTTTGTATAATGTATGGTTTTGATACAAATATAATGCTTTTTTAATTATGTCTTGTTCAAAACAATCACTTTTTTAATTTGTACTATTTTCTGCTTATGTCGAATTCAATATAATGTCATTAAAATATGTTAATGGAAAAAAAATATTTTAAAATACAGAATCATTATTAAAAATTAAGATTCTGAAAGCGATCCAATAATAACTGAATATAGATTTACAGTAATAACAACAAATTATATTTTATTATTAATCGCATCCAAAAGTTTTTGTTTACATAATATATTAGTGTGCTTTGTATTTATTATACATATATATATATATATATATATAAATGCAAGCACTATTTAAGAAATATGTGTATTGTGTATATATGTAAATGTAAATATTTTCTATATTTTACACATTTTATATATGCATAATAAATAAACAGTTCACATGCACATGTTATGTAAACAATTTTTTTTATTTTGAATCTGATTAATAACGGTTAATTATTTGACAGCAGTATTTATTATATGATATGATTAATATGGTGTTTTAAATATGATTTTTCATTCTAAACATGGTGATTATCTCTAATATGGACACCCAACATAATATTTACTATCTGAATCTAACCATGTCAACAAATGGAAAAGTCAGCCATCTTTTAATTATCATGTTAATTACAGTGTGCCTTTAGCCCAACAGCAGGGGCGCTTTTTACCCCAAATACCATGCTTTTACATATTCTTTCTTTATTTAAAAACGTAAACAAAACTGGAAATCGTGTTTAAAAATATAGGCATTAATTCTCATTTGCTACTTAAATCTACAACATTTTAAAAAACATCAAATATGAATCAAGTAAGAACAGAATCGATCGCGTCGAGGATTAGCCAAATTTGCACGTGCACCTTAAAAAAAAGCGGATGTTTTGGAAAGTGCTACGCCTCGTTTTTGTGCCAGATGAAAATAATATCAAAGGTACGTTTAGAGTACCGTCACTTGATTAATATCAGACTAATCGTCTCTTATATGTAGTGGATGTACTTCCCAGAGGCACATGTTATTTAGAGATGTTTGTGTTTCCCTGTAGGTGGCGCTGTTCAGCTGAACGGACACCGGATGTCTGAGATCCATGAAGAAGTGGCTTTAACAGTGAACCCAGAGAAACAGCAGAGCTGCCGTGACAAACTGCACTTTCCCAGAACGCACCTGCAGACCATCACCACACTGGGTAATGAATCAAGCTAACTCGCTTCAGGTCGCTTTTACCATCATTTAGAAGATTGTACATTAGGATCATATTTGCTTCTAGATTTAGGATAGTACTTAAAGAAATTACATTTATATTTATTTATTAAAGGGATCAAATTTATATTTGCTCAAAATTTGCTCATCCAAGATCAGGATGTTTCTTCATCAGGTTTGGAGAAATGTGTCTCTACAGCAGTGAATGGGTGCCGTCAGAATGAGAGTCAATGGATGCTCTGCAGTGAATGGGTGCCGTCAGAATGAGAGTCAATGGATGCTCTGCAGTGAATGGGTGCCGTCAGAATGAGAGTCTGATAAAAACATCACAGCACTCCAGTCCATCGGTTAACATCTGGAGAAGACAAAACCTGAAACTAATCCAGCATTAAGATGTTTATAACGAAAATATCAGTTCATAATCCATAACTCTTCCTCCAGTGAAAAACTGTCCTGAATGAGGAGAGAAATCTGCCAAAACAGCCCTAAACTTTAACACTTTTGTCTTCTCCAGATTTGTATTTATTTATTGGTTTATTTAATAGGGACCATGCATATTCATCAACATTGTTGTATAAAAATACACCATGTAAATATGCCAGAATTAGTAACAATAACTACTTTTCATCCGCAGTCCCTAGGCAGGTAACATAAAACTAACATAAGATGTTCGGCACCCATTCATTGCAGAGCATCCATTGACTCTCATTCTGACGGCACCCATTCACTGCAGAGCCTCCATTGACTCTTATTCTGACGGCACCCATTCATTGCAGAGCATCCATTGACTCTCATTCTGACGGTACCCATTCACTGCAGATCCTCCATTGACTCTTATTCTGACGGCACCCATTCACTGATGCAGAGCATCCATTGCTGAGACACATTTCTACAAACCTGATGAAGAAACAAACTCAAGTGCATGTATCGTGTGATGTCTGTGTGTGTGCGTGCGTGCGTGTGTGTGTGCGCGCAGGTCGTGGCGTGTTCGGCGAGGTGTTTCTGGCTAAAGCGAGGGCGATAGAGGAGGCAGTGCCGGAGACGCTGGTGCTAGTCAAGAGTCTAGAGAGCCGCGAGGAAACGCACCGAACCGAGTTCAGACGAGAGCTGGAGATGTTCAGCAAACTCCATCACGCTCACATCGTACGACTGCTGGGAATCTGCAGAGAAACCCAACCACATTACATGATCCTGGAATACGTGGATCTGGTACTAAACACATTCAAACTCCTTTATTAATTCCATGCAGCAATGCTTTAACATTAACTAGCATTTTCAGGGAAAAGAAAATCAAGGAAATATGATTCTAGCTGTATATGCATTAATATAACAGTTTCAGCAACTTTTGGAGATATTCAGGTAATAAGCCCAGCAGAACTTATACCAGTGAATGAGTATGTCTTGTATGCATGAAGTATAATTCACAATAATGTGTTCTGTAGGGTGCATTAGTAACCAATCTAATTGCTGCATGATACAACACATCTAATTGCTCCAGAACGCCTTTACGTGCATTTCTATACATCGCATCACATAATCAAACAAGGGCAAAACAGTGGTATTTATTGGCTGACGTGATCTATATAGGTGAATATAGGTTTGTTGACTACAGATAACCTGATAAATATTATTAATATAAACTGAAAACGTGGTTGGTGCTAACACAGAGCCCTGAGGTACACCTTTATCAATAGTTAATGATTCGGATAATTGTTGATTAGTCTTAGGATCTGTTATATAAATAGTTAAATGAGACACACCAATACTAAGCAATCTGCATAACAAACTATAATAAACACCATGTATCAAAGGCTTTATCTGATGCACATATGCATGATGACTTTCTATCTGTTTCGTGATTTTCAGGGCGATCTCAAACAGTTCCTCAGGATATCAAAAAGCAGCGATGAGAAGCTCAAACCGCATCCCATCAGCACTAAAACTAAAGTAGGTTCCTCCTATTTGAGCCGTCTCTGAGCGTATTTAAGAGCTCATGTGTTGTTGATGGTGCTCCGCAGGTCTCCATCTGTGCTCAGGTGGCTCGTGGGATGCTGCATTTATCAAACAAGGGTTTTGTGCATAAAGACCTGGCGGCCAGGAACTGTCTGATCAGCGGTCAGAGACACGTGAAGGTGTCTGCGCTCAGTCTCAGCAAAGACGTCTATAACAGGTACCGGCTCCTTCAGTCCTTTAAAGCGCTGCAGAGGCAGTCAGTGCTCACATCCAAGACATAACGGACTGGATGTCACAAAACACAACCAAGATAAACTGAAGCGCAGAGAGAGAAATTGACCCCTAAAGGACTGAATCAAAACATTTTTTATTCAGATTTTAACTTTAAAGCTCATATTCTCTATCTGAGCAATACATAAAAAATAATGCATGCATTTATAACTAGCAGGCTTGAGTGTTGTAGTGCCCTCCTTTCCGGTCTACTACACTACAACTAATACAGAATACTGCTAGAATATTGACAAACACCAAAAAGAGAGTTAACTTTGTTCCTGAGTTAAAGTCATTACACTGGTTACCTGTTTAGTTTATTTGCTCCAGACTATCTTTCTAAAAGGCTTATAGTAGAGCTTCCCAAACTTCAGAGGGGTAAGGCCCCCAAAAACATAGCTAAAGCTCCACGACCCCCCCAACCTCTTTGTTAAAAAATATATAGATAAATGGTATAAAGATATATTTGTATATTAGATATATTTAATAAAGTAGATTTTCTCTGCACAACATTATCAACATTTATTAACCAGTTTGAAAGAATTTCATGTGATTTATGAGAACTACCATAAAATGTAATATTTGTATATGCTGGTGAAAATAAGATGATGTAAAAAAAAATGTACACATATATTTAAATCCATAACACTACACTTTCTGCATAATATTTACAATTACATTGCATCAAAGTGTGTAACAGAAGCTACTGTACATAGTTCACAAATCTATTGCAATGAAATACATAACTGTATTAAAAAAAATAAAAGCAAGGGAGGGGGGACTTATAGCACTGGCTTATAGTATACGAACCCAGAAGGACTCGGGTCTTTAGATTATTTTCCTCTAACTGTACTTCATTGTAGAACTAAGTAATTTGGTGACACTGCTTTTAGCCGTTATGCCGCGATGAGCTGAAAATATGCATGTTTTAAATCTAAATCACTTATTTGTTCAATCTGGCCTATATGTGCTATAAAAACATTTGTGTATTTTATGTTTTGTTTTTCCTCGATTTCAATGTTTTTGTTTAGAATTTTATATTTTAATTATATACATTTTAAATTTTATTATTCTATTTCAGTGGGTTTATTTCTGTTTTGCATTTGGTGTATTCTATTGTTTTTGTGTTTGATTTCTTCTTGCACTTTGAACTGTGTTAACTTGTTTGGAAAAGTGCTATATACACAAAAATTAGCTGGCTTGCTTGTGTGCAGAGCGCCATCTAGTGTTGATGAAGCGCAGTCACGCATGCTGATGTGTGTGTGTGTGTGTGTGTGTGTGTGTGTGTGTGAGACAGCATGTGTATGTGTGTGTCTGTCTGTCTGTGTGTGTGTGTGTGTGTGTGTGTCTGTCTGTTTGTGTGTGTGTGTGTGTGTGTGTGTGTGTGTGTGTGTGTGTGTGTGTGTGTGTGTGTGTGTGACTGTGTATGTGTGTGTGTGTGTGTGACTTGTGTGTGTGTGTGTGTGTGTGTGTGACAGTATATGTGTGTGTGTTTGTGTCTGTGTGTTTGTGTGTGTGTGTGTGTCTGTGTCTGTCTGTATTTGTGTCTGTTTGTGTCTGTGTGTGTGTGTGTGTGTGTGTGTGTGTGTGTGTGTGTGTGTGTGTGTGTGACAGTATGTGTGTGACAGTGTGTGTGTGTGTGTGTGTGTGTGTGTGTGTGTGACAGTATGTGTGTGACAGTGTGTGTCTGTGTGTGTGTGTGTGTGTGTGTGTGTGTGTGTCTTAATTCAATTCAATATGTACTTTATATGGCATGACAATTTTTACAATGTATTGCCAATGCATAGTGTTTACATTGAATCATGAACAGATTTATATGCAACAAAAACATGCATGTGTCTCTCTCTCTCACTCAATTCAATTATATTCTATTCAAATAGCTTTTTTGGCATAAAAAAAAGTAATAAGACAACTAAGAGAATGGTTTAGAACATCTGGACATTTATTTATATATTATTAGAACTTATATATATATATATATATATGACCCTGGAGCACAAAAGCAGTCATAAGCAGCACAGGTATATTTGTAGCAATAGCCAACAATACATTGTATGGGTCAAAATTATACTTTTTATTTTATGCCAAACATCATTAGATATTAAGATCATGTTCCATGAAGATATTTAGTAAATTTTCCACCGTTAATATATCAAAACTTAATTTTTGATTAGTAATATGCATTGCTAAGAACTTCATTTGAACAACTTTAAAGATGATTTTCTCAATATTTAGATTTTTTTTGCACCCTCAGATTCCAGATTTACAAATATTGTCCGATCATAACAAACCATACATTTACATTTATCAGACGCTTTTATCCAAAGCAACTTACAATGCATTCAGGTTATACATTTTTTTTGTCAGTACATGTGTTCCCTGGGAATCGAACCCACAACCTTTGTGCTGCTAACGCAATGCTCTAACCACTGAGATGATGCATAAATCTCAATTTCGAAAAACTAACCCGTAAGACTGGTTTTGTGCTCCAGGGTCATATATGTTATATATAGCTAAAATGGAAATATCATATATACTCAGAGATACGTATAGGAAAAAATACTATTAAATAAACAAATATAATACAGAAAAATAAAGTGTGTGTGTCTCTCTCTCTCTCTGTGTGTGTGTGTGTGTGTGTGTGTGTGTGTGTGTGTCTCTCTCTCTGTGTGTGTGTGTGTGTGTGTGTGTCTGTCTCTCTCTCTGTGTGTGTGTGTTTGTGTGTGTCTCTGTGTGTGTTTCTCTCTGTGTGTGTGTGTATCTCTCTCTCTCTCTCTCTCTGTGTGTGTGTGTGTGTCTCTGTGTGTGTGTTTCTCTCTCTGTGTGGATCTCTGTGTGTGTATCTCTCTCTCTGTGTGTGTGTGTGTGTGTGTGTGTGTGTGTGTGTATCTCTCTCTCTCTGTGTGTGTGTGTGTGTGTGTGTGTGTGTGTGTGCGTGTGTGTGTTCAGTGAGTACTATCAGCACAAGCAGGTCTGGATCCCGCTGCGCTGGCTGTCGGCTGAGAGTGTGTTTGAAGGCGAGTTCTCCAGTAAGACAGACGTCTGGGCGTTTGGGGTCCTGATGTGGGAGGTGTTCAGTCTGGGCGAGCTGCCGTACGCCGGGCTCAATGACCAGCAGGTGCTGGAAGGTGAGCAGACGTGATGTCACGTGACCTGTGTGATCGAGAGAGTCCGTGTGACTTATCATCATATTGATATCGATCATGTTGAGTGTGGACACAGTGTTTGTATTTACAGGGTTAAGCGGGGCCTTCAAAATCTGAAATTCTGTTTGATCAAATGTAAGGATGTTAAAGTCACCATAAAATAAAAATTGACAATTTGTATTTTGTATGGCATATTGCAGTGTTTATTTTAAGATTTATCCATGCACACCATTAATTTTAAAGTTAATTTGCCCTTGTCTGAATGACTTTAAATATCTTAAATGGAACAAGAGTCAAGTTATTATCATTTTAAGAGGTCTTTAAAGATGTCTCTCTGTGTCTCATGTGTGTCTCATATGTGTCTCTCTGCGTCTCGTGTGTCTCTCTGTCTCTTATGTGTGTCTCTCGTGTCTCATGTGTGTCTCTCTGCGTCTCGTGTGTCTCTCTCTGTGTCTTATGTGTGTCTCTCGTGTCTCATGGGTGTCTCTCTGTGTCTCGTGTGTGTCTCTCTGTGTCTTATGTGTGTCTCTCTGCGTCTCGTGTGTGTCTCTCTGTGTCTCATGTGTGTCTCTCTGCGTCTCGTGTGTGTCTCTCTGTGTCTCATGTGTGTCTCTCTGCGTCTCGTGTGTGTCTCTGTGTCTCATGTGTGTCTCTCGTGTCTCATGTGTGTCTCTCTGTGTCTCATGTGGGTCTTATGCATGTCTCTGTGTCTTATGTGCGTCTCATGTGTGTCTCTGTGTCTCATGTGGATCTTATGCATGTCTCTGTGTCTCATGTGTGTCTCTCTGTGTCTCATGTGGGTCTTATGCTTGTCTCTGTGTCTTATGTGCGTTTCGTGTGTATCTGTGTTTTATGTGTCTCTGCGTCTCATGTGGTTCTTATGCGTGTCTCTGTGTGTGTCTCTGTGTCTCATGTGGGTCTTATGCGTGTCTCTGTGTGTCTCTCTGTGTCTTATATGTGTTTCATGTGTGTCTCTGTGTCTCTGTATCTCTCTTTTTCTCATGTGGGTCTTATGCGCGTCTCTGTGTCTCACATGTGTCTCATGTGTGTCTCTATGGCTCTCTGTTTCTCATGTGGGTCTTATGCGTGTCTCTGTGTCTCATGTGGTTCTTATGCATCTCATGTGTGTCTCTATGTCTCTCTGTTTCTCATGTGGGTCTTATGCGTGTCTCTGTGTCTCATGTGTGTCTCTGTGTGTCTCTATGTCTCTCTATTTCTCATGTGGGTCTTATGCGTCTCTGTGTCTCACATGTGTCTCATGTGTGTCTCTATGTCTCTCTGTTTCTCATGTGGGTCTTATGCGTGTCTCTGTGTCTCATGTGTGTCTCTGTGTGTCTCTATGTCTCTCTATTTCTCATGTGGGTCTTATGCGCGTCTCTGTGTCTCACATGTGTCTCATGTGTGTCTCTATGTCTCTCTGTTTCTCATGTGGGTCTTATGCGTGTCTCTGTGTCTCATGTGGTTCTTATGCGTCTCATGTGTTTCTCTATGTCTCTCTGTTTCTCATGTGGTTCTTATGCGTGTCTCATGTGTGTCTCTGTGTGTCTCTATGTCTCTCATGTGGGTCTTATGCGTGTCTCTGTGTCTCATGTGTGTCTCTGTGTGTCGCTGTGTCTTATATGTGTCTCATGTGTCTCCTTTGTGTCTCGTGTGTGTCTCTGTGTGTCTCTGTGTCTCTCATGTGGGTCTTATGTGTGTCTCATGTGTGTCTTTGTGTCTCTGTGTGTCTCTCTGTTTCTTATGTGTGTCTTTGTGTCTCTGTGTGTCTCTCTGTGTCTCTCTGTGTCTCATGTGTGTCTTTGTGTCTCTGTGTGTCCCTCTGTGTCTCATGTGTGTCTTTGTGTCTCTGTGTGTCTCTCTGTTTCTTATGTGGGTCTCTGTGTGTCTCTCTGTTCCTCATGTGGGTCTTATGCGTGTCTCTGTGTCTCATGTGTGTCTCTGTATATCTCTCTGTTTCTCATATGGGTCTTATGCGTGTCTCTGTGTCTCATGTGTGTCTCTGTATATCTCTCTGTTTCTCATGTGGGTCTTATGCGTGTCTCTGTGTGTCTCTATGTCTCATGTGTGTCTTGTGTGTGTCTCCATGCATCTCATGCATGTCTCTCTGTTTCTCAGGTCTCCAGGCTGGTACTCTGCATTTGTCTCCTCCAGTAAACTGTCCTGCTCGCGTCTGCAGTCTGATGAGCCGCTGCTGGACGTCCAGTCCTAAAGAACGGCCCACGTTCAGCGAGATCCTTCAGATTTTGACTGATTCCCCCACAGACACCAAAGTCTAGAAGAACACGACTGCAATCAGAGACTCAATCACACACATTTCAGACGTGAGAGTCTGCTTCGAGTCTCGCTCAGGATCAAACACGCTTCTGTCCCATTAATGATCTGTTTACGCTTCTGTAGAAGCTCGTTTCTCTCGCTGGAGCCTCAGGGACCCAGAGGATGACCTTTGACCTCTGCAGCGCAAGACAATCACAGATCCATCAGGTTACAGACACTCAGAGGAGGTACTGCGCACACATGATGCTGGAATCATGTCACGCCTGTGGCTCTCGTCATGCACTGAATCAGCAGTGCATATAGTCGAGTGTGTGTATGAGTGTGTGTGTGCATACGTGCATGCGTGTGTGTGTGTGTGTGTGTGTGTGTGTGTGCGTGCATGTGTGGTTGTGTGCGTGTGTGTGTGTGTGCATGTGAGCGAATGTATGTGTGTGTGTGTGTGTGTGTGTGTGCATGCGGGCGTGCGTGTGGGTGTGAGTGTGCGTGTGCATACGTGCGTGCGTGTGTGCATACGTGTGTGCGTGCGTGTGTGTGCATGTGAGCGAATGTGTGTATGTGCATATGTGTGTGTGTGCGTGCATGTGTGTGTGTGTGTGCATGTGAACGAATGTGTGTGTGTGAGTGCGTGTGTGAGTGTGAGTGAGTGTGCGTGTGCATACGTGCGTGCCTGTGTGTGTGCATGTGAACGAATGTGTGTGTGTGTGTGTGTGTGTGTGAGTGTGAGTGAGTGTGCGTGAGTGTGCATAAGTGCATGCATGTGTGTGCATGTGAACGAATGTGTGTGTGTGCATGTGTGTGTGTGTGTGTGTGTGTGTGCATATGTGTGTGCATGTGAGCGAATGTGTTTGTGCATGTGTGCGTGCGTGCGTGCGTGGGTGTGTGTGTGCGCGGGCGTTTTCACTGGATGATATTGTCACGAAACACATCATTAGTGGAGTTCAGTCATGTTGTTGTATGTGGAAACAGAGATTAATGGTGAAGTTAGAGATTGACATACAAAGCTGTAATACGATAACAAACTCACTAATTAACCTGTGTCTGTGTGCGATGACAGAGAGACTGTTATTGTAATAAATAAATATGCAACGCCTCAGATTGTGAACAAAGCCATGATTAATCACATATTAATGTAATTCTGTCTCTGCAAAATCCTTCTGGATTGTTTTTCTCAAACACACCCGACAAACTCCGATGATACGCAGATCACACTTTAGG
>CM050429.1:30987624-30997624 GCA_027564155.1 Gymnocypris eckloni scoliostomus | reverse complement strand
CGCAGGCGCTGGCTTGTCATGGGTCCGCTTCGGTCTCCAGGCGCTGGTCTTGTCATGGGTCCGCTTCGGTCTCCAGGCGCTGGTCTTGTCATGGGTCCGCTTCGGTCTCCAGGCGCTGGTCTTGTCATGGGTCCGCCTCAGGCGCTGTCTTGTCATGGGCCCGCCGCCTCCAGGCGCTGGCTTGTCATGCGGCCCGCTTCGCCTCCAGGCGCTGGTTTGTCATGGGCCCGCTTCGGCCTCCAGGCGCTGGCTTGTCATGGGTCCGCTTCGGCCCGCAGGCGCTGGTTTGTCATGGGCCCGCTTCGGCCCACAGGCGCTGGTTTGTCATGGGCCCGCTTGACCTCAGGCGCTGGTTTGTCGCGGGTCCGCGCCCGCAGGCGCTGGTTTGTCATGGGCCCGCCTTGCCCACAGGCGCTGGCTTGTCATGGGCCCGCTTGCCCACAGCGCTGGTTTGTCATGGGCCCGCTCGCCCACAGGCGCTGGTTTGTCATGGGCCCGCCGCCCACAGGCGCTGGTTTGTCATGGGCCGCTTCGCCCACAGGCGCTGGTTTGTCATGGCCCGCCGCCCACAGGCGCTGGTTTGTCATGGGCCCGCTTCGGCCCACAGGCGCTGGCTTGTCATGGGCCCGCTTCGGCCCACAGGCGCTGGTTTGTCATGGGCCCGCTTCGGCCCACAGGCGCTGGTTTGTCATGGGCCCGCTTCGGCCTCCAGGCGCTGGCTTGTCATGGGCCCGCTTCGGCCTCCAGGCGCTGGCTTGTCATGGGTCCGCTTCGGCCCACAGGCGCTGGTTTGTCATGGGCCCGCTTCAGCCCGTAGGCGCTGGCTTGTCATGGACCCGCTTTGGCCCACAGGCGCTGGCTTGTCATGGGTCCGCTTCGGCCCGCAGGCGCTGGCTTGTCATGGGCCCGCTTCGGTCTGCAGGCGCTGGCTTGTCATGGGCCCGCTTCGGTCTCCAGGCGCTGTCTTGTCATGGGCCCGCTTTGGTCTCCAGGCGCCGGTCTTGTCATGGGTCCGCTTCGGTCTCCAGGCGCTGGTCTTGTCATGGTTCCGCTTCGGTCTCCAGGCGCTGGTCTTGTCATGGGCCCGCTTCGGTCTCCAGGCGCTGGTCTTGTCATGGGCCCGCTGGTCTCAGGCGCTGGTCTTGTCATGGTTCCGCCTGCCCCAGGCGCTGGTCTTGTCATGGTTCCGCTTCGGTCTCCAGGCGCTGGTCTTGTCATGGGCCCGCTTCGGTCTCCAGGCGCTGGTCTTGTCGGTTCCGCTCGGTCTCCAGGCGCTGGTCTTGTCATGGCCCGCTTCGCTGGCAGGCGCTGGTCTTGTCATGGTTCCGCTTGCCCGCAGGCGCTGGTCTTGTCATGGGTTCCGCTTGGTCTCAGGCGCTGGTCTTGTCATGGGCCCGCTTCGGTCTCCAGGCGCTGGTCTTGTCATGGGCCCGCTTCGGCCCGCAGGCGCTGGTTTGTCATGGGTCCGCTTCGGCCCACAGGCGCTGGTTTGTCATGGGCACGCTTCGGCCCTCAGGCGCTGGTTTGTCATGGGTCCGCTTCGGTCTCCAGGCGCTGGTTTGTCATGGGTCCGCCGCCCACAGGCGCTGGTTTGTCATGGGCACGCTTCGGCCCTCAGGCGCTGGCTTGTCATGGGTCCGCTTCGGCCCACAGGCGCTGGCTTGTCATGGGCACGCTTCGGCCCTCAGGCGCTGGCTTGTCATGGGTCCGCTTCGGTCTCCAGGCGCTGGCTTGTCATGGGTCCGCTTCGGTCTCCAGGCGCTGGTCTTGTTCTCCGGCTCATGTGTCACATGTCCTGTCCTTCGGTGGGTGATCTGAAGTCACAGCAGCCGCGGCGATGGACTGAGCTTTAAATAGAACGAGCAACTGACATTCTCTATTACAGACCAGCAGCTCTGAACAAACCGAGGAGACGAGGCTTGGAGATACACACGCTGCGAAGCTTTTAACTCAACAGCTGACCACGAACTCTTACCTTCCACGTCGTCCCAAACTTGCAATTTTTTCCCCGTTAAGCAAAAATGACCATTAAAAAAAACCTTTATATACTCGCAGTGAGCATGACTGCCAAACTCCAAAAAGCACTATCACTATACTCCATATGACGCGTGCACCAAGTTTCATTTCATATAATATCATATGCTTCATAAGAAGTGCGTTTATGGTACTTCCTGTAAATGGAGTTTGATGGTAAAAGAGCAGCATGAACATTCAAGTCTTCCTTAACAAGAGGGTGAGAAAATAACAAGATGTTAATTTGTGAGAGAACTATCATTTAAAGAACTATTTCGCTTAAAAATATAAATCTGCTCACTCTCAGTTCTTCCGAGATCAGATGAGTTTGTTTTGTGTCACTGCATCAGTGAATGGGTGCCGTCAGAATGAGAGTCAATGGCTGCCCTCAGAATGAGAGTCAGTGGATGCTCTGCAGTGAATGGGTGCCGTCAGAATGAAAGTAATAGTCATCAGCTCATGGCGGGTGTCTCACTCGGGTCCTCCTCCTGATCTTTATGATGGGTTGTAAGGAGAGAGCTGATAATTCTTCCATTTTTTTGGAAGAGAGTTTGTAGAAATGCTTCGGGCGTCAGCATAGTTTTTTTGTATTTTAATAGTAAAAGTTAATCTTCCAGAGTGTGTGTGTTCTCTCTCTCTCGCTCTCTCTCTCCCTGTGTGTGTGTGTCTCTCTCTCTCTGTGTGTGTGTGTGTGTGTGTCTCTCTCGTGTGTGTGTGTGTGTGTGTGTGTGTGTGTGTCTCTCTGTGTGTGTGTGTGTGTGTGTGTCATCAGTGGTCAAACAGCTGGTTTTGGTCCACACGGGTCGTAAACCTCAGACAAATGTGCTTTCTGGCGACACATGCTGGATGTTAGTGTGAGCCGGTTCTTCATCGACAGCTGAGCAAACGCAGAGCTGACGACGAGACGATCAGACCTCACACGAGAGACTGGGATCAAAGTTGTGTCTAAATGGTTTCATATCATCTGAAGAACAAAGGGTTCAGTGAAGGTTCTTCAGATGATGGAAAAAGAATGTCCTTAAGATTTTGTTTCCTCTGCTTCTGTTGATCAACAATAAGTGCTTAAATGAATTATAATTATTGCATAATTTTTTTTGTATCATGCCCCTCCCCCCTAAAAAAAGTTAATTAATTAAATTAAATTAATACATTTATTATAACACTCACACATAATGTTAATATTGGGATCTGTAATATTTTCTAATAATTATGTAATATTTAGTAACATTAGCCATTTGTAACTTGTGGCTCATTTAGCTGTACTGTCCTCTATGCAGCTTGATATTGGTATTTGTTATTTTAATTAATTGTCATAATCAGTTTATTTGCATTGAATGTTTCCAGTCTTAGTTCTTCCCCGATAGCGACTCATGAAGCAGAAGTCACAGAAAACAGTCTTGCAATGTAAGACGTAAAGGAGCGTGTGTGTGTGTGTGTGTGTGTGTGTGTGTGTGTGTGTGTGCATTAATCTGAGGAAGGCGTTGGTGATTTGGGTTCGAGGCAGATGATGGAACAGCTGAAGAGAAACGATGGGCATGTTGTCCTTCAGTGCCTCTGGTTTGACTCTCACGGTCTTCAGAACAGCTGTTAACGGATCAGATAGGACTAGTGATGCACTGAATGTTGTACAGGACAATGACGGGATCTTGCATTAGCGTGAAAGCATGTAAAAGTGTCCGAGAGAGACACAGAAGCACGTTTAGCGCTGCATCTCATGTCTCTGATGAGAAGAGGATGCTGATTAAAATCATCACATGGCTTTAAACACTGTTACTCGTCAAACGCTCAAGTCACAATGTTATTATTATTATTAAAAGCATGTGAGAATATGATACGTGCGACAAACATCGTTTATAAATCTGCTGCGGTCAACAAAAACAAGCGCCAAAATAACCCGCATCTAAATATGATCTATTATGTTGAGTTTCCTCTGCTTCTGTTGATCAACAGACACGAGCGTGAGTGCTTTACAGCAGCATCTGTGCTCAAACACACCCCAGAACTCATTAAACCCTGTGTGTTTTATATTAGCACTTTTAAAGATGAGTTGTATTGACCCTGTATCACTCATGTCCAGCTCGATCAGTCACACGCTGACCAGCGGCTCTATTATTAGAGTCTTATCTCACATGGTTTCAGCCGCGGACCCGGTTATCTGTTAGTAAACACTGATGTCAAACGAGCTCCGTCATTAGATCGGCTCTGTAGCGACAGAACGAACATTACAAACATCATTTCTGGAACTCTTCTCTTTATTCACGTGAAGTCAGTTCATCTTTATTTCTATAGCGCTTTATAAAACACAGATGAATAGCTTCAGAGAGATAAACAATGTTTCTGCTCTAAAAGGAGCACAATAGTCCTTTTCTCCATTAAGAGCTGTTCATTGTTAATTCAGTTCAGGTTAATAATGGTGTGAAGTTCATCAATTATGGATCGAGTTCAGTTCATCTATAAAGCAGCTCTGGATGTCATCCTCAGCTCTGTTCTGTGCAATCAACTCTATATTACACAAGCAAGCCAAAAAGTGATCTGTATTACATAAAGCTGGACTTTTAAGGAATAGGACTAGTTCATTCAAAATGTGTTCATCCGAGATCAGGATGAGTTTGTTTCTTCATCAGGTTTGGAGAAATGTGTCTCTGCATCAGTGAATGGGTGCCGTCAGATTGAGAGTCAATGGATGCTCTGCAGTGAATGGGTGCCGTCAGAATGAGAGTCAATGGATGCTCTGCAGTGAATGGGTGCCGTCAGAATGAGAGTCAATGGATGCTTTGCAGTGAATGGGTGCCGTCAGAATGAGAGTCAATGGATGCTCTGCAGTGAATGGGTACCGACAGAATGAGAGTCAATAAATGCTCTGCAGTGAATGGGTGCCGTCAGAATGAGAGTCAGTGGATGCTTTGCAGTGAATGGGTGCCGTCAGAATGAGAGTAAATGGCTGCTCTGCAGTGAATGGGTGCCATCAGAAATACATAATGCTGGATTAGTTTCAGCTTTTGTCTTCTCCAGATGTTAACTAATGGACTGGAGTGCTGTGATGTTTTTATCAGACTCTCATTCTGACGGCACCCATTCACTGCTGCAGTGACACATTTCTCCAAACCTGATGAAGAAACAAACTCATCCTGATCTCGGCTGAAATGAGGCTGATTTTGCTTTGCTGTGTGTGTGTCTCTGAAGGCGTACGAGCTCTCCACGCTCACGGGAACTCAGGTTCTGCTGCTGGTGGCCAGCGAGACGGGTCACGTCTACACCTTCGCCACACGCAAGCTGCAGCCTATGATCACCAGCGAGACGGGCAAAGCTCTGATCCAAACCTGCCTGAACTCTCCGGACTCTCCGCCGCGCTCCGACCCATCCACGGACCAGCGCATGAGCGCCACGGGCTTCGAGGAGACGGACCTCTCCTACCAGGTGTCCGAATCCGAGAGTCTCGGAGAAACCAAGGTGAGTCTGCATCTTCTCCATTGAGAACTGTTTTGTGTCTCAGTGATTCGTTCCTGAATGAATCGATCGTTTAAATGATTCAGTTCAGTCACAATGATTCGGTTCAGTCACCATGAATCGGTTCAGTCACAATGATATATATATCAATATAAAGTGTATGTATATATATAAACATATAAATGATGATTTTGACCCATACAATGTATTGTTGTCTATTGCTACAAATATACCTGTGCTGCTTATGACTGCTTTGGTGCTCCAGGGACACATGAAGTATTAATAGATATTTTAAATAGACAATAAAAAACGTGATTTTGTGCATAATAACGAGTTTGAGGCAGGGCTGTCCGTTTCTGCATCAGTGGTTGAGGAAACCTGTTCGGAAACACTCATTATTTCACAGAAATGATTTGAACACATGGTAACATTACTGATGCTGTTGCTTTGAAAGCTGTGTGTGTGATGAGCAGATGCAGAGATCAGGCTCAGTGGAGCACACACACTCACACACACACACACACACACACACACACACACACACACACACACACACACACACTCACACACTCACACACTCACACACACACACACACACTCACACACTCACACACACACACACACACGTTCCTCTCATTGATAAAAGCAGGATTCTGCCTCCCTCCGTGGCCTTATATGGAGTGTTTGCCTGCGCTCTGCTGGCCCCGGACCCTCACATTCCTCCCGAGCCGTCTGCGTCTGCATCAAACTCCTCACCTTTCAGCGACAACTCACTTGTTTTCAGAGCAAAATACACTATATTGCCAAAAGTATTGGCACCCCTTCTAATGAACGGTTTGACTACTTTAGTAATTTCCATGAGTGTAAATCTTAATGTTTAAGCATATAATGATATTCTAGGGAATCTAATTGAATAGCAACAGTTTGGACAGCACTCTTTTCTATTCTAACATGACAGTGTCTCTGTGTATAAGACAAGAATCAAAGAGAAATGATGATTCAGTCAGTGTGGAAGAACTTAACTGGTCTGCAGAAAGCAGCTGAACACCTTTGGTGTGACTTTAAATGAGCCAAAAACTCATCACCAAACACTAATGACTTGTACATTCATTATATGGACAAAAGTACTGACACCCCTTCTTTAGAAGAGAAAAAGGCACTTCCAAACTGTGCCAACAAAGAAATTCATGTACTTAAAAATTGTATTTCCATCTCTGTTGCAACAGTTTTGAAGTGTATGAAAGGACTGTATCCATATGTACAAGTCAAAATAATAATAAGTGGAATGCATGTTAATAAACAGGATTTTTTTGTCTCCAGAAGAGTATAATGTCTGAGTTTGGGGGGCGGGACTTTCGGTTTACTGACCAATAGGAGAAGAGGGAAACCTGTCTGGAAACACTCATTATATTACAGAGAAATGACCTACAGATTTTTACCATATTTGTCACTTGTTAGTTTGTTATTGAAACAAGACGAAACGCTTCTCCGAGCATCATTTATCGCTGTGCATTGTAAAGGTCTTGCTGTAGCGTGTTTTGTTTGGGTGTGTGTGGTGTTTGAGCCGATGTGTGTGTGTGTGTGTGGTGTTTGAGCCGGTGTGTATGTGTGTGTGTGTGTGTGTGTGGTGTTTGAGCCGGTGTGTGTGGTGTTTGAGCCGTGTGTGTGGTTTGTGGCGGTGTGTGTGTGGTGTTTGAGCCAGTGTGTGTGTGTGGTGTGTGTGTGTGTGTGTGTGTGTGTTTGAGCCGGTGTGTGTGTGTGTGGTGTTTGAGCCGTGTGTGTGTGTGTGTGTGTGTGTGTGTGGTGTTTGAGCCGGTGTGTGTGTGTGGTGTTTGAGCCGGTGTGTGTGTGTGGTGTTTGAGCTGTGTGTGTGTGTGGTGTTTGAGCCGGTGTGTGTGTGTGGTGTTTGAGCCGGTGTGTGTGTGTGGTGTTTGAGCCGGTGTGTGTGGTGTTTGAGCCAGTGTGTGTGTGTGTGTGTGTGTGTGTGGTTTGAGCCATGTGTGTGTGTGTGTGTGTGTGGTGTTTGAGCAGTGTGTGTGTGGTGTTTGAGCTGGTGTGTGTGTGTGTGGTGTTTGAGCCGTGTGTGTGTGGTGTTTGAGAGTGTGTGTGTGTGTGGTGTTTGAGCCGGTGTGTGGTGTTTGAGCCGGTGTGTGGTGTTTGAGCCAGTGTGTGTGGTGTTTGAGCTGGTGTGTGTGTGGTGTTTGAGCCGGTGTGTGTGTGTGTGTGTGGTGTTTGAGCCGTGTGTGTGTGTGTTTGAGGTGTGTGTGGTGTTTGAGCCGTGTGTGTGTGGTGTTTGAGCCGGTGTGTGTGGTGTTTGAGCCGGTGTGTGTGGTGTTTGAGCCGGTGTGTGTGTGTGTGTGGTTTGTTTGAGCCGGTGTGTGTGTGTGTGTGTGTGGTGTTTGAGCCGGTGTGTGGTGTTTGAGCCGGTGTGTGTGGTGTTTGAGCAGTGTGTGTGTGTGGTGTTTGAGCCGGTGTGTGTGTGTGTGTGGTGTTTGAGCCGGCGTGTGTGTGGTGTTTGAGCCGGCGTGTGTGTGTGTGTGGTGTTTGAGCCGGTGTGTGTGTGTGTGGTGTTTGAGCCGGTGTGTGTGGTGTTTGAGCCGTGTGTGTGGTGTTGTTTGAGCCAGTGTGTGTGGTGTTTGTGCTGGTGTGTGGGGTTTGTTTGAGCCAGTGTGTGTGGTGTTTGAGCCGGTGTGTGTGTGAGTGGCGTTTGAGCCGGTGTGTGTGTGTGTGGCGTTTGAGCTGGTGTGTGTGGTGTGTGAGCCGGTGTGTGTGTGAGTGGCGTTTGAGCTGGTGTGTGTGTGTGGCGTTTGAGCCGTGTGTGTGTGAGTGGCGTTTGAGCTGGTGTGTGTAGTGTGTGAGCCGGTGTGTGTGTGAGTGGCGTTTGAGCCGGTGTGTGTGTGTGGCGTTTGAGCCAGTGTGTGTGTGTGGCGTTTGAGCCGGTGTGTGTGGCGTTTGAGCCGGTGTGTGTGGTTTGTTTGCTCATTAGAGTCCTTCATCTCTCTTAAACATGGCCTGAACCCAGAGCCGTTCCTCTCTCTGCGCTGATGTTTGTCATAAAGAGAGTCGCTTTAGCTTGGCGTTGGCAGAGCATTCCAGCGTTACTGTGCCAGACCTCCATCCGTCTCCTAAAACCCAGACACCCCTCCCCCACACACACACACACACTCTCACACACACACACACACACACACACACACACACACACACACACACTCACACTCACACACACACACACACTCTCACACACACATTCACACTCACACACACACACACACACACACACACACACACACACACACACATCTCCCTCTCTCTCTTACACACATACACACACACACACACACTCACACTCACACATATAATCAACCAGTTTGTGTGCGTGAGAGAGAGATTGTGTGTGTTTCACCAGCAGAAGTCTGTAGGTTCCAGAAGTGTGTTGTATTGTGATTACACACAGAATAAAGTCTAATTAGTCTGCCTACAATGTAAAAGATCTCTAAATGTGATCCCTCGACTCATTCATCACTGTGACAGCCAGAAAACATCTTCCCAATCTCCTGGTTTTACTTCAATATGATAAACAATATCCTTAAAAAATGGAGATGCATTAATATGAGCATGAGCTGTGTGCAACATTAACATGTTAACAAATTATTTTTGCGCTATTACAGTGTTCGGCTGCACAATTAATTGTAATAAAATGATTGAATAAACAAAATCGCGTGTTTGAAAAGTTCAGTGGTTTGATATATCTGTATAAATATTATTGGTAATACTTTACAATAAAGTGTCATGTTTTAACATTAGTCAATGTATCAACTAACAATGAACAATACATTTATTAATGTTAGTTAATACAAATACAGTTGTTCATTGTTAGATCATTAACTAATGTTAACAAACACAACTCGTGATTTTAATAATGATGAAATTTATTTTTACTAAGATTAATAAATGCTCTAGAAATATTGTTCATTATTAGCTCATGTTAAACTAATGAACCTTATTGTAAAGTACCCCCCCCCAAAAAAATAAAAAAATAAGGTATTTTTAAGATACTCAGGACTATTTAGAATATCATATTCAGAACGTATTACACAGAAGTCATTTAGAATAAGAACAGTTATTATTTCTTAAAAATTATATTATTGTTTTATTTTACAGTAATATATTACAATACACATATTTAAAATATTGGTTTTATTTAGTAATAATAAAAAACACTCAAATATAGAAATTATTTTATAGTAAATAAATAAATAAAATATTATATAAATACAAAACAAAAATGTTTTTATAATAAAACAATCTTTTTTATGATTATTATATACAAAAATAATATTTACATTATTATAAAATAGAATTTAATATCAAATTAAAATACTAAATTATATTTAAAATATGATAATAATAATTATTAATATTATAGCCAATAGCCATTTTGAAATCACACATTTTAGAGAATTATTGCATCAAATTATTTATTTATTTATTTATTTAGAGAATTATTGCATCAAAGTTTTCTTTCACAGTTTTTTCT